>CM050915.1:16730770-17313379 GCA_027742785.1 Vigna reflexopilosa
GATTGAACCACTTGCTTGCTTGTTACACATGATCAAGGCCATGTTTTCTTCTCCCTTAGAGCTAATGCCAATAGGTAAACCCAACAAAGAACAATGTTTCTCTTTATCCTTTGAACCTTGAGCCTAAATTTGAAAAGTAGAAAAACCCTTTTTGAAATCCTTACCTCGAGTTAAGTAAAGAATGTTTTTGTGGTAATGGAGAATGGTTCAAGTTTGGGGTTGTGAGAAACCGAAAAGAACATTGTGAAATTCATTAAAGAGCATTGGGCAAAAGAAAAAAAAAACAAAAGAGAAGAAAAGAAAGAAAAGAAAAGGTTAAGCTCAATGCTAGTAAAGTTGGGAATGAGTTGAAGATTGGTTTCTCACCTAAAAAAAAGTAAGAGAGAGATTAATTGTCAATGTGAATGAATGAATTGTGCACTCTCTTAACTCAAGGAACTTTGTTGTCCAGAAAAACCAATTTTTCTTCTTAGCTTGCCTCAATAAAAGCCTTGAAAAGCCCTTGTGATGATAACTTGCTTGTGAATGTGTTTGGTATGTCATTAAATGAAAGGCAAAGTTGAATCATGCGACATTGTGATGGTAGAGTGTAAGAGTGTCATCTCATTATACACCTTTGAGTGAAACACTTTTGAGTGCTTGAGTGAAACATTGTCTTTAGTGAGGAATAGTTCCAAACACATAGGGTAACATTTTGTCTGCTTGTTGATCACTCATAAGGTTGTTGCATCTGTTGTGTATTTCTTGATTATGTGAGCATCATAATTGAAGCTTGATTGGCTATGACATCATTTATCTTGATTGATCTTTCTATGATGAGCAAACATGAGTGGTTTACTTGTTCTAGATAAAAATTCGTTTTGAAGGTGGTATTATTGGTGTTAACCTTGGTTTTCCTTGTTTTGGCAGGAATTTAGAGGAATTGGATGAAAGAAGTTGAAGTAGCAAGGAGTTGGACTCAAGAAAGGAAGGAAAATTGCACAAAAGAAGAATCGCAGCCACCGCTCAGCGCCATTTTCACAGCTCAGCGCCAAGCTTGATGTGGAGTTCTTTGTCTAACGCCTAAGCACCATCGCTGAGGGCTAATGCAAGTATTGCACTCACCGCTGAGCGGCATTTCTATCGCTGAGCGCCAGAGTCTGCTGTTGAGTTCATTGTTTCACGCCTAGGCGTCATTGCTGAGTGTCATTTTGACTGTCGCACCTACTGCTGAGCGCAAATTCTAGTGTTAAGCATCGACGAAGTGGGCTTGGACCCGTTTTCTGTTATTTAGTTCACAATGTCTTGTCTCCCTAACAATTAATCATGCATTACATTTGCACAAAAGCTTAAAGGCAACCAACCCTTATATCCCTATGTCTAGGTAATATTGCTTTTGGGAGAATTTCCCCAATTCTAGATTTCCCCGTATGTGTCCATATCAACAAAATCAATTATCATGCTATGAACGAGTTAAACAAAGCAAGCATAAAGTATAGAGGAAAAACCTTAAAAATTAATGAAGTAAAGCATATATAATCAAGAATCAATTCAATACATGAGAGTTTCAAATGATTACATCGTTTCTCCAACAACAATTAAGGTTTAGTTCCCCATTATCATGGAGAAACTAGATGAACAATGGAATGAAAGAATGAAAGAGATAGAAAAACCCTAGAAAGAGAAGAGGAGACTCCCGCATTCCAAAATCTACCCCCAAGGGGTGAAAAGCGTGTTTCTGTGCTCAAGCCATCAAAAGATAGAATCCCTAGGACGTGCAAGTCCTTAAATAGAACTAAAAAATAACAGAAAATAGGTCCAAGCCCACGAAACTGGCGCTCAGGGCCCAAAAAGGCCGCTCAGCGGTGATTGCAGCACTTTACAGGCGCTTAACGCCCAAAACTGGCGCTCAACGCTACTTTTTCTACATTGTGGTTGACTTTTCTACACTCTCGTTGACTGGTTGACTTTTCTGCATTTTGGTTGACTTTCTACATTCCAACCATTCGGTACTTTAACTCTTCTTTCAAATCATTCCAATAGCCTACAAAATCAAGGGAATCTAGCACAAAACCATTCAATTCACCTTCAACTCTCTTATTTACAAAACTAAAGCAAAAACATAAGTTAAAGCAAGTTTCTAAGTCAGAAAGGGTGTTTTTAATATCAAAATTAAGTATAAAAATAACGGTTTTTCAACCGTTATCACAACCCCAAACTTGAAACTTTGCTTGTCCTCAATCAAAACAAAACCTGGCTTAAATAACATAGTCAAACTACAATGGTCTAGCACACCAAAAAACATTTTTATCTAGAACAAGTAAATTACTCATGTTTGCTCATCATAAAAAGATCAATCAAGATAGATGATGTCATAGCCAATCAAGCTTCAATTATGGTGCTCACATAACAAAGAATACACAACAGATGCAACAACCTTATGAGTGACCAACATGCAAGCATTAATGGTATGGTAAGACCAAGTATCGTATCCCAGAAGACTCTCGGCACTAGACAATTGTGTGATAACTCGAGTAATTAAGACTTAAATAAAAAGAGATCATTGGTTTAAAATGCAAAGACAAAAAATTAAATATGAATTCAATTGATCAATAGCAAAGAACACAACAATGAACAAAGGTTGTTTATAAAATGCTATGACTATGTTGTTAGGGTTTGATTTCACTAAGTTTACTCTCATGTATATAAGAATTCTTCTTTATACATTAATGTTAAAGTCACTCACTAAATTACTTAGAACCTGATCCCTCGGTGCAATAAGCCTACCTTAATTTCTAGTTCGTTCAATTCCTAGCGTTCATAGAAAATTAAGTCTGAAGATCTAGAGCTTAAGACGACCAAGTACTCATACCCTCATCCCTAGGAAATATTACTCTTGGGAGAATTCAACAAGAACCTGAATTGTAAGGAACCTCCCGACACTCATGCAATTCATAAATCATGCTACTAAATGAGTTAAATAGAGCAAACATTGAAATAGATGAATTCCCTAACAATGGTATTCTAGGTTTGGTATCTTTGGCTAGAGCAACACAACAGCACATTCTTTTATTCTCAGAAGGCGGATCTGAAGGCGAGAGCTTCCTCTTCTACTTTTAGGTTTTACTATCTCATGCTTTTCCACTATTCATTTAGTTTCTCCATGTCTGTGGGGAACTAAACTATATTTGTTGTTGGGGAATGGTGTAACATTGTGAACTCTCATAAATTTGTGTATGGATTATAGCAAGAGCTTGGTACCATTAATATTGCATCATACATCAAAATATCATTAAACACGTTTTAAAAAGCAACTGGACTAGTACAATCCATTTTAAACAAATCTGTAGCAGCAACATCAGAAATTTTTAGCCACAAAACTGGTTTTTCTTTGAGGCATTTTGTGGAATAGATTTGTCAACTATGAATTGAGTTTGATTTCGACATGATTGCAGTTTGTTTTCGTTTTATTGGTTTCTTAATCCACTCTAGAGCCTATCATACGTTCCTTTTGAGTGCCATCTCTCGTTACCAGCCTTTAATTACTTGGTTTAAATTGTTTGAAATTCATGCACCTAAACTATTTGATAAAAAGCCAATGTGTAATCTGGTTTGAAAAACAAAAATCTAGTGTAGTAGTCTGTTTTTGGTGCTGATTGTTTTGTTGATATGTATGGTTGTGTGAAGTATTGGTGCAGTTTCTAAAGTTCAGACACCTTGCTCTAAGGGGTAGCATCTTAGGAAGATGTGTTAAATTGGATACAAGCTTGCAACTCAAAGTCCAATTTTTTCTTGCTGGTCCAGCAACATTTCTGCAGCAAATACAACACATTTTTCTCAAATTTTGGACCTGCACAAACCTGGAACAACAACCTACATTTGCTTGTTCTTTTGTAAACACATTTTCTTGTAATTTTGCCTTATTGTACCACGGAACATTTGAGTTTAATTGCTTTTACATTTGAAACTTAAGTGGCTTGGAAAAATGCTTTTCTAGCAATTCCAAGTCCACCATTAAACATTGTACTAGTCTAGTCTCTGCATCTTAGTGTGAAAGTGTGTTAAGTGGCTCCAAGTGTCACTTGCACTTTCACTTAGGGCCATGTCTCATTCCCCCTTTCCATTTGCATTCTTTCTTTAATTTTGCCTGACCGTTTATTTTTGTTTTACGTCTCCGTGATATATAGGTGCGCGCTCATATACATAAACCTTTCTTTGGGTTTCTAGGTGCATTTCATCTTTGCATTCAAAAAAGTTTTGAAAGATTTCTACCTAGAAACTAAGGTAAGAAACGACCAAAGAAACTCTGGCTAAGGAAGGACAAGGTTCTTAAGCATGTCCGTTAGTGACTCACCTCTCCTTCCTAGGAGCTATTTGGTTCATTTTACCTCTAGAATCTTTCTAGAAATCCTTCACAAAAATCTAAAAAGTTTGATGTCTTGTTATACTTCCTATAGGTCTTCTTGTTCATATAGGTCCTCTCGGTCTTCTAATTTTGATAAGCCACTTAGTTACAAAGACATTAAAAGAGAACATGACAAAGCTAGAAGGAAGACTTGTTCATTTCATGAATTTGAGAGGATTGAGGATGATTTATATCATCAAGCTAGGGCAAATATTCCATTCTTTGGTGAGGATATTGGTGCATTAACATACCTAGCTTGGGAAAGGGAAATTGATGACATGTATCCATTCATTGCTAGAAAAAGTAAACCTGAATCCTATTTCCATTCTAGTAATAGTGAATCTTATGTCCTTAGTCTCTACACATATATATTTGAAATGCATGCAAGAGACTACACATATAGATTTGAAATGCATGCAAGAGAGTGGTGGGATGAAAGACAATATCATGTTAGGATAGGTAGAAAGTTCCCCATTCGTGATTGGTATGAATTAAAATCTTGCATGAGAAAAGAGTTTGCGCCTTCAACTATTAAGAGAAACCTACAATTATTGAGAGATTACATTGAAGATGGAAAAAATTTCTTGAAAGCTTAAATGACAAAAGTTTCCTTATTAGAGAACTAGAATTTGAGATTAACCTTAAGGAGCTGAAAGCTAAGAAAATAGAGTTGAAGGTTAAGAGACTACAAAAAGAGGTTGAGGAAAAAAGCAGAGAAGAAGAAGAGAAAAAGGAAGAAGAGAGACGAAAAAAAAAGAGAGAAGAAGAAGAGAGAAAAGAAGAAGATAAACGAAAAAGAGAGAGAGAAGAAGAGGAGAGAAAAGAAAAAGAGAAACAAGAAAGAGAGAGAAGAGAAGACAAAAAGAAAAGAGAAGAAGAAAAGAAAAAAGAAGAGGAAAATACAAAGAAAGGGCTATTGCTACTGAAGGCAACTCCTACTCTTACCATGACCATGGAACCTAAAAGGGAATGTCGTCGCTCCTCCTCACTAGCCAAGAGCGCCACCGCGGACCACCATCTTAGTCCTCTCTCGCGTAGAACCAACCACCGTGACGATCATCAAGCTCGGCCAGAGATACTGGCTCCATCCTTTGTGACAGTTCAACCTTTTTTGTTTTCCCCTTTTGTGCGTGACAGAGGAGTTCAGCAACTTCTATTCGAAGCTGAAAATTACTATCAAGGATTGCTTTTCTTCTTTTTCGGTGTTTCTCTATTTTGGTTGGGTTTGAATGTGCAGGTAATTGTATGAGGATGATGGAGATTTGCTAAGTGATCACAAATTTATGAACACCGAAAAACGGCGCCAAAAACTGTTTTAACCCTCGGCAAGTGTGACTGAATCGTATCAAGTAATAAACTCGGTAAGACCAAGTATCATTCTCCCAAAGGACTCACGGCCTAGTTAGTTATATGATTTGTTGATTATTTAAGACTTGTGAATAAATTCTTGAAGTTTCAAATGCAAAAGACAATAAGTAAACATGTATGCATGAGTTTTGATCAATGAAAAAGAGGAACACAAACACTTTGAACGAATTAGATGGATGAGTATGTTGTTGGGGTAATCAATTTCATCTTATCCACTCTCATATACTTTTAAGAATTCATCATTCTTTTCATCAATGTTAATGCCACTCTCTAAATCACCTTGCAAGAAGGCCTATCCTTAATTACGAGTTCATACAATTCCTAGCATCCCTAATAATTAATTCTGAAGCACAGAAGCTTAAAGGCAACCAACCCTCATATTCCTATGTTTAGGCAATATGCTATTGGGAGAATTTCCCCGGATCTAGATTTCCCTATACGTTCCCATATCGACAAAATCAAGGAATGAGTTAAACAATGCATGCTTTGAGCAAAGAGGAAAAACCCTAACTAATGATGAAAGAAAGCATGTATCTCAAATAAGATGTTTAAACACAAATTCCATATATGAGAGTTTCACAAGATTACATTGATTCCCCAACAACAATACAAAGTTTAGTTCACCATATTCATGGTGAAATTAGATGAACAATAATGAAAGAATGAAAGATAGAACCCTAGAAAGATGAGTAGGTAGCTTGAGCATCCAAGATCTTCCGTCAGGGGTGGAAAAGTGAGTGTTTGCTTCATCTCCAACCAAAGATACAAACCCTAGGACGTCCCAAAGCTTATATACTATTTGAAATATTGCTGATGAGTACTTTTTTTGGTAGAGAAAGTGAAAGAAGATGAAATGATGGAAGAATCAAGACCATGGTGCGTGAAGGGTGAATTACTTTCCACGTCAACCTCTAATTCACTAACTCATGAGCACAAATACACCTACAAAAGAACACTTAACACTACCTTCTGCCATATCATCAATCCTTTAACTTCGTTTGTTTTTATTTAACGGAATGGACTTTGTTTATGCAAAATTTACGAAGTGATGACGCATTTGACACCTTTTTCAAAGGTTGAACCTAATTGACAAATTTGAGCAAAACTAGGGACAAAATAAACTATTCAGCCTAAATAATAAAATTAGTAAGATTTTTGTGTACAATAATACCTTTTACTAATTACTACATGGGTTTTCACTTTTCTTTTTAATAATAATAAAAGTAAATATAAATAATTTTTATAATTTTATTGTAAATAATTTTTATTTTTTTGTATTTTTTTTATTAGAAGTAATTCTTTTAGTTTAAAAATATTAAATTAAAAAATGGTTAAAATTTAAAATAATATTCATTTAAAATGTTAACTTGAAAATTAATTATTTTAGTCTAGAAAACGGTTATTTATTAAAGAATAAAAACGAAAAAAAAATGTATATAAATAAATCTCCTTCGTATAAAAAGAAATATAAAATTGTAATATAAAAACTAAAAATAAATAATTTTTACCGTTGTCACGAAAACTTTCTCCAATTTTTTATTGAAAAAAAAGTGAAATTTCACATTAATAATTTGTTAAATGAGCTAACTCGTTTGAAAAATTCACACCACCATGTTATGTCACTGTTTTATTAAACCCTTATAGGTATATTTAAATAACATAATTAACATTTATATGATTAAGTAAATATAAATATAATTAAACTTAATATTGTTAAAAATATTTATTAAAAATATCAATTTTAATAAAAATATTTGTTAAGATTTATATACAATTTAAACTTTGTTTGAATTTGAGGAGGGAAAATTTGTTTAATTTTTAAAATTAAGACTAAATTGAGACAAAATAAAAATACATGGATCAAATTGAGACACAATAAAAATACAGGGACCAAATTGAGACTAATGCAATGATACTTGGCCTGACAATGACACGTGGCATTGTCAGTGACATGTCACACTGTCATTGCCACGTGGCACACTATCAATTTGACACGTGGCATTTTTAAATTTTACTTTTAAAAAATAAAAAATAAAATAAAAAATAAAAATAAAAATAATAAAAATATAATTAAAAAATTCAAAAAAATCACGAACTGACACGTGTCACCCCTTTAACGGTGTTAGTATGGAACTAACGGCGAGACCTAAATTGATTCAATTTTTCACAATAAGGGACATAATGGAGAACATTTACAATACGAGGACCTACTTGAGACGATCCTACATAAATAGGGATGTTCGAAATGATTAAACCTTTTTTTTATTGTAAATAGTTATTTTTAATTAACAAAATGGCTAAATTTAAAAAAAATTACATCTAAACAATAAAATTAGCAAAATAATTATTTTAATTTAAAAAAAAAACAGTTACTTATTAAAGGTAAAAGAATGTGTAATGATGATATAAATTAATGTTATAGGTTATTTGAAGTTACTAATTATTAATTACATTAATATTTAAGAATATAAAAAATTAATTTATCATTAAACAAACGTTACAAAAATTACAAAATATCCATAATTTAAATACCATAAATATAAACATCAATTTTTCATAAAGAAAAATCAGAATCTATTTAAGATAAATTTAAATACCAAATTTAAATTCTAAATTAATTATAATACTGTAATTGAAAAAGAGATTAGATCTAACGCGGATCAGGTTGCAACATTTTTTTTAATACATAATAAATATTGAAATATTTTCTCTTTATTTCTTCCTCTAAATCAAATATAATATCTACATTTACTAACAATTTATTGTTTGGTTCAGTTACGTAATTTTCTTTTGTATTTTTATTTGATTTGATTTTAATCGAAGGAGCCCTAGACAAATAGCTTTATTAATAAAATTATTTGTAAGTTCTTTCAATTAAAAAATTCCATCATATTTTTTTAAAGAAAGTTTAATTAATTTATACATGAAAATATATTTGGCTTGAATAAAACAACAAAGTCAAATTAATTTTTCTAACTATATTGAAAAAATAAATTAACGAACAAGTTAATTCCTTAGAAATTTAAGTCATTTACAACAATTAAATTATATATTAATGTTAAAAAAAAAATAATCAAAGAAACTTTACTTAAAATAATTATATTAACTCTTTGAAGAAATAAATAAAATTAAACTTTATTTAGAAATTAAAACAAGAATTTGAAAGAAATGGCCAATAGGGTTTCAGTTCAACTTATTTATTTTCTTCCTCCTTTCTCTCTTAGTACAGGAATTTTCTGAAGGATCATCGTTCATCTTAGGTAAACTCCAAAAACTGTAAAATTATTGAAGATCAAATTGCACTGTGAATCTTAATTCGAATTCGTTACGTTGTTTATTTTGTGTAGAGTTTTTTCTGCTAGGGCTGTTATGCTTCAGCTTGGTGTTCAATTGTCAGTTAATTACTATTTTATTTTATGGTTACTTTAATCCGATGGAGAACATGGAGTCTGAATTCGATTATGCTTTGCTATAACTGTGTGTGCTTACTGAAAAGAGTAACAGACAGATTGCTTCCAACCGAAAATTGATGAAATGAATCAACGATAGTAATTTTTTATTTTTTTTAATTTAATGAATAGGTTTTGGGCGTGTTTGTCTTGGTGTGTTGCATTTGTGTGAATAAGAGTTGAAAACTGAAATTTGTGAGAGCAAAGTGAAGGTGGATGTTATCCGTTCCTTTGATTATTTTCTTTTGTTTTTTAAGGTGTGTGTATTAGTCAAACCCATATTTTATAATATAAAAGGAGAAGTTGTAACGATAGTTGTTCCTCAGTGATGCATTGTCTGTGCCAAATAGTGTTTCGTTTTCTTGTTTGGATTTGGTTATGCTTTTTATCTTAGAGAGAACTGGCGTTTTTCATGAATACTAAATAATCTAAACAATTATTTTGTTCTGTTTTCTTGAATATGCTAATTGTTTTGTTGTCTGAGTCTCACACTGCATTCTTTGAAAATAACTTATTTTCCCAGGTGGTGATTTCTTGTAGTGCTTCAACTGACATGTTTTTCAGTTACCAAATATTGAATTGCCCTGCATTTTTCAATAGTGAAAGGATTTATCTGACAGCGTGCCTTCTACTTAATTTCTTTGCATGTGGATTAGTAGCCTAGAAGGCATGTTGATTGTCCCATAGAAGATGGAACTCAATGGTAGCAGTTCAAGTGCCCACCAGAAATGTTCTTCGGAGGGATCACGAGATGCCAGCAAAAAGTACACTGAGAAAGAAGTATTTGTTAACCATGGTATGCTCTTTTCTTACATTTTTTTTTATAATTTAGAAGACAAAAGAAGAGTTTACATGTGTTAGCATGCAAAATATGTCATGTGGTTTCAGCTATTTGTGTGCTTTTAAGTGTATATATTATACTGGTTTTATTACTAATATTCATAATTAGTGTTGAAACATTTCTTTCTGGACTTTGTATTATTTTTTAACTTTAAATTAAAATATGTAGCATAGGATGAATGTTTTATTGGAATAATTTTACAGAATCCCCAAGAGCTGCTTTGTTTACCCTGATTTTTATATGTTATACTTTCTTAGTACCACATTACTTTTTTGGGGTCTGGTTTCATTTTCTCCATGTAGTTTAAAGTACAAAATGTGAAAAAATTGTGGTAAATAATTGCTAGTGTTTTTAATTTAACTGTATGGAGTATTATTCTCAACTACAAACAAGGTAGTACATGCATGTAAAGTTTATATAAAATTGACGTATGCAACCAAAGATTTTCGGAACCTATTTGGGATATTCTTACATGCTCTAAAATCTTCAGAAAATTACTCTTGAATGTTGACGTTATGACTTGTGAGACTCTGTGTATTGATTGATTTTTTAACTTTAGGATCACTTGTTCAAAGTTCTCAAGTACATTTTATGTTTTCTTGCAGCTGAGATAGCTTGGCATCAAATGAGAAAAGAATGGGTTGGTAATCGATCCAAAAAATTGGAAAGACCTCCTAAAGATTCAATTGTGAGGTATATGCATACATCTGATTTCATCTGTTATAAAATGGGAGAGGAATGCTATTTAATGGTATAATAATGGATTTTAGGATTTAATTTGTATCCCACGCTATAAAGAGTTTTACACTATCAATATACAAAGTGATATGTTTAACACTGTAATTAAACCCAGAGAGGAATGTTAGTTTAATGGTGTAATAATGTTTGTTAGGATTTAACTTGGATCCACAATATAAAGAGTTTTACACTATCAATACCATGTGATGCCACTTGACATGGTTAAAAACTTTGGGAAACATTTACTGAAACTTAAGTGTTCTACTTAATTCAATATTATGATGCTGCTTCAGATGATTGATTTTTTTTTTATTTGAACAAGCAATGCATGTATTTGATTAAGAAGGATCTTTTACACTTGATTTTATCTGTGTGTATATCTACGTGGGAAAGATCGTATCATCCATGTTGAATCTGTAAAGATGAGGTGGTTACACTATTGACTTCACTGAAGTTAAATGAGTAGAAAAGGCTGAAGGAAGGGGGAGAACTGCATTTTAATTTAGATTAGAGATGGGTTGAGCTTTAAATAAGATGGTGAGATATAAAAGAATGTTAAATTAAAGTTTTGGACAACTTCATCTTCATTAGAATCCTATTCCTAGTAAATGTGGGATATTATTCCACCATCTTGGGCAACCGTGTACTAAAAATATTTGATCTGAAAATGGAGTGGAACACCGGCATTATCATGGATTTTGTTATCATTAACTAATTGTATGAGTGTCCTCCTCCTGAAATATACAGTTCTTATAGAGGTTTGCTAAATAACTATTCTCATTGCCAAGTTACACAAATCGTGGAGATGTTTCAGTATTCCGGACAGTCTATAGCATCTGCTTGAAAATTTGATCACCCATGTAGACAAAAGTATATACATGTTATTTGTTCTCTGTCTGGATTATAACTAGTTCATTTAGACTGCTAATGTTTACCGTATGTGCTTTACTAATTTATTTTCATTACATGTAAAAATTTAATTTGAGATGATCAACCTCAAATTGAATTATCAATTGGATGATTGGGGAAACAACTTAGTGATTGGGCTAAAACATAGGGAATGGGCACTTTCGCTAGCCAGAAACTTTTGAACTCATAATAGGTAGATAAGTAATTATTATAATTTGAGGGAGAGTGACAACAGCCTTCTTTTCTCTGTTGAATTTTATTATGCAACAGAAATGCAGACACTAAATGAATAAACTACTGTCAAGATGAAGTTCTGCAGCAAATTTATTGACCCTTTGTTATTTTTATTACATGTTTTTACGAATGAAACGTGAGTTTCGTCACCATCGCTCTTAATATATAATTGAGGTGAAAATATTGTATTCAACTCTGAATGTTAGAGTGAGAACTGTTATTATAATCTATGTATACCTGTAATTCCTATTTCATTTCAATAAATTTAACCAATAATTGGTCTTGAGGCCTTTCATACGAGCTTCTGCATTTTGTAAAGTTCAGGTCTTAATGCACTTTTGTAGTTTCTGCCTTCTTGTGTCTGTGAAACCCTATGTACCTATGTACGCATGTTGTGTTTGCCAACAGTAACCTTGATATCTCTTGCAGCTTAACAACAAGTTATGAGGATCTACTTTTGTCCACAGCGCCTTTTCAACAGCCAATATCATTAACTGTAAGTTCCTAAGATATATACAGATTTTGTTATCAAATTTGGGGATAACTTAGGTGAAAAATGATAGAATCTTATATCCTTGTGCAGGAGATGGTAGATTTTTTAGTAGATTTTTGGCACGAAGAAGGTCTCTATGATTAAATTTCATATTATTATTGTAAGCTTCGGTAAGAATCTTGCACGGTTTTGTTTGTAATTGTGCTGATTGTTGCTGAGGCAAACAAGTTTTGGACAAGTTCGTGGAAGATCCCCATACCATTGGATTGATTATTATGATAGTAAAGTTTATTCTCTTGATAACAAAAACTAGCTTTTTCGCAATTTAAATCTGAAATACCTTTAGATTTCGTAATCATTGTAGTGGCTTCTCTTACAAGGAAATCTTCCACTTCATTTTTTTTTGGTAGAATGTTTTTTTTTCTTGGACAATCTAATACGAGTTGATTTACGAATGAAATATTGATGCACACCACATGATAGGCATAATATCAATCAACAGTAGAAATTGAAAGGAAAGAGGAACTTATTTACGCTAAGAACTATTAACACCAGATACGAGAATGAAATGTAGAGAAAAACACTTTTGTAGTTGAAGCTCCATGCTTAACCACAAACACATTGATCATTCAGATTGGATCACGAAGCACATAACATTCCTCACGCCACTTGACTCACACTCGAGATGAGTGAAGACTCGAATGCAATGTTTCAAATCGTTCCAAGAGACCACGACTGGCCTCTTTTTTAGTTCAATGTGCAGTAAGTTTTATGCCATAGTTCTCGAAAACTAAAGAAGCTAGCTTTACACGTTGAGATTCTTCTACACTATATACATAGAAAATCTATCCTACTTTAGCTTCCCATGCTAAACATTGGGGTCATTTTCCCCATGGTAGCTTCAAATTGTAGTGCCTTGGAGCAATGTGTTGCAGCGGTCGGTCTTCATAATTGTGGAGGGTCCAAGCATCATCCTCTTCCTCATCCGAATGGCCATAATAGAAAGGAGGGCGTTGTCGAAGCCTCCTTGCGTCTCCGTCGGGTCCATGGCCTCTGCTGCCTTGAGCTTGTTCCAAACAATGCATCCTCTCCATAAGATTGTGCAGTTCTTCCTCACGCCTGGCCAGTTCATCTTCACGGCTGGCTAGCTGTCGTTTTATCACTTCTAACTCAACCATGAGTTGGGTTTTGTGAGGGGAAGGTTGATAGGACTCCTAAAAAGGATGGGCCTGTTAATCAACATGAAACAATTATAGAGGGAGCAAGGCCCAAAATATGGAAGGTTTACGTGAGAAGAAAGAAAATGGGGTTAGGAAAAGAAAGGGAAGTTAGTTAGAAAGGGGTATGACGTGTCAGGAATCCAGGGAAGGGGAATTCTGTTATAGGAGAGAGAATAGAGAGTGTGAAAGGGGGACGGAGGGAAGTTGGTAAGGAGGAGAGTCATTCTCTGGTTAGGAGTGAGAGCACTCTGGGTTTTACTGGTGATTGTAGAGCTTTCAGCTCCATAACTTTTCTTCTGCATAATATTTAAATAATATACCTGTGATATTCAGTTTTATTGTTGGGTTTCTATCATTGGTCCGACCTGCCGGATCCCCGAGAAGAGCTAGCATTGTTGTCCATGCCACCCAAAATGTCTGACCGAGTCGACGCATTGGAGGAAAGATTGTTAGCGATGGAAGTGTCTGTACGTGAGACGTTGGGGGAATTTCGCCAACTAATGTTGGAAGAGCTGACTAAGTTGCGTAACGAGCAAGTGGGAGAGCGTCGAGAATCTCCGTTTTCAGATATGGATTCAGGGGCAGAGTACAGGATGGCAGCAAAGAAGGTGGAATTGCCATCATTTGATGGTACTAACCCTGTGGGATGGATTACCAGGGCAGAGACATATTTTGAAGTGCACGGCTCTATAGAAGAGGTGAAGGTCCGATTGGCAAAGCTAAGCATGGAAGGGGCAACCATTCATTGGTTTAATCTTCTACAAGAAGCAGAAGTGGGGTTGTCGTGGGCCAAGTTAAAAAGAGAGTTGATCGGTCGTTATGGTGGTCGTACTAGCGGTAATCCTTTCGAGGAGTTGAAAGATTTGTCGCAGACGGGCAGCGTAGATGAGTATCTAGCGAAGTTCGAATATATCTCCTCTCAAGTTTCTCGTTTACCAGAGGAGCAATATCTGGGTTACTTTATTGGAGGGTTGCGACCGGAGATTCGGCGGAGGGTTCGCACCTTCAACCCGATGAATCGTCTCCAAGCCATGCGCCTAGCTCGAGACGTGGAAGCAGAAGTGCAGGGAGAGGGATTTCAGCGTGGAGGAGGATTACGAGGGTGGAAAAGCAATCGTGATTGGGGTACGGGTCAGGGAGAGAAGTCTGGATCCGGGTCGGGTCAAGGCCCACATTTAGGAAAATTAGGCGTTGGGTTAGGCCCAACCCAGAGCATATCGAATAAACCATTATCGGCAGCGGGCTCCAGTCTTCATGAGTCACGCTCGACGACGCAAGGCAGTCACGTTTCAGGTGATCGTTTTCCGACCGCCGATCGAAATCGCGGTACGAAACATTTGCCGTATGCTGAATTGATGAATAGGAAAGCTCAAGGGCTTTGTTTTCGATGCGGTGAAAAGTATCACCCCTTGCATCGATGCACAGAGCGGCAACTGCGAATGGTGGTGTTAGCGGATGACGAAACAGTAAATGAAGCGGGGGAGGTGATCACGAGTGAGACGTAAGAAGAGGAAGATGACCATAACTTGGAGTGTGGATCTATGGGGCTGTTCGCAGAAGTTGAAGTACCATGGGGTGGTCGGAATAACCCTACAACCTTGCGCATAGAGGGTCTTCTCAATGGAGTAACCCTGGGAGTGCTGATTGATAGTGGGGCCAGTCACAATTTCATTTCTCCCCTTGTAGTGGCTGCTCTGGAGTTGAAAGTGGACAAAAGAAAACAGATTGGTGTACGTTTGGGAGATGGACATAGGGTGTCTACAGCGGGGAAATGTGAGAAGTTGGACATCCAATTAGGAGAATTCTCTACTACGGTAGAGCCATATGTGTTGGAATTGGGGGACGTGGACATGATTTTGGGAGTTTCTTGGTTGCGAAGGTTTGGAAAGGTTACTTTTGATTGGGAAGAGATGACGCTAAGTTTTTTTTGGCAGGACAAATATCTGGAGTTACAAGGTCAGAAACTGAGAAAACACGGACAACATATAGCGTTGATGACATCTTTCCAGAGTGTGGTGAAGGAGAATAGTTTGGGAGAAAAGTCCATTTCGAAGCAAAGCTTATCAAAGACACAAGTTGAAGATATTCAACAGATTTTAGTGGGTTATGCGACTGTATTCCAAGAGCCACAGGGGCTGCCCCCTTATAGAAATGTGGTGCATGTTATTACATTGCAGCCAGAAGCAAAAGCCGTGAGTGTGCGACCATATCGGTATCCACATCACCATAAAGAGGAGATTGAAAAACAGGTTGGAGAGATGTTGACACAAGGAGTTATCAGACCCAGTTCTAGTGCTTTTTCCAGCCCGGTAATTCTTGTTAAGAAGAAAGACGGTTCATGGCGCATGTGCATGGATTATAGGGAGCTGAATAAAGTCACAATTCCCGACAAATACCCAATTCCAGTGGTAGAGGAGTTATTGGATGAGTTATATGGTGCTACTTATTTTTCTAAACTAGACTTGAAATCTGGGTATCATCAAATACGGATGGCGGAGGAAGATGTTCATAAAACAGCTTTCAGGACACATGAAGGTCACTATGAATTTTTAGTGATGCCCTTTGGTTTGACAAATGCCCCTGCGACTTTCCAGTCTACTATGAATCAGATTTTTAAGCCCTATTTGAGGAAATTTGTACTAGTATTCTTTGACGATATACTAGTTTACAGTAAAGGATGGGATGAACATTTGAAGCACTTAATGAGAGTCTTTGAGCTGCTGTGTGAACAATCTTTCATGGTCAATATAAAAAAGTGTGTTTTTGGGAGTCGGCAAGTAGAATACTTGGGTCATCTAATTTCTGAGCAAGGAGTTGCAGTAGATCCAGAAAAAATTAAAAGTGTGATAAATTGGCCCATACCTCATAATGTCAAAGGGGTGAGGGGTTTTTTGGGATTAACGGGGTATTATCGAAAATTTATTGCGGGTTATGGTAAGATTGCTCGGCCCCTTACTGAATTGACGAAGAAGGATGGTTTCCATTGGGGTCCAAAGGCATTATTGGCCTTTGAGGAATTAAAAAAGGTGATGACTCAAGCTCCCCTATTGGCTTTACCTAACTTTTCTAAACCGTTTGAAATTGAGTGTGACGCTTCAGGAGCAGGGATAGGAGCAGTATTGATGCAAGACCGACAACCGATAGCTTATTTTAGTAAAGCTTTGGCACCGACTAATGTTAACAAGTCAGCCTATGAGAAAGAATTAATGGCATTAGTGTTGGCGGTTCAACATTGGAGACCATACTTGATTGGAAGGAGTTTCAAGGTGTATTCAGATCAGAAGAGTTTAAGACACCTCTAACATCAAAAAATCACCACCGAAGCTCAACAAAATTGGCTGGCAAAGTTGTTAGGATATCAGTTTGAGGTGATTTACAAACCGGGTCCAGAGAATAAAGCTACTGACTCACTATCAAGAATGTTCGAAGCGGGTGAATTGAGGGAGATTCAGTCTTTTCCATTATGGTTGCAGGAACAGCAGATCCAAGAGGAAGTGGAAGTAGATCCTTTCTTATAGCAAGTGGTGCAGAAGTTACAACAGGGAGATGCATCTGTTGCAGATTTCAGTTTGCAAAGAGGAGTATTATTTTACAAAGGACGCTTGGTATTGTCAGCTAAGTCAGATTTAATTCCTACTATCTTAAATGAGTTTCATTCTTCACCAGTGGGGGGTCACTCGGGTTTTTTAAGAACCTACAAACGTATCGCAGCAAATCTGTACTGGACAGGAATGAAGAAGATGATTCAAGAGTTTGTTAAAGCATGTGATGTGTGCCAACGACAGAAATATGAAGCAACGTCTCCAGCTGGATTACTACAGCCCCTGCCTATTCCAGAGAGGATTTGGGAAGATATTTCCCTAGACTTCATTACGGGCTTACCAAAATCTAAGGGGTTTCAAGCTATATTTGTAGTGGTGGATCGATTGTCTAAATATGGCCACTTTATTTTATTGAAACATCCTTATACTGCCAGGAAGATTGCTGAATTATTTGCTAAGGAGATTGTACGACTTCACGGCCTTCCACAATCAATTGTTAGTGATCGAGACCCTGTGTTCATGAGTCTTTTTTGGCAGGAATTATTTCGATTACAGGGAACAACTTTAAAAATGAGTTCTTCTTATCATCTTGAGACTGATGGCCAAACGGAAGTGGTAAATCGATGTTTAGAAGCTTATTTACGGTGTTTTGTGTCGGAACAGCCCAAGAACTGGTCATATTGGGTACCTTGGGCAGAATTATGGTATAATACTACTTTTCATGGAGCAACAGGAAAGACCCCTTTTGAAATTGTGTATGGGAGAACACCACCTGCTTTAGTGCGTTTTACACAGGGCGAAACACGCGTGGAAGCTGTAGCCGCTGACTTGGTTGATAGAGATGAAGCTATTCGACAATTGAAATATCATCTGTTGCGAGCACAGCAGCAAATGAAGAAATTTGCAGACAAAAAGCGGAGATTCATGCAGTTTGAGGTCGAAGAGTGGGTGTTTATTAAATTGCGTCCCCATAGACAAGTAACCATAGCTCGACGTATTAATCAGAAACTGGCACCTCGGTATTATGGGCCTTTCTTAGTGGTGGAGAAGAAGGGAGAAGTGTCTTATAAGGTGCAGTTGCCGGAATCAGCAAAAGTACACCCGGTTTTTCATGTTTCTCAATTAAAAAAGGCTATTGGTAATCATGCGGTAGAACCCACTTTACCAACAGAGTTGAGTCTTGAAGAGGAAGATCAAGAAGAACCTGAGACAGTGCTAGCAACCAGGGAGATTCCTGAGGGTGGTACTATTACTAAACAATGGTTGGTTAAATGGAAGGGGAGAACAGAGGAGGAGGCAACTTGGGAAGATGAGGGACTATTGCGAAGTCAATTTCCTTATTTTAGCCTTGAGGACAAGGTTGTTGTTGCAGGAGGGAGTAATGATAGGACTCCTAATAAGGATGGGCCTGTTAATCAACATGAAACAATTATAGAGGGAGCAAGGCCCAAAATATGGAAGGTTTACGTGAGAAGAAAGAAAATGGGGTTAGGAAAAGAAAGGGAAGTTAGTTAGAAAGGGGTATGACGTGTCAGGAATCCAGGGAAGGGGAATTCTGTTATAGGAGAGAGAATAGAGAGTGTGAAAGGGGGACGGAGGGAAGTTGGTAAGGAGGAGAGTCATTCTCTGGTTAGGAGTGAGAGCACTCTGGGTTTTACTGGTGATTGTAGAGCTTTCAGCTCCATAACTTTTCTTCTGCATAATATTTAAATAATATACCTGTGATATTCAGTTTTATTGTTGGGTTTCTATCAAAGGTGGACTGAATCTGACGTTGGCTGTAAAGTACAAAAAATTCCAGAAAAAAAATAAAATAAAATATCCAAAACAAAGAGGTATTAAGAAGTCAAATATAAACCCAGCTCAAACCCTTCACTACGTGGTTGCTCGCGAGAGATTAGTGTAGATAAAGTTCACTCAACCACTTCACAACAGGCATCCAAAAGGCAGCGTGCCATGCATATAGCCAGTAAGGAATGGAAACAACGACCGGAGAACACTAAAGCACATGAATTATCGTTGTGTTCACATGAATAGATTTCACTGTTCATAAATTTGTATTCATTTTTCTAAAGAAAATACAATAATTGATTTGCAGGGAATTGGGGACGGAGAAGTTTTCCATCTTCCACAAATGTGGTGAGATTTGGAGGGATGGAGGGTATAAAGTGTTGATATTGCTATCGCGCAACGGAATGTTTTAAAGAGCATGATAATGGTCAATAACCAAGAGGGAAGGGGCGAATTGGTTCTTTTAAAAATTATGATTTTCTTTTAGAACTTTCGTCAAACAGTTCAAAAGCGAGAGTTATAGAGTTAAAGAAAATCACACAAAATATTTTATCCTGGTTCAAATCAACAGATCCTACGTCTAGTCGTTAATCACTATAAAGAGTGATTAACCTTTTTCACTAAAATATTGTTTCAAAATACAAACAGATTATACAAAGATAAAAAAAATAGAAAACACATTCCTTCGACACACGATGGAAGAATATAGTTCAATCAATTTGAAGATAACCGCTTCGACTTTAGACGCAATAAATGCAAGCTTCTCCTTTTCACAAGACTTGATTGAACTCTCTAAGACTTTGAGAACTTCCTTAGAGCTATTATGTATTCTCAAAATGGCTTGGTTATTTTTCTAAGGATTTAGGAAAGGGTATATATAGGCCAGGGGTCAGAAACTAAAAAATCTGCTCCCAATTGTTAGTGATAATCAATTATCATAAATGATAATCGATTATTTGAGGCTGTTATGGGGTTTTTGAAAAAGTGTTAATCGATTATCCCTTGTGATAATCGATTATTTACGCGAGCAACCCGATTCTATTTTAGCTTGCAATAATTGATTATCCTATTAGATAATCGATTATTGTCGTGATGAAACTCTAGTTTGAGATGCTTATGAGCTCTTTACAATTACAAAATGAATCCTATACAATTGTTGCTACAAAGAATGCTTTTAACATTGATACAAAAGATTCTTCAAGTCTTTAGTAGTAACATCATCAAAATCACTTCAAGACACCAATGCTTTTTATTGGTAACAATCTTCCCTTTTTTTATGATGATAAAAAATCTCTTATTAAAAGCATTTCTTGTTTCTTGCATAGATTCAAACTTACAAACAACATAAAGATGTTAGTAATAACAACTCTTATTTAGAATGTTTTCTCTCCCTTTTTTATCATAAACAAAAAGGTTCCAAGAGAGAAGCCTTCCCCTCAAATGTTGCTCCCCCTCAGACAAACTAAAGATGCAATTCAAATATAAGAAAATTTGAAATTTTATTCATAAATTCAAAGTCAATTACATCATTCAAAATAGAAGAAAAAAATCATTCAAACATAAAGATAATCAAATATTAGAAATTAGGACTAGGTGGATGGTCAAGGGGTTCAAGTTTGAGCTGATCCTCAATGTTGCCTAGCCTAGTATCAAAATCCTCAAAGCGCTCACACACACAATCATGGTGAGATTGATGCATCTCAATGAGTTCTTCAATCTTTGTTTGATGAACCAAACTCATCTCTTGCATTTGCCTTGAGAGATTGGCAAAATACTCTTCCATGGATAATGATGAGGAGGAAGGAATGGATGAAGGACCAACTGTAGATGGATCAATTTCACTTTCTGGTTTAGCCATGTGAGCATCAATGTCGTCATCTTCATCTTCTTGATTTTCCTCATCTTTGTGGAGAAAGACATTACCACGAGCTACAAAGCTCATTTGCCGCAAAGTGGTTTCCCCAATTTCTGAACCTACTACTTGAATAGATTGGGTATGTTCTCCTTCAACAATTACTCCTTTATATTCAAGAATACGAGATATGAGAAGGGCATAAGGAAGATGGTAGGCAAGGTACTTCTGGGCTTTCAATATGGTGTCAATGATGAGAGAGGGCCAATCAATGTGGATATGGTTTAAAAGACCATAAATAATCAAAAGATCTTGCTCTGAGCATTGAGTATGATATGTTGCACGAGGACATAGGATCGAAACTATTAAGTAATGGATCATCCTTTCTTCCACCTTGAAACCTCCTACCAATAGTTGTCGGCAACGAGATTGTTGTTGATGATTCCTAAGAAATGATTGGTAAGCAAGAAGACGATTAAACCCATCAACACCTAGATGAACCTTGACCGCATCATCACAAACCGTCATCATAGCTACATTTGTCCTCCCATACAAGAGTGTAATAGGGATATCAATACAATATCATTTCAATATATTGCTTACATACCTAACTGAAACAACTTCGTCATAAATTATGACAAATATATTTGTATCTTATTATGTTTGCACTTTTTTTGTGTAATGTAATATTCTAACTTTGGTTAATTATTTGTTTCTTCATAAATATTAAATTTCACTTCAATAATAAATAAAATCATGTCACTTTGTAGTAAATTATATTAAAAATATATTATATTTAAATTATTTTTTTCATTTTACTAAACTACAATTTTTTTACATTTTTATAATTAATTTTTTATTTTTTTCTTTTTATAAACATTTTTACTCATAAATATAATATTAACGATTATCATTTTATATTATTTTAATAATTAAAATTATTTTAATAATATTTAATTTCTACTAATTAAACATTTTTTTATCTTTCACGTTGATAAAGTTTTATAGTAATTTATTTTTCTTTTAAATCCATTTTCAATCACTTCCAAATCTATTTAAAAAAATAACAATAAATTCATCTTCAAAATTGATTCCTCCAAAGTAAACCCACTTTAAAGCGTTTGGAAATCAAACAATTAAAGAAGGTGATTTGTGAGTTGGGACTCTGATAGACGAAGATGTTAATTAGCAGGACAAGAAAGAGCAAAAAATGAGGAGTTTGAAAGCACTGTTAGCTTCATGCAAAACCATTCACCAAGCTCTCCAAATCCAGGCCCAAGCAGTGGTCAGAGGGCGCCACCGCGATCCTTTCCTCATGTTCCCACTCATCTCCTTCTTCGCCACCAACCACCTCCACCATTCTCACCTTCTCTTCTCCCAAATCCCCAACCCTGATCTCTTCCTCTTCAACTTCCTCATCAGAGCCTTCTCTCTCTCCGAAACCCCTCACTACGCCCTCTCTCTCTTCAGGTCAATGCTCTCTTCCTCCCCACCCGTCTCCCCGGACTCTTTCACCTTCCCATTCCTTCTCAAGTCCAGTGCCAAGCTATCGCTTCCAAATCTGGCTCTTCAGATTTACTCTCACGTTATAAGAAGTGGGTTTGAGTCAAGTGTCTTTGTTGTAAACGCTCTTTTGCAGTTTTATTTTGTTCTCAGGGATGCCCCCAATGCGTGCAAGATGTTCGATGAAAGTCCTGTGAGGGACTGCGTTTCATATAACACGATGATTAATGGGCTTGTGCGTGCGGGTCGTGCTGATTGTTCTCTGAAGGTTTTTGGGGAAATGAGAGGGAATCGTGTCGAGGTTGATGAGTATACCCTCGTTGCCTTGTTGTCCGCTTGTTCGTCCTTGGAGGATAGTCGAACTGGGAGAGTGGTGCATGGCTTGGTGTATAGGATATTGGGTTGTGTAAATGAGAATGAGTTGTTGATGAATGCTCTTGTTGATATGTATGCGAAATGTGGGTGCTTGGAGGTGGCTGAGAGAGTAGTGAGATGTGGACATGGAAAGAGTGGGGTTGCGGCTTGGACTTCTTTGGTAAGTGCATATGCTATGCGCAGAGAAGTTGAGGTTGCTAGAAGGTTGTTTGATCAAATGGGTGAAAGAGATGTGGTTTCTTGGACGGCCATGATTAGTGGTTACTGTCACTCTGGGTATTTTCAGGAAGCATTGGAGCTGTTTGTGATGTTGGAGGGTTTCGGGATGGAACCGGATGAGGTTGCTGTGGTTGCCGCTCTTGCGGCGTGTGCGCGGCTAGGGGGCCTTGAGTTGGGAAGAAGAATTCACCACAAGTATGATGGTGGAAGTTGGCAGCGTGGTACCCTCAGGGGGTTCACTTGTGCTGTTGTGGATATGTATGCCAAGTGTGGAAGCATAGACACTGCTTTGGATGTGTTCAGGAGAACAAGTGATGATACGAGAACTACTTTTCTCTATAACTCTATTTTGTCTGGCCTTGCTCATCATGGTCTTGGTGAACATGCTATGGCCGTGTTTGAGGAGATGAGGTTGCTCGGTTTAAAACCGGATGAGGTCACATTTGTGGCACTTTTATGTGCTTGTGGGCATAATGGTTTGGTCGATGATGGCAAGAGGCTGTTTGAATCCATGTTGAGTGTGCATGGTGTCATTCCTCACACGCAACATTATGGTTGCATGGTTGACCTTCTTGGTAGGGCTGGACGATTGGATGAAGCATATTGTTTGATTCAGAATATGCCGTTCAAGGCCAATGCTGTGATATGGAGATCACTGTTGAGTGCTAGCAAAATTCATGGGGATGTGGCATTGGCTAGACTTGCGAGCCATGAGCTTCTTGCGGTGGAGCATGATCATGGAGCCCGTTATGTGATGCTATCTAATGTGCTAACTCTCGTGGGAAAGCATGATGAAGCCGCAAGTGTGAGAAAGGCAATTGATGATGTTGGCATCCAGAAGCCACCTGGTTGGAGCTATGTGGAAATTAATGGAGCCCTTCACAAGTTTCTGGCTGGCGACACGTCTCACCCAGAAGCCAAAGCAACTGAGCTAATGCTCAGGAACATTGACATGGGACTTAAAACTACTGGGCATGTTATCAGTGAATAAAAAGTGTTTGATGTAGATTAAGAACATTTATTTAGGTAAATAATTTAATTATTTCTTTATTTAATAAAATTATCAAATGAGAGCATATCTTCGGCTTAATGTGAAATTTTGTGAAACAAGTTAAAAATAATAATTTTGAATATTTTTCATGAAAATCTTATAAACATGAGTTAAATAAACTAATAAATGAGTAAAAATTCACCACCTGGTTGGAGCTATGTGGGCACGCTTCGAAAGATTTGGGTTGAAAGCTTCATTTTTAATATAAGTGATGACAAATTTATGAACACCGAAAAATGACGTCAAAAACTTGTTTAACCCTCGGCAAGTGTGATCGAATCGTATCAAGTAATAAACTCGGTAAGACCAAATATCGTTCTCCCAAAGGACTCACGGCCTAGTTAGTTATATGATTTCTTGATTATTTAAGACTTGAGAACAAATTGTTATAACTTTCAAATGCACAAGACAAAAGTAAACACGTATGCATGTGATGATCAATGGGAAAGAAGAACACAAACACTGAATGAATTAGATGGATGAGTATGTTGTTGGGGTAATCAATTTCATCTTATCCACTTTCATATATTTTAGGAATTCATCATTCTTTTCATCAATGTTAATGCCACTCTCTAAATCACCTTGCGAAGAAAGTCTATCCTTAATTACGAGTTCATACAATTCCTAGCATCCCTAATAATTAATTCTGAAGCGCAGAAGCTTAAAGACAACCAACCCTCATATCCCTATGTCTAGGCAATATGCTATTGGGAGAATTTCCCCGGATCTAGATTTCCCTGTATGTGTCCATATCGACAAAATCAATAATCATGACATCAAATGAGTTAAACAATGCATGCTTTGAGCAAAGAGGAAAAACCCTAACTAATAATGAAAGAAAGCATGTATCTCAAATAAGATGTTTAAACACAAATTCCATATATGAGAGCTTCAAAAGATTACATTGATTCCCCAACAACAAGAAAAGTTTAGTTCACCATATTGATGGTGAAACTAGATGAAATACAATGAAAGAGTGAAAGATAGAACCCTAGAAAGTTGAGTAGGTAGCCTTCGCATCCAAGATCTTCCTCCAAGGGGTGGAAAGGTGTATGTTTGCTTCGTACTCTGCCAAAGATACAAACCCTAGGAAGTCCTAAAGCTTATATACTATTCGAAATATTACAGAAAAGTGGGCTTAAGCCCAAAATAATGCCGCTTAGCGGTAAACTGTCGTTCAACGGTAAGTGCGTGTGTTGATTCTTCCCCTCAGCTGCACTTTCACCCCTCAGCGGAGCCAACGTGTGTTCATTAGTGCCGCTCAACGGTAAACTGGCGTTGAGCAGTACTTGCGGCTTCTCTTCTTTTGGACTTTTTGAGTTCTTTTCTGATTCCATCTCTATCCTTCTTCACTTCTTTCATCAAATTCACCTTAAAACCTCATAAAACACTGAAATCAAGCATAAACCTGTCCAACTCTCTTATTTCCAAAAATATAAACAAAAGCATGATTTCAAGCTAGTTTCTAAGTGTTAAAGGTTGCTTTTAGTATCAATTTTAAGCATGAAAATAACAGTTTTTCAACTGTTATCACAATCCCAAACTTAGAACTTTGCTTGTCCTCAAGCAAACAAGATGCAACTCAATCTTCTACCAATCAATACAATGGTTTATATGACTTTGCTTTTCATTTAACCACAATCAAATACATTCACAAGCATGCATCATCACAAGGACTTTTCAATGGCTTATAATGTGGTTGGGTGTCAATACCGAATTTCGTTCGGATTGATTTTTTTTGGCTTTATTGTTCTCCTATGTTTTATTATTTATTTATTTTTATTTTTATTTTTATTTTTTATTTTATTTTATTTTTATTTTTATTTTCGTTTTTTTATCTTTTTATTTATTTATTTATTTTTTGTTATCTATTATTATTTTGTTTTTATTCTATCTTTATTTATATAAATTATCTTATTTTATTTTATTCTCCCCTTTATTTATTATTTCCTTTTTATTTTTGTTTTGTTTTACCTCTTTATATTTTATTTTTTTTGAATATAATTAATATAACTAAAAAAAAAGAAAAAAATGTGTGCGGAGCGAGATGGGACAAAAACGATTTTCTATAGAGAGCAAAAGTGGTGGTAGAAGCGGTTTTGGAATACGGATTGACAGAGACGATTTGGGCATACGGAATTGGCACGGATTTCGGCACAAAAAGCACAGAGGGAGATGGAAGGGGAATGAGCACAAAAAGCACGAGGGAAGGGTTAAGAAAGAGATATAGATTTCTTTAAAGAGGGGATCATCATCCATTTTTTTTCTGGAAACAAGAGATATCATTCACAGAGGGAAGAAGCCAGCCAGCCAAAGGAAAAGGAGAGACCCATTGGAGACATTAGGTTGGCAATAGCAAACAGATCTTCAAGAGGTAAGTAATGTCTTGCACTCCATGTTTTACTGAGTTGGTTACTTGCCCTTGAACATGTCTCGATTGTATTGTTGCTAAGTTTGCGTATGATTGTTGTTGAATACATTCCTAGTGTTATGGATATTTGTATATGCCCATTGTTACTGAACATCATCGTGACCCTCCCCACACCCACTTCTACACACTTCTATGGTCCTATTACTCTCCTCCGAGCGAGTCAATCTACTCAACCAACAGCCAAACGAGATTCGATAATAGACAACAAAACTATGCCCCCGCGCCTCTGTCCATCTCCAATCGTCAACAATGAACTTGAATCATTAAACTGGATATTCACCAGAAAAACACAGCAGAAAGAAAAATAACAAAACAATATTTTCGTCTTCACATAACCATTCCATTCACCCATTGGAACCTCCGTCCCAACTCACGCATAACACCATCCTCAACCTCAACCTCCATTGCACAAAGCCACAGCCAAGAACAATTACCAAATCAATATCCCAGCCAAAGCCCTCATCCTTCCCCAGTGATTTCCGCATAGAGTCATTTCCACCTTCGGGCAACCGCACGAAATACTCACACCTAAGGGCACTCAAGAATCAACTTCTTGTTTGCTCTCTGATTCTGACAAGAAATTGTTGCGGTCTTCAACGTTTGACACCACCATTCATCGGAGTGGGAAGAAGATCGTCAACCGAGTAGAAGGTGGTGGCGCGGGGTCGGTTTGAGGAAGTGGTGGCGCACGTGCAGCGGAGGCAAAACCCTCCTTGGGTTGCCGTTCTCAAATGCGGGGAAGAGGGAAACAGATTGCCCCTTTTGCGAACGAAGAAGAGAAAGAGAAGGGAGAGCTTGGCGCGGTGTCGGTGGCGGCAGCGGCGACGAGGACGCAAGATGGGAGACGCTCTCACGCGCGGAGATGGGCGAGGAGGAAAAGGGGATTTGAGGCTGTGGCCAGCGGCAGTGGTTTCGGTGGCGCCTGAAGTCGCCGTCGACGCCGAGACCGGTAGAGGGTGGTGGCGCGGTGGCTAGTTCAAAGAAGCAGTGGCGCGATGGTCGTCTGGGCGGAGGTGAGCGCCTCTGGATTTCCTCGCTCAGAGGGGAAGAGACCCTGGGTCTCATTTGAGTGAAGTGGCGCAGAGAATGGGAGAACCCCTAAGGGTTTCCTGAGCTGCTGAAGAACGAAAAGGCCTTGGGCCTGTTTCTGACCCAGCTTTCAAAAAAAAAAAAAGAAAAAAATAATAAATAATAATAAAAAAAAATATAATAGAAAGCCTTTCCCCTTCGCGCACCCCCCTGTTCCTCACCCGCGCACCTTCATACATTCCTTGGGCCTGGGCCTAGACCCATCTCTTTCCTAAAAAATAAAAAAAAAGGAAACACAATTTCTTTTCTTTCCTGCACCCCTGTTCTCACTTCCACACCCCCTTTCAGCTTGGGTTTAGGCCCAGTCTGTTTATAAAAACAAAAATGGTTTGGACACCCTATTTTCTCATTTAGGCACCCCCATTGTTTGTTTTATTTTTATTATTTATTTATTTATTTATTTTTTGTTATTTATTTCATTTATTTTGTTTCCTATTTATCTTATTTATTATTATTTTAAATATCCACTTATTAAAAAAATATATATTTAATAATATATAGAAATAATATATATAAATATATATATAAAATTACAAAAATGTGATGTCACAAACTTGTTTTACAATCGGCAAGTATGACCGAATCGTTTCAAGTAATAAACTCGGTAATACCAAGTATCGTTCTCCCAAAGGACTCACGGCCTAGTTTAGTTATGTGATTTGTTGATTAGCTAAGACTTAAGAACGAAATAATTGGATTTTTATATGCAAAGGACGAAAATAAACATGTATGCATGAGTGTGATCAATGGCTAAAGCAAAATACAAACACTTTCAATGAAATATATTGATGAATATGTTGTTGGGGGTCAATTTCATCTTATCCACTCTCATATATTTTAGGAATTCAACATTCAAGTCATCATTGTTAATGCCACTCTCTAAATTACCTTTCAAGAAGGCTTCTCCCTAATTACGAGTTCATACGATTCCTAGCATTCCTAATAATTAGTTTATTTAGCACAGGAGCTTAAGGCAACCAATATACTTATTGGGAGAAATTCCCCGGATCTAGACTTCCCCGTACGTTCCCGTATCGACAAAACCAATAACCATGCATTGAATGAGTTAAACAAAGCAAGCATTAAGCAAAGAGGAAAAACCCTAACTAATGATGAAAGAACGCATAAGTCTTAGATTAAGATGCAAGCATAAATTCCATATATGAGAGCTTCAAAAGATTACATTGATTCCCCAACAAACATACAAGGTTTAGTTCACCATATTCATGGTGAACTGATGGACAAATTTGTAAGCACCAAAATATGATGTCACAAACTTGTTTCACAATCGGCAAGTATGACCGAATTGTTCAAGTAATAAAGTTGGTAAGACCAAGTATCGTTCTTCCCAAAGGACTCACGGCCTAGTTTAGTTATGTGATTTGTTGATTAGCTAAGACTTACAAACAAAATAATTGGATTTTAATATGCAAGACGAAAAATAAACATGTATGCATGAAGTTTGATCAATGGCAAAGACAAAAGATAAACACTTTCAATGGAATATATGAATATGTTGTTGGGGGTCAATTTCATCTCATCCACTCTCATACATTTTAGGAATTCAACATTCAAATCATCATTGTTAATGCCACTCTCTAAAGTACCATTCTAGATGGCTTCTCCCTAATCACGAGTTCATACAATGCCTAGCATTCCTAATGATTAGTTCATAAGCGCAGGAGCTTAACGACAACCAATATAATATTGGGAGAAATTCCCCGGATCTAGACTTCCCCGTACGTGCCCGTATCGACAAAACCAATAATCATGCATTAGAATGAGTTAAACAATGCAAGCATTAAGCAAAGAGGAAAAACCCTAACTAATGATGAAAGAAAGCATATATCTTAATTCAAAGATGCAAGCATAAATTCCATATATGAGAGCTTCAAGAGATTACATTAATTCCCCAACAAACATAAAAGGTTTAGTTCACCATATTCATGGTGAACCTAGATGAATTACAATGAAAGTATGAAAGAATAAACCCAATAAAGGTGAAGAGGTAGCCTGAGCATCCAAGATCCTCCTTCAAAGGGGTGGAAGAGAGAGTGTTTGCCTCGTTTCTGCCAAAGATACTAACTCTAGGACGTGCAAGTCCTTATATACTATTCTAGAATTACAAAAGATTACAAAAGCCCAAGTCCATAAAAGTGCCGCTCAGCGGTAAATACCGCTCAGCGGTGGTTGCGTGACTCGTTTCTTCCCCTCAGCGGCCATTTTGCCCCTCAGCGTGACTCCCGCAACCTCCTGAGTGCCGCTCAACGGTAAATTGCCGCTGAGCGGTGCCTTCGGCTTCTACTTTTGCACTCTTTCTTGTCTTTTCTAATGTCATCTCTCTCCTTCTTCACTTCTTTCACCAAATTCACCTCAAAACCTGCACAAAAACACTTAAATCAAGCATAAACCTGTCCAGCTCTCTTATTTCTGAAAATATGGATAAAAGGCATGATTTCAAGCTAGTTTCTAAGTCTAAAGGTTGCTTTTAGTATCAATTTTAAGCATGAAAATAACAGTTTTTCAACTGTTATCACAACCCCAAACTTAGAACTTTGCTTGTCCTCAAGCAAACAAAATGTAACTCCATCTCCAACCAATTCATATGATGGTTCACTCATTCAAAATTCTCTTTTCAAGATAAGTAACAACTTCACTCAAACTTATGACCAAGAGTTCAATTAAGATGTGCACATGCTTTAGTGTTTCACAAAGTCATCTAGATTCCAACAAATGCTATTTTTCATGAATGATCAATCAATTAAGCATGGATGTTCATGTACTTATGGAATATTTCCTCACTAGGTAAAGTGTTTCACTCAACACACAACTGTATAAGAGGTAAAGTGTTTCACTCATTCACTCTACTATCACAATGTCACATGAATCAACTTTGCCTTTCATTTTACCACAATCAAAAACATTCACAAGCATGCATCATCACAAGGACTTTTCAATGGCTTATAATGTGGCTGGGCTAACAAGAAAATTGGTTTTTCTGGATCACAAAATCCTTGAGTTAAGAGAATCATAACAACACAATCATCTTATTCATTCCCAACTTGCCTTTTTGCTTTTGCATTTGCATTTGCATTGAGCTTTACTTCTTTTTCTTTTCTTTTCTTTTTCTTATTCATATTCTTACTTTTTTAGCTCTTAGCTCAATGCTTTTCCTTTTTCATGTTTCCCCAACAACCTCAAACTTGAACATTTAACAATACCACATAAGATCTTCTACTTAACTCAAGGTAAAGATTTTCAATCAAGGGTGTTCAATGTATGTTCAAGGCTAAGGGTTCAAAGGATAGAACACAAAGTGTTCTCTTTTAATGGGCTAACTTTATGTATTTGGCCAATAAAAAGGGTTTTAAAAACACGGCCTTGATCACATGATGTAAAACAAGCAATTGATTCAATCATAGAAAACCTGGGCAAAATCATTCATGCTTTCAAAGTAATAGCATTCAACAATAACAACTCTGGAGCTCAAAACCTCACATATAAGCTCATTCACATTTGACATACACATCCTGCTTAATTTCACAATCACAATCATGATATCATGCATTTGTTCACAAAGCTTGTGAATCACCTGTATAAGCATTTAATGTGCACATCATCTCAACATCAATCAGTCAATAAGCATCATCAAGCATTACTCATCAAACAATCACAGTTAATAGCAAACCATCATAATAAACCAGATGTTCAATAGAGTACATCAAACCCTAATCTAAAAACAAAAACAAATAAGTTCAGAAAACTTAAACCAACAAAAACATAAGCATATGATAGCATTCATCAGTAAATGCTATCTCAACTCCTCATCAATCTGAGCTGTCCTCTGTATCTTCCTCTTCCTCCTCATCTTCATCATCTTCAAATGCATCATCATCATCAGCTTCATCTTCTTCCATCTCTCTAACTGAAGCTTCAGCTGCTTCAGCTCCTCCTCCATGCACTGGCTCCTCTGGCCAAGCTACCACATTATGGAATTCATCCATAGTCCACCTGTGGGCTGGAGGTGTATCATACATTCCTACAATCATCTCAGCAGTAGCCACCTGCCCTCTGAATGGACTGCAACTGAGCACCTATAAGAGACATATACATGTCCCTCATCTGTAATGGTTCTGCTTCATGTGTCTCAACAGATGTCTGGCTCTGTGCTGGCCCTCTCTCTCTACGAGCACGGCGTGGTGGAACTGGCTGAGCTGCCTCCTCACCTCCACAGTACTGTCTGTAATAGGCCTCATCAATAGCTTTTCTTGGCCTCTCAAATGGTGGAGCAGAAGTGTCCACCCCAGCTATCTTGCAAAGGTGAGTAATCAAGGAGGGATGTCCTAGTGGTGCTTTGTTGTTTGAGGTATTGGCGCACACACTAATCTCATCAGCTATCACCTGCCCAATATTAACATTTAAGTTTCTGATAGCCCAGTAGATGAATAGTGCCCTGCTGAGAGTAATATCTGACACATGTGAACATGGCTGAATGTTGGCATGAGAAAACGCCATCCAATACTTTGCAAAAGGAGTCAAATCAGTCCTCCTAATGTTGACCACTGAGCCAGATCTATTCCTTTGGAAGTGTCCTCCAGGTATACATAACACTCTCTCCACATCCTCATAATCAGCACCTTCCTCCATGCAAAGAGCAAACTGGCACTGCTCACCAGCCCACACAGTGTCCAGGAAGTTATTGATAGAATCAGGATCATACCTGATAGCATGGCCTCTGACATAGCCCAGATAATTTTCAGCTGGATAATCACCAATCTTCTTTGCATTGGTGTAGAATTCTTTTACCATGGCTATGTTGGCAGGTGCAAGATATGTGGCTAGCTTTCCCCACTCACTCCCTAACAATTGCTCTCCAAATTGAGGAGCAAAGTTTGGTATCATTCCAGCTTTTCTCTCCATAAGGAGTCTCCTGTCTTGCACCACCTTGAAGTGCTTCTCATGTTTCCGAGAGAGGAACCTACTAGAATGGGGCTGTTCTGGTTCCTTTTCCTTTCTCTTGGTTGCCATGGTTTTCAATCTTTTTCCTGAAGATGATGCCATTCCTGCATTCAAACACAGATACAAAACCACAGAACATGATATTAATCATTAGTAAAACACAGAACACAACTCCTTTCGAAGCTAAACCACCGCTGAGGGTCAGAATTGCCCCTCAGCGCCACTAGTGCCATAGTCCAGAACGCAACAAATAAAAAAAACCAAGTCTGGCAGAGTGCCGCTCAGCGGCAGTTTACCCCTGAGCGGTAACTCTGCAGAATTTTGAAAAACTTCTTTTAAAGCTGTCCTAACTCCACCCAAATGCAATTTTCAGTTTTCCAGTTCATAATCATGCAGTTTAATCGGTTCAAAAATCAAATATATCATCAAATCATGCATAAAAACCAAAACCCCTAAATATTCATGCTTTGACAATCACATTCAAAATCAAGAACCCTAAAATGAACAAAATGCTTTTTACTTACTTGGGTGGAGATACTAGATGCAATGAGAATGCTTCCAAGCTAGAATACTCTCTTCCAACCCCAAACTTTGATGGAACACTAGTGAGCAAGTGAGTGGAAGAGAAATTTTCAAGAGGGAAAAATGAAAAGATGTGGAAAACCTTGGAAAAGGTATGTGGGAGTGTTTGTGCAGAGAAGAGCCTAGAAAGAAAACCTAAAACGCAGCTTGGGGTATAAAAATACCCTAATGGGCTCGGGTCCCGCTAAGGGGAACTAAAGCCCATTCTGCGAGAGTACCGCTCAGCGGCACTTTCGTGATGTGCTCTTCTCCTTCTTTTCTTAACTTACGTGCCTCCTAGACATGCCCCTCACTGGTTCCCTGCAATTCAATGTTTAAAGTACTTATGCAAACCCTATTATGCAACTAAAATGAAACGAACAAAACAAACAATCAATCAACTGAGTTGCCTCCCAGGTAGCGCTTGTTTAACGTCACGAGCCTGACCCAAAATCCACCAACACCCATCAGTAGGTGTTACAAACTTACCAACACCCAGCAGTAGGTGTTACAAACTTACCAACACCCATCAGTAGGTGCAAAATTTTCTCACTAACACCCATCAGTAGGTGTTACAATCTTACCAACACCCATCAGTAGGTGTTACAAACTTAGCATCCTTCAGTAGATGCTATATCCACCTAGCATCCTTCAGTAGATGCTATATCCAAACAAGTATTTACAAAAAATAATGTCCACAAATTAAAAGTTACAAACCAAACTAAAAAGTTTTTAAATCACTGGGTTGCCTCCCAGTAAGCGCTCTTTTAACGTCATTAGCTTGACCCAGTAAAGTTCAAGTTCTCTCTTCATAGTTGATGTTGTTATCCCACCAACTCCTCAGCTGTTTCCTGTGCATTGTTTTGAATCTTCTAAAATGTGGAGATTCAATCTCTATCATCTCCTTCTCTTTATAGCCTTTCACAACCCACAACTTATTTTTGATTCTCACTAGTGTACCAAGTTGGGGTCTTCTTTTCTCCCAGTTATCAGGAATTTCTCCTCCTCTTCCAATCTTTTCTTCCTTTTTCACCTGAAACAACAAACAATGGTTACCTGTAACCTTGGGTTTTTCATCTTGATGGCTAGTCATTTGTGCATCTTGAAATGCAGCTTTATAACTAGCTTCTTCCTCCTGTGTTTGCCTCTCATCTTTAAAGACATCCACAACAACTTTCTCTTCTCGGTCCTGGAGCACCACTATACCTTCATTTACATCAATAATAGCTTTGGCCGTTTTCATAAACGGTCTTCCAAGAATGATAGGTATCCTTTCTGTCTCCATCTTCATCACCACAAAGTCTGCCAAGAACTGGAGTTTGCCAACACAAACTATGATGTCCTCTGCAATCCCACATGGTTCCTTTGAAGATCCATCGGCCATTACTAAGTTAACCTTTACAGGTTTCAAATTAAAATCACCGATTTGCTCTAGTAAAGAGTAAGGTATCAAGTTAACACTTGAACCTACATCAAGAAGAGCTGTTTTAATCCTTTTCTTCCCTATGGTACAAGGGATAGAAAATCCTCCTGGATCTGTCGCTTTTGGAGGGAATGGCTCTTTTTTAGCAGTTTGACACTTCTTTGCCTCATCATCTCTACGTCTTTTCTTTGTAGAGATGTCTTCATCAGATTTAGTGTAAACCGTAATTTGTTGTAGAATCTGCTCCCAAGGTGCATCATTATCCACCATCTTGAATAATTCTGTGAAATCCAGTTGTTTCCCTTGATTTATTGGAAGAAGAAAAATATTTTTGCTCTTTTTTTTTCTATTCTCTTCTGTTTCTCCTCCTTCTAACTCAACTATCTCTTCATTAGTACTCTCTACCGCCTTGCATTCTTCTCTGGGGTTAACTTCAGTATTAGCCCCAAAGTTTTTACCTGGCCTCTCTTCCACCTGCTTAGTGATCTGCCCCATCTGAATCTCCAAATTCTTTATAGCAGCTTCAGTGCTCTTTTGGGTAGACTCAGTTTTCTGTATGAAATTATTAAGAGTTTCTTCCATCCTCATGGACCTTTCAGTAAGCATAGAAATCTGCTGCCATAAGGTGGGTTGCTGCTGTTGCTTATTAAATTGACCGGCTTGCCCAGTTTGCCCTTGACCAATACTTGGGTGTGGTTTCCACCCTTGATTGTAGTTCCCTTGACGGTATTGATTGGTCATGTAGTTCACATCCTCTACGGCTTCTGCAGGATAGGCACATTGACCATTGATATGGTCGCCCTCACATAATTCACACAACTGAGATTGTACCTGTGCAGCAATTTTCAACTCTTTAGGCAATTGTGCAAGTGTTTTAGTAAGAGTTTCCAGCTGTTGAGTGAGAATTTTATTTTGTGCTAGCAAGGCATCATGCGTCTGTAATTGTAGAACTCCTTTCTGTTGCGTAGGAGCTCCTCTTTTACTGTGGAGTTCATTATCACTAGTAGCCATATTTTCAATAATCTCTGTTGCGTCCTTTGGAGTCTTCCATTTAATGTTTCCTCCTGCTGAGGCATCTAGCATCATCTTGGTTTGTGAACCAAGACCTCCAAGGAAGGTAAGGAGTACTTCCACTTCATCGAATCCATGCGTGGGTGTTTTTCGTAACAAGCTTTTGTATCTATCCCATGCATGACCCAGTGATTCTTCCATGCCCTGCCTGAATGAAGAAATCTCTTGCTTGCCTTTGTTCACCTTTGATTGTGGGAAGTATTTATTTAGAAACTTGGTTACCACTGCTTCCCACTTTGTGAAGCTTTCCTCTGGAAAAGAATTTAACCAAAGCTTAGCATTGCCTCCTAATGAGAAAGGAAACAAGCTAAGTTTGATCGCTTCATCTGGCACCCCATTGATTTTCACCGTGTTGCAGATCTCATTAAATGTAGTGAGGTGCTCATATGGGCTTTCATGAGATAACCCATTAAATTGATTGCTCTTCACCAGTTGGATCATTGCTGGTTTGACCTCCATGTTAGCTGCATTGACTCTAGGTCTAGCTATACTATTAAAGTGCTGAGGTCCAGCTGTATTGGTGTAATCAGCAAGAGTTCTTCTGATATTATTGTTCTCCATATTTTCTGTGCTATGGTCAGAACCTTGTGGTGATGGTTGCAACAGAGTTTCTGGAGGAGGGAAAAGTTCTCTAAATGTTCGGATTCTTCTCCTCCGTCTACTCTCGTCTAAACCTTCAAGAAGAGGTTCTGCAGTTATCTTGCTCCTAGTTCGAATTGCCTCCTGCATACACAAGAACACAAAAGCCTAGAATATTTGGTTAGCACAAAAAGATATAGGAGAAGATATAAAATTTGAGATGGGAAGATAAAAACAGAAAACAGAAAAATAAAAATAAAAACAGAAAATAAAATAAAATAAAATCTAATCAAATCAAATAAAATAATATAAAATAAAATAAAATAGAATAAAATAAAAACAGAATAAAATAAAAACAGAAAAATAAAAACAGAAATTCAAAATTAAAGTCAAAGATAATCAATAATCACACAAATTAACCAGTTAAACCACGAGTCCCCGGCAACGGCGCCAAAAACTTGATGGACAAATTTATGAACACCAAAATATGATGTCACAAACTTGTTTTACAATCGGCAAGTATGACCGAATCGTTTCAAGTAATAAACTCGGTAAGACCAAGTATCGTTCTCCCAAAGGACTCACGGCCTAGTTTAGTTATGTGATTTGTTGATTAGCTAAGACTTAAGAACGAAATAATTGGATTTTTATATGCAAAGGACGAAAATAAACATGTATGCATGAGTGTGATCAATGGCTAAAGCAAAATACAAACACTTTCAATGAAATATATTGATGAATATGTTGTTGGGGGTCAATTTCATCTTATCCACTCTCATATATTTTAGGAATTCAACATTCAAGTCATCATTGTTAATGCCACTCTTTAAATTACCTTTCAAGAAGGCTTCTCCCTAATTACGAGTTCATACGATTCCTAGCATTCCTAATAATTAGTTTATTTAGCACAGGAGCTTAAGGCAACCAATATACTTATTGGGAGAAATTCCTCGGATCTAGACTTCCCCGTACGTTCCCGTATCGACAAAACCAATAATCATGCATTGAATGAGTTAAACAAAGCAAGCATTGAGCAAAGAGGAAAAACCCTAACTAATGATGAAAGAACGCATAAGTCTTAGATTAAGATGCAAGCATAAATTCCATATATGAGAGCTTCAAAAGATTACATTGATTCCCCAACAAACATACAAGGTTTAGTTCACCATATTCATGGTGAACCTAGATGAACAATAATGAAAGAATGAAAGATAAAACCCTAGAAAGGTGAAGAGTGATGGACAAATTTATGAACACCAAATTATGATGTCACAAACTTGTTTTTCAATCGGCAAGTGTGACCGAATCGTTCAAGTAATAAACTTGGTAAGACCAAGTATCGTTCTTCCCAAAGGACTCACGGCCTAGTTTAGTTGTGTGGTTTCTTGATTAGCTAAGACTTAAAAACGAAATATTTGGATTTTATATGCAAAAGACGAAAATTAAATATGTATGCATGAAGTTTTGATCAATGGCAAAAGCAAAAGATAAACACTTTCAATGAAATATATGTATGAATATGTTGTTAGGGGTCAATTTCATCTTATCCACTCTCATATATTTTAGGAATTCAACATTCAAATCATCATTGTTAATGCCACTCTCTAAAGTACCTTTGAAGAAGGCTTCTCACCAATCACGAGTTCATACAATTCCTAGCATTCCTAATGATTAGTTCATAAGTGCAGGAGCTTAACGACAACCAATATGATATTGGGAGAAATTCCCCGGATCTAGACTTCCCCGTACGCGCCCGTATCGACAAAACCAATAATCATGCATCGAATGAGTTAAACAATGCAAGCATTACGCAAAGAGGAAAAACCCTAACTAATGATGAAAGAAAGCATAGATCTTAAATAAAAGATGTAAAAACAAATTCCATATATGAGAGCTTCAAAAGATTACATTGATTCCCCAACAAACATACAAAGTTTAGTTCACCATATTCATGGTGAACCTAGATGAACAATAATGAAAGAATGAAAGAGATAGAAAAACCCGAGAAAGAGAAGAGGAGAGCTGTCACCATCTCCCAATCTACCCCCAAGGGGTGGAAAAGAGAGTGTTTGCTTCGTTTCTGCCAAAGATACAAACCCTAGGACGTGCAAGTGCTTAAATAGGGCATAAAAATAACATAAAACAAGTCCAAGCCCATAAAAACAAAAGAAAACCGGTCCAAGCCCACTTAGAATGGCGCTCAGCGGTATTTTACCGCTGAGCGGTAATACCGCATGATCCATTTTGCCCCCAACTGCTCTTTGTGCCCCTCAGCGGTGATTTTGGCACCTGAAAAGTGCCGCTTAGCGCCACTCGGTCACACGTTTTCTGCGTTCTGGTTGGTTTTTCAGCATTCTGGTTGACTGGTTGACTTTTCTGGTTGACTGGTTGACTTTTCTGGTTTTTGGTTGAGTTTTCAGCACTCCAATCATTCGGTATTTCAATTCTTCTTTTAAATCATTCAATTAGCCTACAAAATCAAGGGAATCTTGCATAAAACCATTAAATTCACTTTCAACTCTCTTATTCTCAAAACTAAAGCAAAAATATGATTTCAAGCTAGTTTCTAAGTCTTAAAGGTTGCTTTTGGTATCAAATTTAAGCATAAAAATAACGGTTTTTCAACCGTTATCAAAGAGGTAGCCTAAGCATCCAAGATCCTCCTTCAAAGGGGTGGAAGAGAGAGTGTTTGCTTCGTTTCTACCAAAGATACAAACCCTAGGACGTCCTAAAGCTTATATACTATTCTAAAATTACAGAAAATTCAGGCCCAAGCCCATAAGTGTGCCGCTCAACGGTAAAGTACCGCTCAGCGGTGAGTGCGTGAGTAGTTTCTTCCCCTCAGCGGCCATTTTGCCCCTCAGCGGACCTCCCGTGAACTCCTGAGTGCCACTCAGCGGTAAACTGCCGCTGAGCGGTAACTTCGGCTTCTCCTTTTGCACTTTTTGATGTCTTTTTTGATTCCATCTCTCTCCTTCTTCACTTCTTTCACTAAATTCACCTTAAAACCTGCACAAAAACACTGAAATCAAGCATAAACCTGTCCAGCTCTCTTATTTCTGAAAATATGAACAAAAGCATGATTTCAAGCTCGTTTCTAAGTGTTAAAGGTTGCTTTTAGTATCCATTTTAAGCATGAAAATAACATTTTTTCAACTGTTATCAGCGCACCCCCCCTGTTCCTCACCCGCGCACCTTCATACATTCCTTGGGCCTGGGCCTAGACCCATCTCTTTCCTAAAAAATAAAAAAAAGGAAACACAATTTCTTTTCTTTCCTGCAGCCCTGTTCTCACTTCCACACCCCCTTTCAGCTTGGGTTTAGGCCCAGTCTGTTTATAAAAACAAAAATGGTTTGGACACCCTATTTTCTCATTTAGGCACCCTCATTGTTTGTTTTATTTTTATTATTTATTTAGTTATTTATTTTTTGTTATTTATTTCATTTATTTTGTTTCCTATTTATCTTATTTATTATTATTTTAAATATCCACTTATTAAAAAATATATATTTAATAATATATAGAAATAATATATATAAATATATATATAAAATTACAAAAATGTTTTAAGGGACGTGTGACTGCTCGCGTCGTCCTTATACTAAAAACCTTCTCTTCTTTCTTAAATAAAATTAAAAAGATGTTTTAAAGGTTAAGCACACGTGTGACCGCTCGCATCGTCCTTGTGCTAAAAACCTTATCTTCTTTCTTAAATAAAATTACAAAAATGTTTTAAAGGTTAAGCACACGTGTGACCGCTGGCGTCGTCCTTGTGCTAAAAACCTTCTCTTCTTTCTTAAATAAAAATTACAAAAATATGTTTTAAAGGTTAAGCACACGTGTGACCGCTCTCGTCGTCCTTGTGCATAAAACCTTTTCTTCTTCCTTAACTAAAAATAACAAAAGTATGTTTTGAAGGTGAAGCACACGTGTGACCGCTCGCGTCGTCCTTGTGCTAAAAACCTTTTTTCTTTCTTTTAATAAAAATAACAAAATATGTTTAAAGGTTGAACACTCGTGTGATCGTCCGCATCGACCTAGTGTTTAATACCTTTCTCTCTTATTAAAAAATTTTAAATAATGGTATGAGTGCTCGTGTGACCGTCCGCGTCGGCCTAGTACTCAATACCTTTATCTTCTCGAAAATATAAAAAACATAAAATGTCTAAAATTTAAAAACATCTGCTTTTTCAAACGACAAACGATCTCTCAAAATGAGTTAAGAGAATCATATAAACACAATCATTCTTACTTATTCCCAACTTTCCTTTGCATTGAGCTTTGCTTTTTCTTCTCTTTTCTTTCTTTTTTTTTCTTTTCACATTCTTAGATTTTAACTCTTAGCTCAATGCTTTCAAATTCCCCTTCATAACTTCCCAACAACCTCAAACTTGAACATTTGTCAATACCACTAAATATTTTCTACTTAACTCAAGGTAAAGCTTTTCACAAAAGGGTTTTCAAATTATGTTCAAGGCTAAGGGTTCAAAGGATAGAACACATAGTGCTCTCTTTTGTGGGCTAAAATCATGCATTTGGCTAATAAAAGGGTTACCAACAAATGACCTTGATCATATGATGCAAACAAGCAATTGATTCAATCATAGAAAACCTGGGCAAAGTCATTCATACTTTCAAAGTAACAGCATTCAATCACAAAAACTCTAGAGCTCAAAACTTCACATATAAGCTCATTCACATTCCACATATACACATCCTTCTTAGTATCATAATCACAATCACAACATCATGCATTTGTTCACAAAGCTTGTGAATCACCTGTATAAGCATATAATGTGCACATCTCAACATCACTCAATATCAAAGCATCATCAAACATTACTTATCAATCAACAATCATAAGCAAACCATCATAGCAGACAAAGTTTCCAATTGAGTACATCAAACCCTATTCTAAAAATAGAAGCTAATAAGTTCAGAACATAAAACAAATCCTGCTTTAGTGCTGATAACATCCATCAGTGAATGCTATCTCAGCTCCTCATCAGTCTGTGCTGTCATTTGTATCCTCCTCCTCTTCCTCATCATCAGCATCCTCAAATGCGTCATCCTCAGCATCATCAGTACTATCTTCATCCTTCTCCATAGTTGAAGCTTCAGCTGCTCCAGCTCTGTCGCCTTGGGCCTGCTCCTCTGGCCAAGCTACCACATTATGGAACTCATCCATAGTCCACCTGTGTGCTGGAGGTGTATCATACATTCCAACAATCATCTCAACAGTGGCCACCTACCCTCTGTGGATATACTGTGACTGTGCACCTATAAGAGACATATACATGTCCCTCATTTGGAAAGGCTCTGCTTCATGTGTCTCTACAGATGCCTGACTCTGTGCTTGTCCTCTTTCTTTGTAAGTACGACATGGTGGAACTGGCTGAGCTGCCTCCTCACCTCCATAGTACTGTTTGTAATAGGCCTCATCAATTGCTTTCCTTGGCCTCTCAAATGGTGGAGCAGAAGTATCCACCCCAACTATCTTGCACAGGTGTGTGATCAAAGAAGGATGTCCTAAGGGTGCTTTGCTGTTTATTGTGTTAGCACACACCCTTATCTCATTAGCTATTACCTGTCCAATATTGACATCCACATCATCAAAATCAATGCCTTCTTCCATACATAGAGCAAACTGGCACTGCTCACCAGCCCATACAGTACCCAAGACGCTGTTGATAGAGTCAGGATCATACCTAATAGCGTGGCCTCTGACATAGTGATAACGGTTGAAAAACCGTTACTTTTATGCTTAAATTTGATAGCAAAAGCAACCTTTAAGACTTAGAAACTAGCTTGAACTCATATTTTTGCTTTAGTTTTGAGAATAAGAGAGTTGAAAGTGAATTTAATGGTTTTGTGCAAGATTCCCTTGATTTTGTAGGCTAATTGAATGATTTGAAAGAAGAATTGAAATACCGAATGATTGGAGTGCTGAAAAGTCAACCAGAAACCAGAAAAGTCAACCAGTCAACCAAAAAAGTCAACCAGAAAAGTCAACCAGTCAACCAGAATGCTGAAAAACCAACCAGAACGCAGAAAAAGTCTGACCGAGTGGCGCTGAGCAAAAAAATACCGCTGAGCAGCACTTTTCGGGTGCCGAAATCACCGCTGAGGGGCAAAACAGCAGTTGGGGGGCAAAATGGATCATGCGCTAGTACCGCTCAGCGGTAAAATACCGCTGAGCGGCATTCTAAGTGGGCTTGGACCGGTTTTCTTTTGTTTTTATGGGCTTGGACTTGTTTTATGTTATTTTTATGCCCTATTTAAGGACTTGCACGTCCTAGGGTTTGTATCTTTGGCAGAAACGAAGCAAACACTCTCTCTTCCACCCCTTTGAAGGAGGATCTTGGATGCTCAGGCTACCTCTTCACCTTTCTAGGGTTTTATCTTTCATTCTTTCATTATTGTTCATCTAGGTTCACCATGAATATGGTGAACTAAACCTTGTATGTTTGTTGGGGAATCAATGTAATCTTTTGAAGCTCTCATATATGGAATTTGTGTTTACATCTTATATTTAAGACCTATGCTTTCTTTCATCATTAGTTAGGGTTTTTCCTCTTTGCTCAATGCTTGCTTTGTTTAACTCATTCAATGCATGATTATTGATTTTGTCGATACGGGAACGTACGGGGAAGTCTAGATCCGGGGAATTTCTCCCAATAGTATATTGGTTGCCTTAAGCTCCTGTGCTAAAAAATCTAATTATTAGGAATGCTAGGAATCGTATGAACTCGAAATTAGGGAGAAGCCTTCTTGAAAGGTAATTGAGAGAGTGGGATTAACAATGATGAATTGAATGTTGAATTCCTAAAGTATATGAGAGTGGATAAGATGAAATTGATAACCCCAACAACATACTCACCCATATATTCCATTGAAAGTGTTTGTATTTTGCTTTAGCCATTGATCACACTCATGCATACATGTTTATTTTCGTCTTTTGCATAGTAAAATCCAATTATTTCGTTCTTAAGTCTTAGTTAATCAACGAATCACATAACTAAACTAGGCCGTGAGTCCTTTGGGAGAACGATACTTGGTCTTACCGAGTTTATTACTTGAAACGATTCGGTCACACTTGCCGATTGTTAAACAAGTTTGTTGCGTCGTATTTCGGTGTTCATAAATTTGTCATCAAGTTTTTGGCGCCGTTGTCGGGGACTCGTGGTTTAACTGGTTAATTTGTGTGATTATTAATTATCTTTGACTTTAATTTTGAATTTCTGTTTTTATTTTTCTGCTTTTATTTTTTCTGTTTTTATTTTATTTTATTTTATTTTATTTTATTTTATTTGATTTGATTTGATTTGATTAGATTTTATTTTATTTTATTTTGTTTTCTGTTTTTATTTTTTATTTTTATTTTTTTTATTTATTTTTTTTTCGTTTTCTGTTTTTATTTTATTTTATTTTTATTTTTTTTTCTGTTTTCTGTTTTCATTTTTCTATTTTATGTTTTTATCTTCTATCTTGCTATCTTTTATCTTCTTATCATTTATTCTTTGTATCTTCTCTATCTTTTTGTGGTAACAAATATTTTCTAGAGTTTTGTGCCTAATGCTTGCAGGATAATTCGGTCAAGAATTTGACTATATGGGCACTCAATTCTTCCAAGGTCAACAAAGAAAGCAAGAGATCTCATCTTTCAGGCAAGGCATGGAGGAATCACTAGGTCATGCATGGGACAGATATAAAAGCCTATTAAGAAAGACACCCACGCATGGATTCGATGAAGTGGAAGTAGTCCTTACCTTCCTTGGAGGTCTTGGTTCACAAACCAAGATGATGCTTGATGCCTCAGCAGGAGGAAACATTAAATGGAAAACTCCAGAGGAAGCAACAGAAATTATTGAAAATATGGCTACTAGTGATAATGAGCTCAACAGCGAAAGAGGAGCTCCTATGCAACAGAAAGGAGTTCTACAATTATAGACACATGATGGCTTGCTAGCACAAAATAAAATTCTAACTCAACAGCTGGAGACTCTTACTAAAACACTTGCACAATTGCCTAAAGAGTTGAAAACTGCTGCACAGGTACAATCTCAGTTGTATGAATTATGTGGGGGCGACCATATCAATGGTCAATGTGCCTATCCAGCAGAAGCCGTAGAGGATGTGAACTACATGACCAATCAATACCGTCAAGGGAACTACAATCAAGGGTGGAAACCACACCCAAGTATTGGTCAAGGGCAAACTGGGCAAGCCGGTCAATTTAATAAGCAGCAGCAGCAACCCACCTTATGGCAGCAGATTTCTATGCTTACTGAAAGGTCCATGAGGATGGAAGAAACTCTTAATAATTTCATACAGAAAACTGAGTCTACCCAAAAGAGCACTGAAGCTGCTATAAAGAATTTGGAGATTCAGATGGGGCAGATCACTAAGCAGGTGGAAGAGAGGCCAGGTAAAAACTTTGGGGCTAATACTGAAGTTAACCCCAGAGAAGAATGCAAGGTGGTAGAGAGTACTAATGAAGAGATAGTTGAGTTAGAAGGAGGAAAAACAGAAGAGAAAAGAAAAATAGAGAGCAAAAATACTTTTCCTTTTCTAATAAATCAAGGGAAACAACTGGATTTCACAGAATTATTCAAGATGGTGGATAATGATGCACCTTGGGAGCAGATTCTACAACAAATTACGGTTTACACTAAATCTGATGAAGACGTCTCTACAAAGAAAAGACGTAGAGATGATGAGGCAAAGAAGTGTCAAACTGTTAAAAAAGAGCCATTCCCTCCAAAAGCTATAGATCCAGGAGGATTTTCTATCCCTTGTACCATAGGGAAGAAAAGGATTAAAAAAGCTCTTCTTTATTTAGGTTCAAGTGTTAACTTAATACCTTACTCTTTACTGGAGCAAATCGATAATTTTAATTTGAAACCTGTAAAGGTTAACTTAGTAATGGCCGATGGATCTTCAAAGGAACCATGTGGGATTGGAGAGGACATTATAGTTTGTGTTGGCAAACTCCAGTTCTTGGCAGACTTTGTGGTGATGAAGATGGAGACAGAAAGGATACCTATCATTCTTGGAAGACCGTTTATGAAAACGGCCAAAGCTATTATTGATGTAAATGAAGGTATAGTGGTGCTCCAGGACCGAGAAGAGAAAGTTGTTGTAGATGTCTTTAAAGATGAGAGGCAAACACAGGAGGAAGAAGCTAGTTATAAAGCTGCATTTCAAGATGCACAAATGACTAGCCATCAAGATGAAAAGCCCAAGGTTACAGGTAACCATTGTTTGTTGTTTCAGGTGCATAAAGGAGAAAAGATTGGAAGAGGAGGAAGAGTTCCTGAGGACTGGAAGAAAGGAAGACCCCAACTTGGTACACCAGTGAGAATCAAAAATAAGTTGTGGGTTGTGAAAGGCTATAAAGAGAAGGAGATGATAGAGATTGAATCTCCACATTTTAGAAGATTCAAAACAGTGCACCAGAAACAGCTGAGGAGTTGGTGGGATAACAACATCAACTATGAAGAGAGAACTTGAGCTTTACTGGGTCAAGCTAATGACGTTAAAAGAGCGCTTGCTGGGAGGCAACCCAGTGATTTAAGAACTTTTAATTTTATTTTGGTTTGTAAGTTGTAATTTGTTGAACATTATTTTGTAAATATTTTGTTGGATATAGCATCTACTGAAGGATGCTAAGATTGTAACACCTACTGATGGGTGTTGGTGAGAAAATAGCATCTACTGAAGGATGCCAAGATGGTAACACCTACTGATGGGTGTCAGTGAGAAAATTTTGCACCTACTAATGGGTGTTGGTAAGTTTGTAACACCTACTGATGGGTGTTGGTAAGTTTGTAACACCTACTGATGGGTGTTGGTGGATTTTGGGTCAGGCTCGTGACGTTATACAAGCGCTACCTGGGAGGCAACCCAGTTGATTGATTGTTTGTTTTGTTTGTTTCATTTTAGTTGCATAATAGGGTTTGCATAAGTAATTTAAACATTGAATTGCAGGGAACCAGTGAGGGGCATGTCTAGGAGGCACGTAGGTTAAGAAAAGAAGGAGAAGAGCACATCACGAAAGTGCCGCTGAGCGGTACTCTCGCAGAATGGGCTTTAGTTCCCCTTAGCGGGACCCGAGCCCATTAGGGTATTTTTATACCCCAAGCTGCGTTTTAGGTTTTCTTTCCAGGCTCTTCTTTGCACAAACACTCCCACATACATTTTCCAAGGTTTTCCACATCTTTTCATTCTTCCCTCTTGAAAATTTCTCTTCCACTCACTTGCTCACTAGTGTTCCATCAAAGTTTGGGGTTGGAAGAGAGTATTCTAGCTTGGAAGCATTCTCATTGCATCTAGTATCTCCACCCAAGTAAGTAAAAAGCATTTTGTTCATTCTAGGGTTCTTGATTTTGAATGTGATTGTCAAAGCATGAATATTTAGGGGTTTTGGTTTCTATGCATGATTTGATGATATATTTGATGTTTGAACCGATTAAACTGCATGATTCTGAACTGGAAAACTGAAAATTGCATTTGGGTGGAGATAGGACAGCTTAAAAGAGATTTTTCAAAATTCTGCAGAGTTACCGCTCAAGGGTAAACTGCCGCTGAGCGGCACTCTGCCAGACTTGGTTTTTTTGATTTGTTGCGTTCTGGACTATGGCACTAGTGGCGCTGAGGGGAAATTCTGACCCTCAGCGGTGGTTTAGCTTCGAAAGGAGTTGTGTTCTGTGTTTTACTAATGATTAATATCATGTTCTGTGGTTTTGTATCTGTGTTTGATTGCAGGAATGGCATCATCTTCAGGAAAAAGATTGAAAACCATGGCAACCAAGAGAAAGGAAAAGGAACCAGAACAGCCCCATTCTAGTAGGTTCCTCTCTCGGAAACATGAGAAGCACTTCAAGGTGGTGCAAGACAGGAGACTCCTTATGGAGAGAAAAGCTGGAATGATACCAAACTTTGCTCCTCAATTTGGAGAGCAATTGTTAGGGAATGACTGGGGGAAAGCTAGCCACATATCCTGCACCTGCCAACATAGCTGTGGTAAAAGAATTCTACACCAATGCAAAGAAGATTGGTGATTGTCCAGCTGAAAATTATCTGGGCTATGTAAGAGGCCATGCTATCAGGTATGATCCTGATTCTATCAATAACTTCCTGGATACTGTGTGGGCTGGTGAGCAGTGCCAGTTTGCTCTTTGCATGGAGGAAGGTGCTGATTATGAGGATGTGGAGAGAGTGTTATGTATACCTGGAGGACACTTCCAAAGGAATAGATCTGGCTGAGTGGTCAACATTAGGAGGACTGATTTGACTCCTCTTGCAAAGTATTGGATGGCATTTTCTCATGCCAACATTCAGCCATGTTCACATGTGTCAGATATTACTCTCAGCAGGGCACTCTTCATCTACTGTGCTATCAGTCAAATATTACTAATTTCAGCTGATGAGATTAGTGTGTGTGCCAATACCTCAAATAACAAAGCACCCTTGGGACATCCCTCCTTAATCACTCACCTTTGCAAGATAGCTGGGGTGGACACTTCTGCTCCACCATTTGAAAGGCCAAGAAAAGCCATTGATGAGGCCTATTACAGATAGTATTGTGGAGGTGAGGAGGCAGCTCAGCCAGTTCCACCACGCCGTGCTCGTAGAGAGAGAGGGCAAGCACAGAGCCAGACATCTGCTGAAACAAATGAAGCAGAACCGTTCCAGATGAGGGACATGTACATGTCTCTTATAGGTGCTCAGTTACAGTCCATTCATAGAGGGCAGGTGGCTACAGCTGAGATGATTGTGGGGATGTACGATACACCTCCAGCTCACAGGTGGACTATGGAGGAATTCCATAATGTGGTAGCTTGGCCAAAGGAGCCAGTGCAAGGAGAAAGAGCTGAAGCTTCAGTTAGGGAGATGGAAGAAGATGAAGCTGATGATGATGATGCATTTGAAGATGATGAAGATGAGGAAGAAGAGGAAGATACAGAGGACAGCTCAGATTGATGAGGAGCTGAGATAACATTTACTGATGAATGCTATCAGGAACTTATGCTTTTGTTGGTTTAAGTGTTCTGAACTTATTTATTTTTGTTTTAGATTAGGGTTGATGTACTCTATTGGAAACATGGTTTGTTATGATGGTTTGCTATTGACTGTGATTGTGTGATAAGTAATGCTTGATGATGATTATTGATTGATTGATGTTAAGATAGATGTGCACATAAAATGCTTATACAGGTGATTCACAAGCTTTGTGAACAAATGCAGGATATTATGATTGTGATTGTGAGATTAAGCAGGATATGTATGTCAAATGTGAATGAGCTTATATGTGAAGTTTTGAGCTCCAGAGTTTTTATTGATTGAATGCTATTACTGTGAAAGCATGAATGATTTTGCCCAGGTTTTCTATGATTGAATCAATTGCTTGTTTTGCATCATATGATCAAGGCCATTTGTTGGAACCCTTTTTATTGGCCAAATCCATAAAGTTAGCCACTAAAAGAGAACACTTTGTGTTCTATCCTTTGAACCCTTAGCCTTGAACATAAATTGAAAAACCTTGTTGAAAAGATTTACCTTGAGTTAAGTAGAAAATCTTATGTGGTATTGATAAATGTTCAAGTTTGGGGTTGTTGAGAAAGCATGAAAAAGGAAAAGCATTGAGCTAAAAGCTAAGAAATAAGGATGTGAAAAGAAAAAGAGAAAGAAAAGAAAGGCAAAGCTCAATGCAAAGGCAAGTTGGGAAAAATAAGAATAATTGTGTTGTTATGATTCTCTTAACTCAAGGATTTTGTGATCCAGAAAAAACCAATTTTCTTGTTAGCCCAGCCACGTTATAAGCCATTGAAAAGTCCTTGTGATGATGCATGCTTGTGAATGTTTTTGATTGTGGTTAAGTGAAAGGCAAAGTTGATTCATGTGACATTGTGATAGTGGAGTGAATGAGTGATTACCTCTTGTACACTTGTGTGTGAGTGAAACACTGTACCTAGTGAGGAATTATTCCATGAGCACATGAACATCCATGCTTAATTGATTGATCATTCATAAAAAAATAGCATTTGTTGGATATTAAGTGACTTTGTGAATACCAAAGCATGTGCACATCTTGATTGAAATCTTGGTCATAAGTTTGATTGAAGTTTTTACTTATCTTGAAAAGAAGATTTTTGAATAAGTGAACCATCATATGAATTGGTAGAAGATTGAGTTACATCCTGTTTGCTTGAGGACAAGCAAAGTTCTAAGTTTGGGGTTGTGATAACAGTTGAAAAACTGTTATTTTCATGATTAAAATTGATACTAAAAGCAACCTTTAACACTTAGAAACTAGCTTGAAATCATGCTTTTGTTCATATTTTCAGAAATAAGAGAGCTGGACAAGTTTATGCTTGATTTCAGTGTTTTTGTGCAGGTTTTAAGGTGAATTTGATGAAAGAAGTGAAGAAGGAGAGAGATGGAATTAGAAAAGACATCAAAAAGTGCAAAAGGAGAAGCTGCAACTGCCGCTCAGCGGTAGTTTACCACTGAGCGGCACTCAGGAGTTCACGTTGGCACCGTTGAGGGGCAAAATGGCCGCTGAGGGGAGAAAACGACTCACGCACTTACCGCTGAGCGGCACTTTACCGCTGAGCGGCACTTTACCGCTGAGCGGCACACTTATGGGCTTGGGCCTAAATTTTCTGTAATTTTAGAATAGTATATAAGCTTTAGGACGTCCTAGGGTTTGTATCTTTGGCAGAACACTCTCTCTTCCACCCCTTGGGGGTAGATTGGGAGATGGTGACATCTCTCCTCTTCTCTTTCTCGGGTTTTTCTATCTCTTCCATTCTTTCATTATTATTCATCTAGTTTCACCATGAATATGGTGAACTAAACCTTGTATTGTTGTTGGGGAATCAATGTAGTCTTGTGAAACTCTCATATATGGAATTTGTTTTTACATCTTATATTTAAGACCTATGCTTTCTTTCATCATTAGTTAGGGTTTTTCCTCTTTGCTCAATGCTTGCTTTGTTTAACTCATTCAATGCATGATTATTGATTTTGTCGATACGGGAACGTACGGGGAAGTCTAGATCCGGGGAATTTCTCCCAATAGTATATTGGTTGTCGTTAAGCTCCTGTGCTAAAAGAACTAATTATTAGGAATGCTAGGAATTGTATGAACTCGTAATTAGGGATAGGCCTTCTTGACAAGGTAATTTAGAGAGTGGCATTAACAATGATGCATTGAATGTTGAATTCCTAAAATATATGAGAGTGGATAAGATGAAATTGATAAACCCCAACAACATACTCATCCATATATTCCATTGAAAGTGTTTGTATTTTGTTTTAGCCATTGATCAACCTCATGCATACATGTTTATTTTCGTCTTTTGCATAGTAAAATCCAATTATTTCGTTCTTAAGTCTTAGCTAATCAACGAATCACATAACTAAACTAGGCCGTGAGTCCTTTGGGAGAACGATACTTGGTCTTACCGAGTTTATTACTTGAAACGATTCGGTCATACTTGCCGATTGTTAAACAAGTTTGTGGTGCCGTTTTTCAGTGTTCATAAATTTGTCATCAATGAGTTTGAGGCAAATGTGGAAATTAAATCAGTTTACTAATAATCGTTTTGATAACATGTTTAAAGCTTAGTTGGAGTAAAATTCAGGTTTGGGTTTTATCGAAAGTTGCCAAAAGTGACCGTGTAAACGAGAAATGTGTAAGCAAACTGCGGAAATACAAATATGATGGAGAAATGTGGAAGCAAACTGTGGAAATACAAATATGATGTAAATATCGCATTACAGACTATTCAATTTGACAGCATCGGAATATTTTATTATAACACGTTTAAAAATTAGGAGCATTTTACTAATCGAACGGTCCAAATATCAAATGGGGGAACACTACACGCTTTATCTTTCATTCGGCCATTTTAATTTTTCTGCTACGCTCGTCCTTACTGTCAATGTTGAACCCTCCTCTCCTCCCACACATGCATCCGACAAAACCCTTCGTTAACTGACTCTTCCTAACACCATGTCCATTTCTCAGTTATAACATTTCAATTCTCTTTTTCTTTTTCTAAACAATATTTAATCTTTCAGTGAAGAAAATTTCCAAACCTTTTATTGATTCCCTTGCAAAATTGTGAGTGCGAATAATCGGTTTACACAGACATGTTTGTGCTATGTAACCTTTGAATCACGAGTCCCCGACAACGACGTCAAAAACTTGTTAAGATGTCGGCAAATGTACCGAATCGTATCAAGTAATATAAAATGGTAAGACCAAGTATCGTATCCCAAAGGACTCACGACACTAAACAATTGTGTAATTGCTTAACTAATCAAGACTTAAGAAGAACAATTTTTGGATTTTTTGAATGCAAAACAAGAAAGTAAATATGAATGCAAATTGATCAACTGAGGCTAAACACTAGAATGAATGGATGAAGTTGAAAATATGAGATGAATATGTTGTTGGGGTTCAGATTTCACCAAGTTTCTTCTCATGCATGTATGAATTCATCTTCTTCATTAATGTTAATATCACTTTCTAAATTACTTTAAACCCGATGTCTCGGCGAAGAAAGTCTATCCTTAATTACTAGTTTACAATGTCTTGTCTCCCTAGCAATTAAGTATGCATTACATACGCACAGAAGCTTAACCAAAACTCATATCCCTATGTCTAGGCAATACTGTTTTTGGGAGTAATTCTCTAGATCTAGGTTTCCCCGTATGTTTCCATATCACGAAAACCAATAATCATGCCATGAATGAGTTAAACATAACAAGCATTGAGCAAAGAAGAATAACTCTAACAATTAATGAAAGAAGCATAAATAAATAAGAATCGATTCAAATACATGAGAGTTTAGAGGTTACATATTCCCCAACAACAAATTGAATTTAGTTCCCCCTTGTCATGGGGAAACTAGATGAACAATGGAATGAAAGAGATAGAAAAACACTAGAAAGAGAAGAGGAGAGTTGTCACGTCCCCAAATCTACCCCTAAGGGGTGAAAAATGTGTTCCTGTGTTGAAGCCATCAAAAGATACAATCCGTACGACGTCTAAGTCCTTAAATAGAACTAAAAAAAGAACAGAAAACAGGTCCAAGTCCACTTCACTGGCGCTCAGTGCCCTAAGTGGGGCGCCCAGGCGTTGTGCGTGAGAAAGTTGGCACTCAGGCGCCTAGAATGGCGCCCAAGCGCCCTGCGTGACCTCTTGTGCTCCTTTTCTAATGCTTTAATTGTTCCTCTTGAATTCTAACCCCCTGATACTTTTGCTCTTCTTCCAAATCATACTAATAACCTACAAAATCAAGGAAATTAGTGATAAAATCATCAAGTATACCCTCTACTCACTTATTCACAAAACTATACTAAAAATATGAGTTCAAGCAAGCTTCTAAGTCCAACAAGGGTTGATTTAATATCAAAATTACATCATAGATAACGGTATATTCAACCGTTATTATTGATCTATATATTGACGCGAATTTGATTTATGTAAAATACTTAAGTGATTCTAACATTTTCATATTCTTTTGTAGAAAAGTGCAAAGCTTACAGAAAGAGAAAAAGCTCCAAGAAACTAGTTTGACCGTGGTGATCAACTAGGTGTGATTTCTTGAAGAGCAAGATTGCTGAGTTTTCAAAGTCTGATCTATCTGCACATTTGGGTGTCTACTACAAGATCAGGTTCTACAATCTGCTGAAGATTGGGTTGAGTTCCATGTTGTGATTACAGGAAGAAGGATGTGCTACGTTCTTGACTTTGAGGGTACCTCAAAGGGGTTCGACTGCATGAGAGGGGATTCTTGCTGCTAGTCTGTTTCTATACTGTCTATATTTTGATTAGAGGGTTAAAGAGGTGTTTTCTATTTTTGACGTGAGGTCTCTATAAAAACCTTGTTGTAAAAACCTTGATCCTTATAGTGCATTGACTTCCTGTGGTTGGAAGGATGATGACAAATTTATGAACACTGAAATACGGCGCCACAAACTTGTTGAACAATCGGCAAGTATGACCGAATCGTTTCAAGTAATAAACTCGGTAAGACCAAGTATCGTTCTCCCAAAGGACTCACGGCCTACTTTAGTTATGTGATTCGTTGATTAGCTAAGACTTAAGCACAAAATAATTTGATTTTACTATGCAAAAGACGAAAATAAACATGTATGCATGAGGTTGATCAATGGCTAAAACAAAATACAAACACTTTCAATGGAATATATGGATGATTATGTTGTTAGGGTTTATCAATTTCATCTTATCCACTCTCATATATTTTAGGAATTCAACATTCAATTCATCATTGTTAATGCCACTCTCTAAATTACCTTGTCAAGAAGGCCTATCACTAATTACGAGTTCATACAATTTCTAGCATTCCTAATAATTAGTTCTTTTAGCACAGGAGCTTAACGACAACCAATATACTATTGGGAGAAATTCCCCGGATCTAGACTTCCCCGTACGTTCCCGTATCGACAAAACCAATAATCATGCATTGAATGAGTTAAACAAAGCAAGCACTGAGCAAAGAGGAAAAACCCTAACTAATGATGAAAGAAAGCATAGGTCTTAAATATAAGATATAAGCACAAATTCCATATATGAGAGTTTCACAAGACTACATTGATTCCCCAACAATAATACAAGGTTTAGTTCACCATATTCATGGTGAAACTAGATGAACAATAATGAGAGAATGAAAGATAAAACCCTAAAAAGGTGAAGAGGTAGCCTGAGCACCCAAGATCCTCCTTCAAAGGGGTGGAAGAGAGAGTGTTTCCTTCGTTTCTGCCAAAGATACAAACCCTAGGACGTCCTAAAGGTTATATACTATTCTAAAATTACAGAAAATTTAGGCCCAAGCCCATAAGTGTGCCGCTCAGCGGTAAAGTGCCGCTCAGCGGTAAGTGTGTGAGTTGGTTTCTGCCCCTCAGCGGCCATTTTGCCCCTCAGCGGATCCAACGCGAGCTTCTGAGTGCCGCTCAGCGGTAAACTGCCGCTGAGCGGCAGTTGCGGCTTTTCCTTTTGCACTTTTTGATGTCTTTTCTGATTCCATCTCTCTCCTTCTTCACTTCTTTCATCAAATTCACCTTAAAACCTGCACAAAAACACTGAAATCAAGCATAAACCTGTCCAGCTCTCTTATTTATGAAAATATGAATAAAAGCATGATTTCAAGCTAGTTTCTAAGTATAAAGGTTGCTTTTAGTATCAATTTTAAGCATGAAAATAACAGTTTTTCAACTGTTATCACAACCCCAAACTTAGAACTTTGCTTGTCCTCAAGCAAACAAGATGTAACTCAATCTTCAACCAATTCATATGATGGTTCACTCATTCAAAAATCTTCTTTTCAAGATAAGTAAAAACTTCAATCAAACTTATGACCAAGATTTCAATCAAGATGTGCACATGCTTTAGTGTTCACAAAGTAATTTAAATTCCAACAAATGCTATTTTTCATGAATGATCAATCAATTAAGCATGGATGTTCATGTGCTCATGGAATACTTCCTCACTAGGTAAAGTGTTTCACTCACACACAAGTGTATAAGAGGTAATCACTCATTCACTGCACTATCACAATGTCACATGAATCAACTTTGCCTTTCATTTAACCACAATCAAAAACATTCACAACCATGCATCATCACAAGGACTTTTCAATGGCTTATAACGTGGCTGGGCTAACAAGAAAATTGGTTTTTCTGGATCACAAAATCCTTGAGTTAAGAGAATCATAACAACACAATTATTCTTATTTTTCCCAACTTGCCTTTGCATTGAGCTTTGCCTTTTCTTTTGTTTTCTTTCTCTTTTTCTTTTCTTTTCACATTCTTCTTTCTTAGCTCTTAGCTCAATGCTTTTCCTTTTTTTTTTCATGCTTTCCCAACAACCCCAAACTTGAACATTTAACAATACCACACAAGATTTTCTACTTAACTCAAGGTAAAGCTTTTCAACAAGGGTTTTCAATTTATGTTCAAGGCTAAGGGTTCAAAGGATAGAACAGATAGTGTTCTCTTTTAGTGGGCTAATTTCATGAATTTGGCCAATAAAAAGGGTTCCAACAAACGGCCTTGATCATATGATGCAAAACAAGCAAATGATTCAATCATAGAAAACCTGGGCAAAATCATTCATGTTTCCAAAGTAATAGCATTCAATCAATAAAAAATCTGGACCTCAAAACCTCACATATAAGCTCATTCACGTTTGACATACACATCCTGCTTAATCTCACAATCACAATCATAATATCCTGCATTTGTTCACAAAGCTTGTGAATCACTTGTATAAGCATTTAATGTTCACATCTATCTCAACATCATTCAATCAATAATCATCATCAAGCATTACTTATCACAGAATCACAGTCAATAGCAAACCATCATAACAAACCAGGTTTCCAATAGAGTACATCAACCTTAATCTAAAACAAAAGTAAATAAGTTCAGAACACTTAAACCAACAAAAGCATAAGTTCATGATAGCATTCATCAGTAAATGCTATCTCAACTCCTCATCAATCTGAGCTGTCCTCTGTATCTTCCTCTTCTTCCTCATCTTCATCATCTTCAAATGCATCATTATCATCAGCTTCATCTTCTTCTATCTCCCTATCTGAAGCTTCAGCTGCTTCAGCTCCTCCTCCTTGCACCGGCTCCTCTGGCCAAGCTACCACATTATGGAATTCCTCCATAGTCCACCTGTGAGCTGGAGGTGTATCATACATCCCCACAATCATCTTAGCAGTAGCCACCTGCCCTCTATGAATGGATTGTAACTGAGCACCTATAAGAGACATGTACATGTCCCTCATCTGGAACGGTTCTGCTTCATGTGTCTCAGCAGATGTCTGGTTCTGTGCTTGCCCTCTCTCTCTGCGAGCATGGCGTGGTGGAACTGGCTGAGCTGCCTCCTCACCTCCACAATACTGTCTGTAATAGGCTTCATCAATGGCTTTTCTTGGCCTTTCAAATGGTGGAGCAGAAGTGTCCACCCCAGCTATCTTGCAAAGGTGAGTGATTAAGGAAGGATGTCCTAGGGGTGCTTTGTTATTTGAGGTATTGGCACACACACTAATCTCATCAGCTATCACCTGACCAATATTAACATTTAAGTTCTTGATAGCATAGTAGATGAAGAGTGCCCTGCTGAGAGTAATATCTGACACATGTGAACATGGGTGAATGTTAGCATGAGAAAATGCCATCCAATACTTAGCAAGAGGAGTCAAATCAGTCCTCCTAATGTTGACCACTGAGCCAGATCTATTCCTTTGGAAGTTTCCTCCAGGTATACAAAGTACTCTCTCTACATCCTCAAAATCAGCCCCTTCCTCCATGCAAAGAGCAAACTGACACTGCTCACCAGCCCACACAGTATCCAGGAAGTTATTGATAGAATCAGGATCATACCTGATAGGATGGCCTCTGACATAGCCCAGATAATTTTCAACTGGATAATCACCAATCTTCTTTGCATTAGTGTAGAATTCTTTTACTACAGCTATGTTAGCAGGTGCAGGATATGTGGCTAGCTTTCCCCAGCCATTCTCTAACAATTGCTCTCCAAATTGAGGAGCAAAGTTAGGTATCATTCCAACTTTTCTCTCCATAAGGGGTCTCCTGTCTTGCACCACCTTGAAGTGCTTCTCATGTTTCCGAGAGAGGAACCTACTAGAATGGGTCTGTTCTGGTTCCTTTTCCTTTCTCTTGGTTGCCATGGTTTTCAATCTTTTTCCTAAAGAGGATGCCATTCCTGCAATCAAACACAGATACAAAACCACAGAACATGATGTTAATCATTAGTAAAACACAAAATACAACTCCTTTCGAAGCCAAGCCACCGCTGAGGAGTCAGAATTTCCCCTCAGCGCTACCAGTGCCACGCAACAAATCAAGAAAATCAAGTCTGGCAGAGTGCCGCTCAACGGTAATTTACCCCTGAGCGCTGACTCTGCAGAGTTTTGAAAAATCTCTTTTAAGCTGTCCTAACTCCACCCAAATGCAATTTTCAGTTTTCCAGATCAAAACCATGCAGTTTAATCGGTTCAAACATCAATTATATCATCAAATCATGCATACAAACCAAAACCCCTAAATATTCATGCTTTGACAATCACATTCAAAATCAAGAACCCTAGAATGAACGAAATGCTTTTTTTACTTACTTGGATGGAGATGCTAGATGCAATGAGAATGCTTCCAAGCTAGAATGCTCTCTTCCAACCGCAAACTTTGATGGCACACTAGTGAAAAAGTGAGTGGAAGAGAAATTTTCTTAAGAGGGAAGAGTAAAAAGGTGTAGAAAACCTTGGAGAAGGTATGTGGGAGTGTTTGCGCAGAGAAGAGCCAGCAAACAGAAGCTTATGCGCAACTTAGGGTATAAAAAATACCCTAATGGGCTCGGGTGCCGCTAAGGGGAAACTAGAGCCCATTCTGCTAGAGTACCGCTCAGCGGCACTTGCGTGATGTGCTCTTCTCCATCTTTTCTTAACCTACGTGCCTCCTAAACATGCCCCTCACTGGTTCCCTGCAATTCAATTCTCAGGTTACTTATGCACAACCCTATTATACTACTACAATGAAACAATCAAAAACAATCAATCAACTGGGTTGCCTCCCAGGTAGCGCTTGTTTAACGTCACGAGCCTGACCCAAAATCCACCAACACCCATCAATAGGTGTTACAATCTTACCAACACCCATCAGTAGGTGTTACCAACTTACCAACACCCATCATCAAATTTCAAAATTCAAGTCAAAGATAATCAATAATCACACAAATGAACTAGTTAAACCACGAGTCCCCGGCAACGGCGCCAAAAACTTGATGACAAATTTATGAACATCGAAAAATGGCGCCACAAACTTGTTTAACAATCGGCAAGTGTGACCGAATCGTATCAAGTAATAAAACAATAAAACCAACTATCGTTTTCCCAAAGGACTCACGGCCTAGTTTAGCTATATGATTTGTTGATTATTTAAGACTTAAGAACAAATTGATGGTAGGTTTTAAATGCAAAAGACAGTAATTAAACATGTATGCATGAATTTGATTAATGGAAAAGAGGAAAACAAACACTTTAATGAATTAGATGGATGAGTATGTTGTTGGGGTTATCAATTTAATCTTATCCACTCTCATATACTTTTAGGAATTCATCATTCTTTTCATCAATGCTAACGCCACTCTCTAAATCACCTTGCAAGAAGGCCTATCCTTAATTACGAGTTCATACAATTCCTAGCATTCCTAGTAATTAGTTCTGAAGTGCAGGAGTTTAAAGGAAACCAATATGCTATTGGGAGAAATTCCTCGGATCTAGACTTCCCCGTACGTTCCCATATCGACAAAATCAATAATCATGGCAATGAATGAGTTAAACAAAGCAAGCATTAAGCAAGGAGGAAAATCCCTAACTAAAGATGAAAGAAAGCATGTATCTTAATATAAGATGTTAAAACAAATTCCATATATGAGAGTTTCACAAGACTACATTGATTCCCCAACAACAATACAAGGTTTAGTTCACCATATTCATGGTGAAACTAGATGAACAATAATGAATGAAAGAAAGATAGAACCCTAGAAAGAGGAGGAGGTAGCCTGAGCATCCAAGATCTTCCTTCAAGGGGTGGAAAAGAGAGTGTTTGCTTCGTCTCAGCCAAAGATACAAACCCTAGGACGTCCTAAAACTTATATACTATTCTAAAATATACAGAAAATTAGGCCCAAGCCCAAAATAGTGCCGCTCAGCGGTAAGTGCGTGAGTTGTTTTCCTCCCCTCAACGGCCTTTTCACCCCTCAACGAATCCACCGTGATTGCCTGACCGCCGCTCAGCGGTAAACTGCCGCTCAGCGGCAGTTGCGGCTTCTCCTTTTGCACTTTTTGATGTCTTTTCTGATTCCATCTCTATCCTTCTTCACTTCTTTCACCAAATTCACCTTAAAACCTGCATAAAACACTGAAATCAAGCATAAACCTGTCCAGCTCTCTTATTTCTAAAAATATACCCAAAAGCATGATTTCAAGCTAGTTTCTAAGTGTTAAAGGTTGCTTTTAGTATGAATTTTAAGCATGAAAATAACAGTTTTTCAACTGTTATCATGTAACCTTTTGAATTCTCATGTATTTGAATTGATTCTTAATAATTTATGCTTTATCATTAACTTTTAGGGTAATTTTTCTGTGATCAATGCTTGCTTTGTTTAACTCATTCATAGCGTGATGTATGAATTGCATGAGTGCCGGGAGGTTCCTTACAATATAGGTTCTTGTAGAATTATTGCCAAGAGTAGTATTTCTTAGGGATGGGGGTATGAGTCTTGGTCGTCTTAAGCTCCTAATCTTCATAATTAATTATTAGGAATGCACCAGTGGTTGAGATTACTTTGGTAGAATTGAGTGCCCATATAGTTAAATTCTTGTCCGAATTGCATCCTACAAGCATTAGGCACAAAACCCTAGAAACAATTGTTAGCACAAAAATATAGAAAACAGAAGAAATAATCAAAGGATATAATTGAAAAGATAAGAAGATAGGAAATAAAAACAGAAAATAAAATAAAATAAAATAATAACAACAAAAATAAAAATAAAAACAAAAAACAGAAAACAGAAAAATAAAAACAAAAACAAAATTCACAAGTAAAAAATAATCAAAAGTCACACAAATAGACTAGTTAAACCACAAGTCCCCAGCAACGACACCAAAAACTTTATGAACAAATCTTAAGACCCCAAAAACGGAGTCAAAGACTTGTTAAACCTCGACAAGTGTAACCGAATCGTATCAAGTTATAACCTGGTAAGACCAAGTATCGTTTTCCTAAAGGACTCACGGCCTAGACAGTTGTGTGGTTTGTTAATTAGGTAAGACTTGCAAAACCGATTGATTAAGATTTTAATGCAAATAATCAAAAGTAAATATGTATGGATGTATTGATCAATGGGCAAGAAGAAACAAAACATGTGATTTGAATTATATGGATGAATATGTTGTTGGGGTTTATCAATTTCATCCTATCCACTCTCTTGTATTTAGGAATTCATCAATCTTTTCATTAATGTTAATGCCCCTTTCTAAATTACTTAAAACCCGATGTCTCGGCAAAGAAAGCCTAATCATAATCACTAGTTTACAATGTCTTGTCTCCCTAGCAATTAATCGTGCATTATAATGAACAGGAGCTTAAAGGCAACCAACCATCATACTCCTATGTCTAGGTTGGTAATATACTGTTGGGAGAGATTCCCCAGATCTAGATTTCCCCGTATGTTTCCATATCGACAAAACCAATGATCATGACATCAAATGAGTTAAACAATGCATGCTTTGAGCAAAGAGGAAAAACTTTAACTATTAATGAAAGAAAGCATGTATCATAAAGATGATTTTGAAGAACAAATTCCATACAATAGAGTTTCTAAGGATTTACATCGATTCCCCAACAACAAAATAAGTTTAGTTGACCATATTCATGGTGAAACTAGATGAAATACAATGAAAGAATGAAAGATAGAACCCTAGAATGTTGAGAAGGAAGCCTTAGCATCCAAAATCCTCCTCCAAGGGGTGAAAGAGTGTGTTTTTGCTTCGTTCCAGCTAAAGATACCAGCCCTAGGACGTACTAAAGCTTATATATTATTCTAAAAAATACAGAAAAGTAGGCCCAAGCCCAGAAAAGTGCCGCTCAACGGTACTAGCGCGTCACTTCTTCCCCCCAATGCTAGTTCTCCCCTCAGCGGTGCTAACGGGTACTGGAAAGTGCCACTCAACAGTAATTGGCGTTGAGCGGTACTTGCTGATTCTCTTCTTTTGCACTTTTTGTGTCATTTTCTGTCTCCATCTCTTTCCTACTTCACTTCTTTCATCAAAGTCATCTTTAAACTTGCAAAAACAAGGAAATCAAGCATAAAACCTGTCCAACTCTGTTATTTCCAATAATTCATTAAAATCATGAGTTCAAGCTAATTTCTAAGTCATAAAGGTTGTAATTGAAGTCAATTTTAAGTATAAAAATAACAGTTTTTCAACTGTTATCAATAGCTTTACTAAGTGGGAAGCTGTAGTTTCAAAGTTTCGAAACAAGTACTTCCCACAATCCAAAATCAACAAAGGGAAACAAGAAATTTCTTCTTTTAGACAAGGCATGGATGAGACGTTAGGTCAAGCGTGGGATAGATACAAGAGCTTGTTGAGAAAGACGCCCACTCATGGATTTGATGAAGCAACAATAGTCATTCTTTTCCTTGGAGGTCTTGGTTCACAAACCAAACTGATGCTAGATGCCTCAGGATGAGGTAATATCAAGTGCAAAACTCCAGAGGAAGCTTTTGAATTGATTGACAACATGGCTACTAATGACAACGAGATGCATAGTGAAAGAGGAGCTCCATCTCAACAGAAGGGAATTTTACAGTTACAATCACATGATTCCTTGCTTGCTCAATATAAAATTATCACTCAACCGTTGGAAGAAGTGACAAAGAAACATTCTCTATTGCCAAAAGAGATACAAAATGCTTCACTAGTTCAGTGGCATTAGCAAAGATGGCAACAACAACCTACTCTATCTAAGAAAACCACAAAGCTTGAGGAAACTTTCTAGCAATTCATGAAGATGAGCGTATCTTATTGTGAGAATGTGGAGGTTGCATTTAAAAGTATGAAAATGCATATTGGGCAATTGGTCAATAAGATGGAGATTTGTGAGAGAAATGCAAAAAGTAATCGTAGGCAAGAGTGTAAGACCATTGTTACTAGAAGTGGCAAAGTGTTAGATGAGAGAAAAATAGAGAGAAAAGAGAAAGAAAATGAGAGTGAGAAAGAAACACTTGAGTGGAAAGAGAGGATTGAGAGAGAAAAAAAGAGAGAAGAGGTAGATGAGAGAAAAAAAGAAAAGGATGTCGAAAAACCTCTCCCTTATCCAAAGATCTATTCAAGGAAGGAGAAAGAAAAACAGTTTGAGCGGTTCATGGAGATGTTTAAAAAACTGGAGATTACTATACCTTTCTCTGAAGGGTTGCAACAGAGGTCGTCATATGCAAAATTTTTGAAGGAGCTCCTTACAAAGAAAAGAAAATACATTGAGAAGGAGACCATTGAAGTGCAAGGTAATTGCAGTGAAATCATACAAAAATTACCTCCTAAGTTTAAAGATCCAAGAAGCTTCACTATTCTTTGTACCATCGGAGAATTTGAAATTTGAAGAGCATTGATTGATTTGGGAACTAGCATTTATTTAATGCCGCTTTCTATGTTCAAAAGAATTGAAGGTTTGGAACTCAAACCTACTAGAATGGCACTCCAATTGGCGGACAGGTCTCTTATATACACGTACGGGGTGGTTGAAGATGTGCTGGTAAAGGTAGACAAATTTGTATTTCCAGTGGATTTTGTCATAATGGAGATGGAGGAGAATGGAGATGTGCCTCTTATTCTTGGGCGACCATTTATGAAGACTGCTAGAGTTTTAATTGATGTGGAGAATGACAAGCTTAAAGTAAGAGTTCAAGATGAAGAAGTGAATTTTGATGTATTCAAAGCCATGACACATCCTAAAGATGATAAAGCATGTTTCCATTTTGATATACTTGATGATGTTTGTATGGTGCAAGAAAGGATGGTACGTTGTTCTTCTCCGTTAGAGAAAACTCTTATTGATGCCTGTGAAGACTTGAATGAAGAGGAAGAAAAATTAATTGATGAGTGTAGGAGGGATTTGGAGACATTGAAGGAGATCCCAGTGGAGGAGGCTAATGTTGAGATGATTGATGCCAAAAAAGAAGTCAAAGAAAAGAAGTTGGAGTTAAAGATGTTACCACCACATTTGAAGTATGTTTTCTTAGGAGAAGATGTAACTAAGCTAGCATCATTAGTAATTCTTTGCTTCCTGAAGAAGAAAAAAAGTTGGTGGAAATATTGAAAGCCAACAAAGAAGTTATTGGGTGGTCAATCTCAGATCTCAAGGGTATAAGTCCAACTTACTGCATGCATAAAATATTTATTGAGGATTACTATAGACCAAGTGCTCAACCATAGAGAAGGTTAAATTCAGTGATGAAGGATGTTGTTAGAAAAGAAGTATTGAAGCTTCTAGAAGTTGGCATTATATATCCGATCTCTGACAGTGAATGGGTGAGTCCAGTACACGTAGTGCCAAAGAAAGGTGGGATAGCAGTAATCTATAATGAGAAGAATGAGCTTATTCCTAGTCGGACTGTTACTAGATGGCGAATGTGCATTGATTACAGGAAGTTAAATAAGGCCACTAGGAAGGATCATTTTCCCTTTCCTTTTATGGATTAGATGCTGGAAAGATTGGTAGGTCAGGCTTTTTATTGCTTTCTAGATGGATACTCTGGATACAATCAAATTGTGGTAGATCCAAAAGATCAAGAGAAGACGACATTCACATGTCCATTTGGTGTATTTGCTTATAGAAAGATGCCATTTGTATTATGTAATGCCCCAACTACTTTTCAAAGGTGTATGCAGACAATTTTTGCGGATCTCATAGAAAAGTGTATTGAAGTCTTCATGGATGATTTTTCGGTTTTTGGAGATTCTTTCCAAAGGTGTTTGGCTAATCTTGATATTGTCCTGAAGAGATGTGTTCAAATGAATCTTGTGCTTAATTGGGAGAAATGTCATTTTATGGTAACAAAAGGAATTGTGTTAGGTCACAAGATTTCTGCTAGGGGGATTGAAGTGGATAAAGCCAAAGTAAAGGTCATTGAGAAACTTCCACCACCAACAAATGTGAAGGGAATTAGAAGTTTCTTAGGCCATGCTGGGTTTTATAGAAGATTTATTAACGACTTCTCAAAGATTGCCAAAACATTGAGTAATTTTCTGGTTAAAGATGTATCTTTTGTGATGAATGAAGAATGTTTAAAAGCCTTTGACATCTTTAAAAGCAAATTGGTCTCAGCCCCAGTGATTGTAGCTCCAGATTGGAATCGAAATTTTGAATTAATGTGTGATGCCAGTGATTATGCAATAGGTGTTGTGCTGGGTCAGAGAAAAGAGAAAGTATTTCATATTATCTATTATGCTAGCAAGGTTTTGAATGAAGCTCAATTGAATTATGCCACCACAGAAAAAGAATTTATTGCTATTGTGTATGCTGTGGAGAAGTTTAGACCTTATCTCATTGGGTCTAAAGTGATCATCTACACAGATCATGCAGCTATAAAGTATTTGCTAACCAAGCCGGATTCTAAGTCGCGATTGATAAGATGGGTGCTTTTACTACAACATTTTGATGTGGAAATCTGTGACAAGAAGGGAAGTGAAAATGTAATAGCTGATCACTTATCTAGGTTGGTTAATAGTGAAGTTACAAGCAAGGAAGCTAAAATCTGGGAATCTTTCTCAGATGAAACACTCATGTATATCCAACAAAGGCCGTGGTTTGCTGATATGACTAATTTCAAAGCTACATGAGTAATTCCAGAAGATCTTAATTGGCAACAAAGAAAAAAAAAGTTACATGATGCCAAGCAGTTTATTTGGGATGATCCTTACTTGTTCAAGATTGGAGCTAATAACCTTCTGAGGCGGTGTGTGACAAATGAAGAAGCAGAAGGAATTCTCTGGCACTGTCATGATTCACCTTATGGGGGACATTTTAATGGAGAAAGAAGAATAACAAAGGTTCTTCATTCAGCATTTTATTGGCCTACCCTGTTTAAAGATGCTCATAATCATGGCAGAAATTGTGTTAATGTCAAAGGACTGGGGTTATTTCAAGACGTCATGAGATGCCATTACAAGGCATTTTAGAGGTTGAAGTCCTTGATTCCTGGGGTATTGATTTTGTGGGACCCTTTCTACCATCTTTCAACAATGAATACATATTGGTGCCAGTGGATTATGTGAGTAAATGGGTGGAAGCTCTGGCTTGTCCCAAGAATGATGCGAGCATTGTGATTAAATTTCTAAAGAGGTAAGTTTTTTCATGCTTTGGAACTCCAAGAGTACTTATTATTGATGGAGGATCTCATTTTTGTAACTTTCAGCTTGCAAAAGTACTCAAACATTATGGTGTGAGACATAAGGTGGATGCACCTTATCATCCACAGACAAATGGGCAAGCTGAGGTGTCTAAGAGGGAGATAAAGAGGATTTTGGGGAAAACAGTTGCTTCATGAAGAAAGGATTGGTCACAGAAATTGGATGATGCTCTCTGGGCATATAGAACATCAATAAAGACATTTATGGGTTTATCACCTTTTCAGCTAGTCTATGGGAAAACATGTCATTTGCCAATGAAGATGGAGCATAAAGCTTTATGGGCTCTAAATTTTTGAATTTTGATCCATCAGATACTCAAAATAAACGCAGAAGGCAGATATTGGAGCTTGAAGAGATGCAATTGCATGCATTTGATTCATCAAGGAATTACAAAGAAAAGGTAAAATTCTATCATGATAGGAAGCTGATAAAAAGAGTTTTTAATCCAGGGCAGTGGTGTTGTTGTTCAATTCACGTTTGAAGCTGTTTCCTGGGAATTTGAAGTCAAAGTGGTCAGGACCGTTCATAGTGAAGGAAGTGCGTCCTCATGGAGCAATTGAATTGGTAGATCCAGCTGCCAGTGATCCACAAAGAAGTTATGTAGTGAATGGTCAACATCTCAAGCACTATTTGGGAGGAGAAGTGGAATGTGTCTCAACAGTTATGAAGCTGAGGGATCCATGAGCTTATTGGGTCAAGCTAGTGACGTTAAAGAAGCGCTTACTGGGAGGCAACCCAATTTTCTAAACTTATCTTTGTCTTATGAACTTATTTGTTTCGGTGTTTTTAGAATAGGTTCTGATGTACTCAGTTTGAAACTTTATCTAATGTGATGGTTTGATATTGACTTATGCATGATGAGTATTGCTTGATGATGCTTGGATATTGATTGATGTTGAGATTGTACACCATATGCTGATGTACAGGTGGTTGTTCACAAGCTATGTGAACAGATGCATGATGTTGTGATTGTGATTATGATGTTAAGCAGGATGTGTATCTGGAATATATGGAATGTTGAATGAGCCTATATGTGAGGTTTTGAACTCCAGAGTTTTTGTGAATGATTGTTATTACTATGAAAGCATGAATGACTTTGCCCAGGTTTCTATGATTGAATCAATTTCTTGCATGTGTCATATGATCAAGGCCATCTGTTGTTATCCTTTTTTAGTCAATGCATGATTTTGGCCCAATAAAAGAGAACACAATGTGTTCTATCCTTTGAACCTTTAACCTTGAACATGATATGAAAACCCTTTTCGAAAATCTTCACCTTGAGTTAAGTTGAGAATATTTGTGGTATTGATAAAGGTTCAAGTTTGGGGTTGTTGGGAAATTTGAAAAGGGAAAATAAATAAGCATTGAGCTAAGTGTTGAGCAAATGAAAAAGAAAAATAAAAAGGAAGGAAAAGAAAGAAAAGCTTAATGCAAAGGAAAGTTGGGAATAAGTAAGAATGTTTGTGTTTAAATGTTGAATGACTCTCTTAATTCAAGGATTTTGTGATCTAGAAAAACCAATTTTCTTCTTAGCCCAGCCACATTATAAGCCATAGAAAAGTCCCTGTGATGATGCCTGCTTGTGAGTGTATTTGATTGTGGTTAAATGAAAGGCAAAGTTGATTCATGTGACATTGTGATAGTAGAGTGAATGAGTGACCTCTATATACACTTATGTGATTGAGTGAAACACTTTATCTGGTGAGGAATGATTCCATGAGCACATGATTACATCTATGCTTAGTTAATTGATCATCCATGAGAATAGCATCTGTTGGATATTATGTGATATGTGAACACCATGATGAGTTATTTTGAATCAAGGCATGTGTGCATCTTGCTTGAATTCTGTTTGATGAACTGATTTGAGTAATTACTTGTCTTGAAAGAAAGAGTTTTTGAATGTGTTGAACCATTGTATTGATTGGTGGAAGACTGAGTTACATCTTGTTTTCTTGAGGAGAAGAAAAGTTCTAAGTTTGGGGTTGTGAAAACGATTGAAAAGCCGTTATTTTTATACTTAATTTTGACATTAAAAACACCCTTTATGACTTAGAAACTAGCTTGAAATCATGTATGTTTTTTCTTAAGTTGTAGAAATAAGAGAGTTGGATAGGTTTTATGCTTGGTTTTCCTTGTTTTGACAGGAATTAAGATGAATTGGATGAAGGAGTTGAAGTAGCAAGGAGTTGGACTCAGGAAAGGAAGAAAAAGTGCACAAAAGAAGAATCGCAGCCACCGCTCAACGCCATTTTCACCACTGAGCGCCGATATTGCTGTCGAGTTCTGTACTTGATGCCTAAGCACCGTCGCTAAGGGCTAATCCAAATATTGCAGTCACCACTGAGTGGCATTTCTACCGCTGAGCGCCAGAGTCTGCTGCTGAGTACATTGTTTCACGCCTAGGCGCTATCGCTGAGCGTCATTCTGAGTGTCGCACCTACCGCTGAGCGTAATTGTTACCGTTGAGAGTTGTCAACTTGGGCCTAGGCCAGTTTTTTGTTATTTTTATGTTCTATTTAAGGACTTGCACGTCCTAGGTTTAGTATCTTTGGACAGAAAGAGGCGAAAATACACTCATTTCATCCCTCGGAGGCGGATTTTGGATGCGGAAGCTCCGATCTTCAACTTTTAGGGTTCTATCTTTCATTATTTTCATCTAGTTTCACCATGTCTATGGTGAACTAAATGATGAGTCAATATTTTCTTGACTTCACCTAGTTTATTGTGCTAGAATTAATCGGGGAATTGTGCTTAAATGTCCGGTATTTTTCCGTTTTTGCTAACTGTGCTTAATTTGACCAGAAATTCTTATTTTAATTAATTTGAATTATCTGAGCTTATTATGTTCATTATTGATTGCAGGAAAACTTTTGGAGATACATTTTAGGACATCAGGAAGAATGCAAATAAATTCAAGACTCTCCACATAGATATTTTAGAATTAATTAAATTGTAATTTAGTAGTTTAGAATTTTTGAATAAACTCTCATTTTGGGTCAATTTTTGGTAAAGTAGACTAGACCCAAAAGTGGAGGTGAATGACTTGGCACCTTAGGGTTTTTTTTGTGGACCCCACCCTTATTTCGGAGAAAGTTGTCTTGAATGGAGAAAAAGAAGAGCTGATGTTTTATTCCTTTTGGCTGAATCCTCATTGCATTTTCATTTTTTATTGCACTGTTGATTGATGTTTTAAATGAATGGAGCGGTTGAATGTTGTTGAGAGCAACACGTCCAGCATAGAAGCACATTGTCACGGCTGATTCCAGGAGCTGGGAATGTGCACAGTGATTTGCTAGGAGAAAATGCTGAGTGGATGCACATGGACGGTGGGGGTTCTCGGTCACAGTAGCAAGAATTGAGTGTTTCTTTCTTTAAAGTAGTAGCTCGGTTACAGCCTCGGGATGAGAAATGGAGAGCACATATATTTTAGCTTGCAGAGAAAGGGCGGACATTAAATTCTTTTCTTGGAGCATGGAGAAGTGCAGCACGGTTGCAGATTTATCTTTTGAATTAGTGTTAGATTAGTTAAGATCTATTTCACTTTAATTAATTCACGTGATGGAATTGAAGTTTTTTTTCATGCGGCACAGTGTTTTCATTTAGCTTTGGAAGAAGCTGGCAGCGGAGCACGTTGTTGAGCTGGAAGAGAAGTGGAAGGTGATTTCATAAGGTGTCACGTGATAAGGGGATTTTAGAATGAAGCACACGGACCTTTTCATTTTTTGCTGGGGAAGCTTTGTACTTGGAGCATTGGGAGACGTGGAGTTAATTTAAGTGGGACTGAATTAGTTTGTTGAGCTGTACACTAAATTCTTGAAGATGAATAGAAGATTAGGTGGGAGTCTAGATGATGGGACCTTTGGCAGCAGAAGCACGTTGATTTTTGGTGGAGAATGGCACGGTGATTGATGATGGAGAAAAGGAGGTCACGACTGGAAGGAAAGGCAGCAGAAGCTGTAGCAATGCATTTCTTTTATTTCTTTGAGAATGGACAAATTGATTAGATGGGAGTAGTAGTTGTACGGTGGTAATTTGAGAGAAGGTATCAATTCAATTGCCTTTGAGATATGGGTGCAGCACGTGATGATTAAAATATGATGGATGTTGGAAGGGCACGATGCTGGAAGGGGGAAACATTTCAATTATTTTAATATTCTTTGAATGAAACACATGGAAGCTCAACATGTCACGGCTAAAGAGGACTTTTAGAAGCATTTGCAATTTCAAATTCTTTTGGTAGATGCACATGGGTCACGGTTAGTGGTAGAAAAGTTTTATTTTCTTTTATTTCTTTTGCCTTAGAATATTTTATATTATATGTTGAAATGCTTTTCTTCTTTTTGGTGGTCAATATGTGGGATAGATGACAACATTGTGCATTTAATGTTTTAGCTCAAGCGTTGCATTTTTACAGCTTGAATTGTATTTGGATAATTATCTGTTGTAGTTTCCAGTTTAATGTTTTCATTTATTTTAATGCTTTCAATTATATTCGGTTGTGTTTAATTTCCATTTTTTTTAGTTCAATTGCATTCACAAACCTTTCACAAAACCCCCCCTCTTATGTGTTCAACCTATTACCTGAACCACATTTGGTCCTTGAGAGACGACCTAGGAGTCACTTCCTAGTTTATACTGCATTCTTAATTGCACATCAAATTCGATGGGTCGCGACAGCCACATCACTAAACCTCCATTGTTGTTGGAGAAACGTTGTAATCCTTTGAAACTCTCATGTATTGAATTGATTCTTGATTTTATATGCTTTACTTCATTAATTGTTAGGGTTTTTCCTCTATAATATATGCATGCTTTGTTTAATTCATTTAATTTCATGATCATTGATGTTATAAATATGGACACATATAGGTAAATCTAGAATTAGGGAAATTCTCCTGGAAGCAATATTACCTAGACAAAGGAATAGGACGATCAATTGCCTTTAAGCTTTTGTACGAATGTAATGAATGATTAATTGCTAGGGAGACAAGACATTGTGAACTAGTAATTAGGATTAGGCTTTCTTCACCGAGACATCGGATTTAAGGTAAATTAGAAAGTGGCATTAACATTAATGAAGAAGATGAATTCATAAATACATGAGAGTGGATAGGATAAGTCGTAAACCCCAACAACATCATCATTCTATATTTTACATCAATCACTTTTTCTCTTTCAATCCAATTGATCAACACTTGGATTCATGTTTATTTTCCGCAATCTAAACAAGATGATTTTGTTTACAAGTCTAATTTAATCAAGAAATCACATAACTGGTTAGGCCTTGAGTGTCTTGGGAAACGATACTTGATCTTACCATTTATTATTACTTGATATGATTCGGTACACTTTTCGAAGTGTTAACATGTTTTTGGCGCCGCTACCGGGGACTCGTGGTTTAACTATTCTATTTGTGTGATTATTGATTAGCTTTGACTTGATTTTTATCTTTTTATCTTTTTAGTTTATCTTTTTATCTTTTTAGTTTATCTTTTTATCTTTTTTTATCTTTTTGTGCTAACAATTGTTTCTAGGGTTTTGTTTTCTTGTGTATGTAGGATACAATTCGAACAAGGAGCAAGAAAACTTCGGAACCTCTTCTTTAAGGATTGGACGAGAGTAGTAGGAGAAGGAGAATCCGAACATTTAGAGAATTATTTCTTTCTCCGGAGACACTCCTACAACCCTCACCACAAAGATCTAACCAGAGTACTGAAGATATGGCTGGAGAAAATAATGGTAGACGTACTCTGGCGGATTACACCACTGTTGTTGGCCCTCATCACTTTAATAGCATTGTAGACCGAGGGTCAATGCTGCAAATATGGAGGTGAAACCGGCGTTGATACAATTGGTAAAGAGCAACCAATTTAATGGACTATCACATGAAAGTTGTAACATCCCAGATTATATAGAAGCATATAACATAGTAAGTCCACATTTAAATAAAAGAGAACGGTTAGAGTAGACTGTAAATAAAGTTTGTTAAGCGTACAGTCATCCGATAAGGAGTTAGAATTTAAAACTTAAGCATACTAGAGTATTTCAAAAGATAAGGAATGACTGATAGAATCCTAAGGAGACTAAGCAGCAGCATCATCTTCCTCCAAAGCCTGCTCTAGAGGCACCTCATCCATCTCTGCTCACATCCACTTGGATGATCATTGCAAAAGAAAGCGTACCCAAGCAAACACAAACACACAAGCAAGGGTGAGCTAGATAAAAAAATCATGTTATAATAGTCATAGGCAACATGCAAGTAAAGACGAATATACTATACTATACAAACATGACTTGCTGCACTTAAACTTGACTCGTCCGGACTTAGAATGATTGCCGAGCTATGGCGGGTTATGCACTCGTGGTGGCTTCTACTGCTTTGCAAAGCCATTGCCAATGGGTTTCACCCTACCACAATCACGAGGTTAGTCCGTTATCACTCACCTTGGGCCATACTGGAAGCACCCAAGACTAGGACCTCCTACTACTCCTCACCACATGGATTAATCCTCTCTACTTGAGAATGAAAGACCATTGCAGCGTCAGGAAAACCCCCAAGACTGAGCTACCATGTAAATCATTCTAAACACACTGAAAGGGCACCACCATGTATCCCCCCCGAGGATCAAGGAATTACGTCCAATACTAATACTTTCCACTTTAACACCAACATGTTAATGCACAATTAAGTAAAATAGCATACTGGAATAAATAGGAATATAGGCCGAACATAAAACATCAACACATAATGAGCAAGATCGAACACCCTGTGAATTGTGGAGGCCAAACGGTATCTCACTTCCCAAAGGACAGGACCGAACGGTTCATAAATGGTAAGACTGAAGAGTGACCGAACACTATTCAGGACCACTCACTAAGAGAGACCGAACGCTACCTAAGAGAAAGAACGCTACCTGAGACCAAACGCTACTTAAGAGATTGAACGCTACCTGAGACTGAATGCTACTTAAGAGACCGAACTCTCCTTAAGAGAGTGAACGCTACCTGAGAGACCGAACACTACTTAAGAGACTGAACGCTACCTGAGAGACCGAACGCTACTCAAGAGACTGAACGCTACCTGAGAGACCGAACGCTACTTAAGAGACTAAAATCTCCTTAAGAGACTGAACGCTACCTGAGAGACTATCCACTAAGACCGAACGCTACCAAGACCACCCACTAAGACCGTACGCTACTTGAGAGACCATCCACTAAGACCGAACGTTACCAAGACCACCCACTAAGACCGTACACTACTTAAGAGACCATCCACTAAGACCGTACGCTACTTGAGAGACCATCCACTAAGACCGAACGTTACCTAAGAGACCAAACGCTACCTGAGACCGAGCACTATCAAGACCAAACACTACCATAGAGACCGAACGCTACCTAAGACCGAGCACTACGACCGAACTCTACTTAAGACCAAGCACTAAGACCGAACGCTAACAAGACCGAGCACTGAGGCCGAACTCTACTTAAGACCGAGCACTAAGACCGAATGTTATTACAACCGAACGCTAAGACCGAACGCTCAACAGAGAATGGTCGAACGGTTATCAGTTGCGAAACTGCATAATTATGCAGAATTTCTGCAGAATTATGAATAACACCTAACATAACCATTCCTAACCATTTTTACTAACTTCTAACACCCTTAATTCTTGTTTTATACTTCATTAAACTCATCTAAATGATTATGAACATTTCTACTACCATTCTAAAGTGATTAAGATCAAGCTTTATCTTTTGAAACATCAATTTCCACAACTTAAGGACCCAATTTCGATTTTCCCACTTCTAACATGTTCTAGTCCAGTTTTATGATCCTAACAGGTCACAAATGACTTGCCTAAGATGTCCCAACAGCCCAAATGTGCCTAGAACCCTTACTTCCCAAAATCACTACCTCACTTCCTCTCAAGTGACCCAAAACCCTTACAGAATAGCAATTTTTCCATCCATTCACTATTACAACATATCTCTCAGCCCAAACACATCAACATAGACATTACAGAAATGAGATACATCCAAAATAGTATACACACATTACACTTCAGTTCCACAGCCATACAATGCAGTACATGCAAATAAATCTTCTCAATCAAAGCACAACAGCAACAACATAATAGTACAAAAATCCATATACATACACCACATGCAACCAATTTAAAAACGTATTATAGCTCCCCTTACCTTGAAACTTCTTTGCTCAGCTCAAAGACCCGTAGCTTCAGTACCCCACACGTAAATAATCTAGACAGCACCCTACAACCCGCAATGCGGTGATCAAGAATAGTTCTTAGAGCTAGAATGAATGGAGGAAAACGTAAAGGAGGGTACACTAGGCACATGCAACTTGCCCTAGGTCCCAAACAGCGGAGAACAGTGAAGAACTACTTACCCGCTGAAGAATGAAAATCTATTCGGATGGCTGTGAAGGTCTCTACGCCGCGGTCACTTAAGCACCACCTAATCCAACATTCAACCACTAAACGTGAGGGAATGATAGAGAGAAGGTAGAGAGAAATGGAGGAACAAGCTTTTTAGAGAGAGAATGGGAAGCTGAGATAATGAACTCAGATCTGAAAAGTCCTTCCTAAGGTCATAGTGCCCTTAGTGTTATGGGTCTGGCTACTTCAACATAAGGCCTAACTGCCATATATTTTCAGACCCTTACAAAAGTCCATATGAACATCTAACCACATTCAATGAGATTTGTAACACTGTGAAGATCAATGGTGTGCCAGATGATGTAATAAAGCTAAGTTTGTTTCCTTTCTCATTGGGAGGCAATGCTAAGCTATGGTTGAATTCTTTTCCGGAGGATAGCTTTACTGAGTGGGAAGTCGTGGTTTCAAAGTTTCTAAACAAGTACTTCCCATAAGCCAAAATCAACAAAGGGAAGCAAGAAATTTCTTCTTTTAGACAAGGCATGGAGGAGACGCTAGGTCAAGCATGGGATAGATACAAGAGCTTGTTAAGAAAGACGCCCACTCATGGCTTCGATGAAGCAATAATAGTCATTCTTTTCCTTGGAGGTCTTCGTTCACAAACCAAATTGATGTTAGATGCCTCAATTAGAGGTAATATTAAATTCAAGACTCTAGAGGAAGCTTTTGAATTGATAGACAACATGGCTACTAATGACAAAGAGATGCATAGTGAAAGAAAAGCTCCAACCCAATAGAAGGGAGTCCTGCAATTGCAATCTCAAGATGCGTTGCTTGCACAAAATAAAATTATAATTCAACAATTTCAGAATTTGAGAAAGACACTCGCTTAGTTGCCAAAGGAGCTGAAGAACGTTCCATAGGTTCAACAACAACTCTGTGAATTGTGTGGTGGTGACCATATCAATGGTCAATGTGCTTTTCCAGTGGAGGCCCTAGAAGATGTCAATTTTATGGGCAATCAATTTCAAAATCAATTCCAATACCGCCAAGGGAACTTCAACCAAGGGTGGAAACCTCACCCAAGCATGGGTCAAGGTCAAAGTGCACAAGCTGGACAAGCAGGAGAAGTTAATAGACCACAACAACAACCATCTCTATGGCAACAAGTATTTACGCTAAATGAGAGAACAACAAAGCTAGAAGAAACTCTTCAACAATTTATACAGGTGACTATCTCCAACCACAAGGGCACTAAAGCTCCAATTAGAAATTTGGAGATGCAGGTTGGCCAATTGGCTAAGAAGTTGGAGGATATGCTTGACAGGAGTTTTGGGGCTAATACTGAGGTTAACCCTAAGGAAGAGTGTAAAGTTATTGTGAGTATACATAATGAGAGGGTGGACGAGAAAAAAGAGAGAGTTGAGTTAGATAAGAGAGAAGGAAAAGAAGAGAGAAAAGGTGAGGGTGAGACGAGAGAAAAAGAAAAGAAGAGGGGAGAGAAAAAATTTGAGAAAAGTGAAAAAGTTCTTCCTTATCCTAAGGGGAGTGAGAAAATTGATAAAGAGAGACAATATGAGCACTTTAAAGAGATCTTCAAGCAATTGGAGATTAAAATAGCTTTGACTGAAGCACTGCAACAAATTCCTACTTATGCAAAGCACATGAAGCAATTCCTCACGAAAAAGAGATATTTAGATGAGGAGACTATGGATGAAAAGGGAGATTGCAGAGCTATTTTGGAGAAACTACTTCCTCCAAAAGTGAAAGATCCAGGAAGTTTTACTATTCCTTGCATCATTGGGAAGGAGAATATAAGGAAGGCCTTAATTGATTTAGGGTCAAACATTAATTTGATGCCCTTATCTATGCTTGAAAGGATTGGTGATCTTGAAGTCAAGCGAACAAAGGTGACTTTGCTTATGGAGGATGGGTCTTCAAAGAAACTCTATGGTGTAGCGGAACATGTTGTTGTTTGTATAGACAAACTTAAATTCCTGGTGGATTTTGTGGTGATGGAGATGGAGGAAGATGAGAAGATCCCAATTATTCTTGGAAGGCCGTTTACGAAAAGGGCAAAAGTAATCATCAATGTGGATGATGGGATGACAGTGCTTCCAGACCAAGAAGAAAAGGTGATCTTTAATGTTTTCAAAGCTAAGCAGCAAATTCAATAGAAGGAGACTAATCATAAATTCATAAATACATGAGAGTGGATAGGATAAGTTGTAAACCCCAACAAAATCATCATTCTATATTTGACATCAATCACTTTTGCTCTTTCAATCGAATTAATCAACACTTGCATTCATGTTTATTTTCCACAATCTAAACACGATGATTTCGTTTACAAGTCTAATTTAATCAAGAAATCACATAACTATTTAGGCCTTGAGTGTCTTGGGAAACGATACTTGGTCTTACCATTTATTATTACTTGATACGATTCGGTACACTTGCCGGAGTGTTAACAACATCCATCAAGTCATCATGAACCATCCTTCCTTTGTCATCTTTTTCTTCTTCCCTAACCTGTGACAAGAAACAATTTTTACCTTTGATGACCGACTTTGCAACTTTAGGTCTAGTCACAGGTGCATCCTTACATGCAGCTTTATGAGTAGCCTCCTCCTCTTGAATCTGCTACTCAGCTTTGAAGACATTAAAGAGCACTTTTTCTTCTTGGTCTTGAAGCACTATCATCCCATCAGCCACATTAATGATTACCTTTGCCGTTTTCATAAACGGTCTTCCAAGAATAATTGAGATCCTCTCATCTTCCTCCATCTCCATCACCACAAAGTCCACCAGGAATTTAAGTTTGTCTATACAAACCACAACATCGTCCACTACACCATATGGTTTCTTTGACGACCCATCCTCCATAAGCAAAGTCACCTTTGTTGGCTTGACTTCAAGATCACCAATCCTTTCAAGCATAGATAAGGGGATCAAATTAATGCTTGACCCTAAATCAATTAAGGCTTTCCTTATATTCTCCTTCCCAATGATGCAAGGAATAGTAAAACTTCTTGGATCTTTCACTTTTGAAGGAAATGGTTTCTCCAAAATAGCTCTGCAATCTCCCTTTTCATCCATAGTCTCCTCATCTAAATATCTCTTGTTTGTGAGGAATTGCTTCATGTGCTTTGCATAATTAGGAAATTGCTGCAGTGCTTCGGTCAAAGGTATATTAATCTCCAATTGCCTGAAGATCTCTTTAAAAAGCTCATATTGTCTCTCTTTCTCTATTTTCTCACACTACTTAGGATAAGGAAGAACTTTTTCATTTTGCTCCAAAATTTTTCTCTCGTCTTCATTTCTTTCTCTTTTTTCTCAACCTCACCTTTTCTTTCTTCTTTTTCCCTCTTTTCTAAATCAACTCTTTCTTTTCTCTCTTCTTTTTCTTCTTTCTTTTCTAACTCAACTCTTTTTTTTTTCTCGTCCACCCTCTCATCATGTATACTCACAATAACTTTACATTCTTCCTTAGGGTTAACCTCAATGTTAGTGATGACAAATTTATGAACACCGAAAAATGGCGCCACAAACTTGTTGAACAATCGACAAGTGTGACCGAATCATTTCAAGTAATAAACTCGGTAAGACCAAGTATCGTTCTCCCAAAGGACTCACGGCCTAGTTTAGTTATGTGATTCGTTGATTATTTAAGACTTAAGAACGAAATAAGTGGAGTTTAATATGCAAAACAGAAAATAAACATGTATGCATGAATTTGATCAATGGCTAAAACAAAATACAAACACTTCAATGGAATATATGGATGAGTATGTTGTTGGGGTTATCAATTTCATCTTATCCACTCTCATATACTTTAGGAATTCAACATTCTTTTCATCATTGTTAATGCCACTCTCTAAATTACCTTGCTAGAAGGCCTATCCCTAATTACGAGTTCATACGATTCCTAGCATTCCTAATAATTAGTTCTTTTAGTGCAGGAGCTTAACGGCAACCAATATACTATTGGGAGAAATTCCCCGGATCTAGACTTCCCCGTACGTTCCCGTATCAACAAAATCAATAATCATGTATTGAATGAGTTAAACAAAGCAAGCATTGAGCAAAGAGGAAAAACCCTAACTAATGATGAAAGAAAGCATAGGTCTTAAATATAAGATGTAAAAACAAATTCCATATATGAGAGTTTCACAAGACTACATTGATTCCCCAACAACAATACAAGGTTTAGTTCACCATATTCATGGTGAAACTAGATGAATAATAATGAAAGAATGAAAGATAAAACCCTAGAAAGGTGAAGAGGTAGCCTGAGCATCCAAGATCCTCCTTCAAAGGGGTGGAAGAGAGAGTGTTTGATGTCTTTTCTGATTTCATCTCTCTCCTTCTTCACTTCTTTCACCAAATTCACTTTAAAACCTGCACAAAAACACTGAAATCAAGCATGAACCTGTCCAGCTCTCTTATTTATGAAAATATGAATAAAAGCATGATTTCAAGCTAGTTTCTAAGTGTTAAAGGTTGCTTTTAGTATCAATTTCAAGCATGAAAATAACAGTTTTTCAACTGTTATCACAACCCCAAACTTAGAACTTTGCTTGTCCTCAAGCAAACAAAATGTAACTCAATCTTCTACCAATTCATATGATGGTTCACTCATTCAAAAATTTCTTTTCAAGATAAGCAAAGACTTCAATCAAACTTTTGACCAAGATTTCAATCAAGATGTGCACATGCTTTAGTGTTCCCAAAGTCAGTTAATATCAAACAAATGCTATTTTTCATGAATGATCAATCAATTAAGCATGGATGTTCATGTGCTCATGGAATACTTCCTCACCAGGTAAAGTGTTTCACTCACACACAAGTATATAAGAGGTAATCACTCATTCACTCCACTACCACAATGTCACATGAATCAACTTTGCCTTTCATTTAACCACAATCAAAACATTTACAAGCATGCATCATCACAAGGACTTTTCAATGGCTTATAACGTGGCTGGGCTAATCAAGAAAATTGGTTTTTCTGGATCACAAAATCCTTGAGTTAAGAGAATCATAACAACACAATTATTCTTATTTTTCCCAACTTGTCTTTACATTGAGCTTTGCTTTTTCTTTTTTTTTCTTTCTCTTTTTCTTTTCTTTTCACATTCTTATTCTTAATTTTTAGCTCAATGCTTTTTCTTTTTCATGCTTTCCCAACAACCCCAAACTTGAACATTTAACAATACCACAAAAGATTTTCAACTTAACTCAAGGTAAAGTTTTTCAACAAGGGTTTGCAATTTATGTTCAAGGCTAAGGGTTCAAAGGATAGAACACAAAGTGTTCTCTTTTAGTGGGCTAACTTCATGAATTTGGCCAATAAAAAGGGTTCCAACAAACGGCCTTGATTATATGATGCAAAACAAGCAATTGATTCAATCATAGAAAACCTGGGCAAAATCATTCATGCTTTCAAAGTAATAGCATTCAATCAATAAAAACTCTGGAGCTCAAAACCTCACAAATAGGCTCATTCACATTTGACATACACATCCTGCTTAATCTCACAATCACAATCATAATATCCTGCATTTGTTCACAAAGCTTGTGAATTACCTGTATAAGCATTTAATGTGCACATCTATCTCAACATCAATCAATCAATAATCATCATCAAGCATTACTTATCACACAATCACAGTCAATAGCAAACCATCATAACAAATCAGGTTTCCAATAGAGTACATCAACCTTAATCTAAAACAAAAGTAAATAAGTTCAGAACACTTAAACCAACAAAAGCATAAGTTCATGATAGCATTCATCAGTAAATGCTATCTCAGCTCCTCCTCAATCTGAGTTGTCCTCTGTATCCTCCTTCTTCTTGGATCTTATAGTCTTGATTCTCTTTGCCTGATGAGGAGGCCATCCCTGCATCAAACATAATTCACAAAACCAAAAGATACATTGTTAAGCATTAGTACCACAATGAAGAAATCATCCCATTCAATGATGCTCTCTCCCAACCCCAAACTTTGATGCAAAACTAGTGAGCAAGTGAGTGAAAGAGAGATTTTCTCAAGAGGGAAGAGGGAAAAGATGTGGAGAATCTTGAAAAAGGTATGTGTGAGTGAGTGTGCAGAGAAGAGCCTGAAAATAGAAGCTTATGCGCAGCTTAGGGTATAAAAATACCCTAATGGGCTCGGGTCCCGCTAAGGGGAAACTAAACCCACTCTACGATAGTACTGCTCAGCGGTAACTTGCCGCTCAGCGGCACTTTCGTGAATTGTTCTTCTCCTTCTTTTCTTAACCTACGTGCCTCCTAAACATGCCCCTCACTGGTTCCTTGCAATTTAATCTTCAGAATACTTATGCAAAACCTATTATGCAACTAAAACGAACAAACAGAAACATTCAATCAACTGGGTTGCCTCCCAGGTAGCGCTTGTTTAACGTCATGAGCCTGACCCAAAATCCACCAACACCCATCAGTAGGTGTTACAATCTTACCAACACCCATCAGTAGGTGTTAAAAACTTACCAACACCCATCAGTAGGTGCAAAATTTTCTCACCAACACCCATCAGTAGGTGTTACAAACTTAGTATCCTTCAGTAGATACTTAACCACCTAGCATCCTTCAGTAGATGCTATATCCAATAAAGTATTTACAAAAATAATGTCCACAAATTAAAAGTTACAAAACAAAATCAAAAGTTTTTAAATCACTGGATTGCCTCCCAACAAGCGCTCTTTTAACGTCATTAGCTTGACCCAGTAAAGTTCAAATTCCTTCTTCATAGTTGATGTTCTTGTCCCACCAACTCATCAATTGTTTCCTGTATACTGCTGATGGACAAATTTATGAACACCAAATTATGATGTCACAAACTTGTTTTTCAATCGGCAAGTGTGACCGAATCGTTCAAGTAATAAACTTGGTATGACCAAGTATCGTTCTTCCCAAAGGACTCACGGCCTAGTTTAGTTGTGTGGTTTCTTGATTAGCTAAGACTTAAAGATGAAATATTTGAATTTTATATGCAAAAGACGAAAATTAAATATGTATGCATGAAGTTTTGATCAATGGCAAAAAGCAAAAGATAAACACTTTCAATGAAATTTATGTATGAATATGTTGTTGGGGGTCAATTTCATCTTATCCACTCTCATATATTTTAGGAATTCAACATTCAAATCACCATTGTTAATGCCACTCTCTAAAGTACCTTTCAAGAAGGCTTCTCCCTAATCACGAGTTCATACAATTCCTAGCATTCCTAATGATCAGTTCATAAGTGCAGGAGCTTAACGACAACCAATATAATATTGGGAGAAATTTCCCCGGATCTAGACTTCCCCGTACGCGCCCGTATCGACAAAATCAATAATCATGCATCGAATGAGTTAAACAATGCAAGCATTAAGCAAAGAGGAAAAACCCTAACTAATGATGAAAGAAAGCATAGATCTTAAATAAAAGATGTAAAAACAGATTCCATATATGAGAGCTTCAAAAGATTACATTGATTCCCCAACAAACATACAGAGTTTAGTTCACCATATTCATGGTGAACCTAGATGAATAACAATGAAAGAAGGAAAGATAAAACCCTAAAAAGGTGAAAAGGAAGCCTGAGCATCCAAGATCCTCCTTCAAAGGGGTGGAAGAGAGAGTGTTTGCTTCGTTCCAGCCAAAGATACCTAACCCTAGGAAACCCTAAAGCTTATATATTATTCGTAAATTACAGAAAATTAGGTCCAAGCCCATTAAAGTGCCGCTCAGCGGTAAGTGCGTGTCACGTTTCTTCCCCTCAGCGGCCATTTTGCCCCTCAGCGGTCCTCCGCAAGCTCCTGAATGCCGCTCAGCGGTAAACTACCGCTGAGCGGTGACTTCGGCTTCTTCTTTTGCACTTTTTGATGTCTTTTCTGATTCCATATCTCTCCTTCTTCACTTCTTTCACCAAATTCACCTTAAAACCTGCACAAAAACACTGAAATCAAGCATAAACCTGTCCAGCTCTCTTATTTATGAAAATATGAAGAAAAACATGATTTCAAGCTAGTTTGTAAGTATAACAACACAATCATCTTATTCATTCCCAACTTTCTTTTGCCTTTGCATTGAGCTTTGCTTCTTTTTCTTTTCTTTTCTTTTTCTTTGCATATTCTTACTTTTTAGCTCTTAGCTCAATGCTTTTCCTTTTTCATGTTTTCCCAACAACCCCAAACTTGAACATTTAACAATATCACACACGATCTTCTACTTAACTCAAGGTAAAGATTTTCAATCAAGGGTTTTCATTGTATGCTCAAGGCTAACGGTTCAAAGGATAGAACACAAAGTGTTCTCTTTTAGTGGGCTAATTTTACGAATTTGGCCAATAAAAAGGTTTCCAACAAACGGCCTTGATCATATGATGCAAAACAAGCAATTGATTCAATCATAGAAAACCTGCGCAAAATCATTCATGCTTTCAAAGTAATAGCATTCAACAATAACAACTCTGGAGCTCAAAACCTCACATATAAGCTCATTCACATTTGACATACACATCCTGCTTCATTTCACAATCACAATCATGATATCCTGCATTTGTTCACAAAGCTTGTGAATCACCTGTATAAGCATTTTAATGTGCACATCATCTCAACATCAATTTAATCACAAGCATCATTCAGCATTACTTATCACACAATCACAGTTAAGAGCATACCATAACAACAAACCAGGTGTTCAATAGAGTACATCAAACCCTAATCTAAAAACAAAAACAAATAAGTTCAGAAAACTTAAACCACAAAAGCATAATCATATGATAGCATTTATCAGTAAATGCTATCTCAGCTCCTCATCAGTCTGAGCTGTCCTCTGTATCTTCCTCTTCCTCCTCATCTTCATCATCTTCAAATGCATCATCATCATCAGCTTCATCTTCTTCCATCTCTCTAGCTGAAGCTTCAGCTGCTCTAGCTCCTCCATGCACTGGTTCCTCTGGCCAAGCTACCACATTATGGAATTCATCCATAGTCCACCTGTGGGCTGGAGGTGTATCATACATCCCCACAATCATCTCAGCAGTGGTTACCTGCCCTCTGTGAATGGACTGCAACTGAGCACCTATAAGAGACATATACATGTCCCTCATCTGGAATGGTTCTGCTTCATGTGTCTCAGCAGATGTCTGGCTCTGTGCTGGCCCTCTCTCTCTACGAGCACGGCGTGGTGGTACTGGCTGAGCTGCTTCCTCACCTCCACAGTACTGCCTGTAATAAGCCTCATCAATAGCTTTTCTTGGCCTCTCAAATGGTGGAGCAGAAGTGTCCACCCCAGCTATCTTGCAAAGGTGCGTGATCAAAGAGGGATGTCCTAGTGGTGCTTTGTTATTTGAGGTATTGGCGCACATACTAATCTCATCAGCTATCACCTGCCCAATATTAACATTTAAATTTCTGATTGCACAGTAGATGAATAGTGCCCTGCTGAGAGTAATGTCTGACACATGTGAACATGGCTGAATGTTGGCATGAGAAAACGCCATCCAATACTTTGCAAGAGGAGTCAAATCCGTCTTCCTTATGTTAACCACTGAGCCAGATCTATTCCTTTGGAAGTGTCCTCCAGGTATACACAGTACTGTCTCCACATCCTCATAATCAGCACCTTCCTCCATGCACAAAGCAAACTGGCACTGCTCACCAGCCCATACAGTATCCAGGAAGTTATTAATAGAATCAGGATCATACCTGATAGCATGGCCTCTGACATAACCCAAATAATTCTCAGCTGGATAATCACCAATCTTCTTAGCATTGGTGTAAAATTCCTTTACCACAGCTATGTTGGCAGGTGCAGGATAAGTGGCTAGCTTTCCCCAGTCATTCCCTAACACTTGCTCTCCAAATTGAGGAGCAAAGTTAGGTATCATTCCAACCTTTCTCTCCATCAGAAGTCTCCTGTCCTGAACCACCCTAAAGTGCTTCTCATGTTTTCTAGAGAGGAACCTGCTAGAGTGGGGTTGCTCTGGTTCCTTTTCCTTTCTCTTGGTTGCCATGGTTTTCAATCTTTTCCCTGAAGAGGATGCCATTCCTACATTCAAACACAAATACAAAACCACAGAACATGATGTTAATCATTAGTAAAACATAGAACATAATTCCTTTCGAAGCTAAACCACCGCTGAGGGCCAGAATTTCCCCTCAGCGCCACCAGTGCCACATTCCAACACGCAAAAATTCAGAAAAACCAAATCTGGCAGAGTGCCGCTCAGCGGCAATTTACCCCTCAGCGGTAACTCTGCAGATTTTTGAAAATCTTGTTTTAAAGCTGTTTTAACTCCACCCAAATGCAATTTTCAGTTTTCCAGTTCATAATCATGCAGTTTAATCGGTTCAAACATCAAATATATCATCAAATCATGCATAGAAATCAAAACCCCTAAATATTCATTGTTTGACAATCACATTCAAATTCAAGAACCCTAGAATGAACAAAATGCATTTTACTTACTTGGGTGGAGATACTAGATGTAATGAGAATGTTTCCAATCTAAGATACTCTCTTCCAACCCCAAACTTGAATGGAACACTAGTGAGCAAGTGAGTGGAAGAGAAATTTTCAAGAAGAAAGAATGAAAAGATGTAGAAAACCTTGGAGAAGGTATGTGGGAGTGCTTGTGCAGAGAAGAGCCTGAAAGAATGAGTAATTGCGCAGCTTAGGGTTTAAAAATACCCTAATGGGCTCGGGTCCCGCTGAGGGGAAACTAAAGCCCATCTGCGAGAGTACCGCTCAGCGGCACTTTCGTGAAGTGCTCTTCTCCTTCTTTTCTTAACCTACGTGCCTCCCATACATGCCTCTCATTGGTTCCCTGCAATTCAATGTTTAAAATGCTTATGCAAACCCTAACTAAAATAAACAAACAGAAAGATTCAATCAACTGGGTTGCCTCCCAGGTAGCGCTTGTTTAACGTCACGAGCCTGACCCAAAATCCACCAACACCCATCAGTAGGTGTTACAAACATAGTATCCTTCAGTAGATACTTAACCACCTAGCATCCTTCAGTAGATGCTATCTCCAACAAAATAATTACAAAAATAATGTCCACAGATTAAAAGTTACAAAACCAAAATAAAAATCAAAAGTTTTTAAATCACTGGGTTGCCTCCCAGCAAGCGCTCTTTTAACGTCATTAGCTTGACCCAGTAAAGCTCAAGTTCCTTCTTCTTTTTCTTCTTCTTTCTACTGAACTTCTTTAGAAATTTAATCAAACCAGGAACTTGTTGCAGTGTCTCAATCATAGGAACTTTAATCTCCAATTTCTTGAAGATTTCCATAAAGCACTTAAATTTCTTTTCCTTCCTATGATTCTTCTTTAGATGAGGATGGGACTTTTCATATGATTCCTTCTTCTTTCCTCTCATCTTCTTTTTCTTACGCTTTCTCTCCCCAAATTTTCTCTTTTTCTTTTCTTTTATTTTTTTCTTCCCTTCTCTTTTTCTCCTCAACTTCTTTATTTTCACACAAATTTTCTTTCTCTCTTCTCTCTCAACCACTTCTTTTTCTTTTTCTTCATCTTTATCTTTCTCACTCAACTCTTCTTTCTCTTTTCTCTCTACCCTTTCCTCATCTCCCTATAATTTTTCCTCATCAAGAATCTTGTCACTTTCAGTGATAATGACTTGCCCTTCCTCCTTAAGGTTAACTTCAGTATTAACATCATCATTCAATCTCTGATTGATGTAACGAAGTTGCATCTCCATTCTTTTACATGATTCTTCAATGCTTTTCTGAGTAGAGTCGGAATTTTTCAAAAATCGTTGAAGGGTGTCCTCCAACCTATCCAAACTTCCTGATAGAAAGGGTTGCTGCTGCCATTGTTGTTGTGGTTGGTTCTCAAATTGTCCAGCAGCTTGCCAAAATTGGCTTTGATCCATGCTTGAGTGAGGTTCCCACCAGTGGTTGAGATTACTTTGGTAGAATTGAGTGCCCATATGGTTAAATTCTTGACCAAATTGCATTCTGCAGACATTAGGCACAAAACCCTAAAAACAATTGTTAGCACAAAAAGATATAAAAGAAGATATAAGATCAGAGATAAGAAGATGAAATAAAAACAGAAAACAGAAAAATAAAAACAGAAAAATAAAATAAAATAATAACCAAAAAAAAATAAAATAAAATAAAATACAAACTGAAAAATATAAACAGAAAATAAAAATTCGAAATTTAAATTAAAAATTCAAAAACAAGTCAAAGATAATCAATAATCACACAAATTAACCAATTAAACCACGAGTCCCCGGCAACGGCGCCAAAAACTTGATGGACAAATTTATGAACACCAAATTATGATGTCACAAACTTGTTTTTCAATCGGCAAGTGTGACCGAATCGTTCAAGTAATAAACTTGGTATGACCAAGTATCGTTCTTCCCAAAGGACTCACGGCCTAGTTTAGTTGTGTGGTTTCTTGATTAGCTAAGACTTAAAGATGAAATATTTGAATTTTATATGCAAAAGACGAAAATTAAATATGTATGCATGAAGTTTTGATCAATGGCAAAAAGCAAAAGATAAACACTTTCAATGAAATTTATGTATGAATATGTTGTTGGGGGTCAATTTCATCTTATCCACTCTCATATATTTTAGGAATTCAACATTCAAATCACCATTGTTAATGCCACTCTCTAAAGTACCTTTCAAGAAGGCTTCTCCCTAATCACGAGTTCATACAATTCCTAGCATTCCTAATGATCAGTTCATAAGTGCAGGAGCTTAACGACAACCAATATAATATTGGGAGAAATTCCCCGGATCTAGACTTCCCCGTACGCGCCCGTATCGACGAAACCAATAATCATGCATCGAATGAGTTAAACAATGCAAGCATTAAGCAAAGAGGAAAAACCCTAACTAATGATGAAAGAAAGCATAGATCTTAAATAAAAGATGTAAAAACAGATTCCATATATGAGAGCTTCAAAAGATTACATTGATTCCCCAACAAACATACAGAGTTTAGTTCACCATATTCATGGTGAACCTAGATGAATAACAATGAAAGAAGGAAAGATAAAACCCTAAAAAGGTGAAGAGGAAGCCTGAGCATCCAAGATCCTCCTTCAAAGGGGTGGAAGAGAGAGTGTTTGCTTCGTTCCAGCCAAAGATACCTAACCCTAGGAAACCCTAAAGCTTATATATTATTCGTAAATTACAGAAAATTAGGTCCAAGCCCATTAAAGTGCCGCTCAGCGGTAAAATACTGCTCAGCGGTAAGTGCGTGTCACGTTTCTTCCCCTCAACGGCCATTTTGCCCCTCAGCGGTCCTCCCGCAAGCTCCTGAATGCCGCTCAGCGGTAAACTGCCGCTGAGTGGTGACTTCGGCTTCTCCTTTTGCACTTTTTGGTGTCTTTTCTGATTCCATATCTCTCCTTCTTCACTTCTTTCACCAAATTCACCTTAAAACCTGCACAAAAACACTGAAATCAAGCATAAACCTGTCCAGCTCTCTTATTTCTGAAAATATGAAGAAAAACATGATTTCAAGCTAGTTTCTAAGTATAAAGGTTGCTTTTAGTATCAATTTTAAGCATGAAAATAACAGTTTTTCAACTGTTATCAACTGCTTTGATTTTTCTAGAATGTGGAGACTCTATCTCTATCATCTCCTTCTCTTTATAGCCTTTCACAACCCACAACTTGTTTTTGATTCTCACAGGTGTACCAAGTTGGGGTCTTCCTTTATTCCAGTCATCAGGAACTTTTCCTCCTCTTCCAATCTGTTCTCCTTTATGCACCTGAAACAACAAACAATGGTTACCTGTAACCTTGGGCTTTTCATCTTTATGGCTAGTCATGTGTGCATCTTAAAATGCAGCTTTATAACTAGCTTCTTCCTCTTGTGTTTGCGTCTCATCTTTAAAGACATCTACAACAACTCTCTCCTCTCGGTCCTGGAGCACCACTATACCTTCGTTTACATCAATGATAGCTTTGGCCATTTTCATAAACAATCTTCCAAGAATGATAGGTATCTTTTCTGTCTCCATCTTCATCACCACAAAGTCTGCCAAGAACTGGAGTTTTCCAACACAAACTATGATGTCCTCTGCAATCCCACATGGTTCCTTTGAAGATACATCGGCCATTACTATATTAACCTTTACAGGTTTCATATTAACATCACCGATTTTCTCCAGTAAAGAGTAAGGTATCAAGTTAACACTTGAACCTAAATCAAGAAGAGCTTTTTTACATTGATTCAAAAGATTACATTGATTCCCCAACAAACATACAAGGTTTAGTTCACCATATTCATGGTGAACCTAGATGAACAATAATGAAAGAATGAAAGATAAAACCCTAGAAAGGTGAAGAGGTAGCCTGAGCATCCAAGATCTTCCTTCAAAGGGGTGGAAGAGAGAGTGTTTGCTTCATTTCTGCCAAAGATACAAACCCTAGGACGTCCTAAAGCTTATATATTATTATAAAATTATAGAAAATTTAGGCCCAAGCCCATAAGTGTGCCGCTCAGCGGTAAGTGCATGAGTCATTTTCTCCCCTCAGCGGCCATTTTGCCCCTCAGCGGTGCCAACGTGAACTCCTGAGTGCCGCTCAGCGGTAAACTGCCGCTGAGCGGCAGTTGCGGCTTCTCCTTTTGCACTTTTTGATGTCTTTTCTAATTCCATCTCTCTCCTTCTTCACTTCTTTCATCAAATTCACCTTAAAACCTGCACAAAAACACTGAAATCAAGCATAAACCTATCCAGCTCTCTTATTTCTGAAAATATGAACAAAAGCATGATTTCAAGCTAGTTTCTAAGTGTTAAAGGTTGCTTTTAGTATCAATTTTAATCATGAAAATAACAATTTTTCAACTGTTATCAACATTGACCATTGATATGGTCGCCTCCACATAATTCACACAACTGAGATTGTACCTGTGCAGCAGTTTTCAACTCTTTAGGCAATTGTGCAAGTGTTTTAGTAAGAGTCTCCAGCTGTTGAGTTAGAATTTTATTTTGTGCTAGCAAGGCATCATGTGTCTGTAATTGTAGAACTGCTTTCTGTTGCATAGGAGCTCCTCTTTCACTTTTGAGCTCATTATCACTAGTAGCCATATTTTCAATAATTTCTGTTGCTTCCTCTGGAGTTTTCCATTTAATGTTTCCTCCTGCTGAGGCATCAAGCATCATCTTGGTTTGTGAACCAAGACCTCCAAGGAAGGTAAGGACTACTTCCACTTCATCGAATCCATGCGTGGGTGTTTTTCGTAGCAAACTTTTGTATCTATCCCATGCATGACCCAGTGATTCTTCCATGCCCTGCCTGAATGAAGAAATCTCTTGCTTGCCTTTGTTCACCTTTGATTGTGGGAAGTATTTATTTAGAAACTTGGTTACCACTGCTTCCCACTCCGTGAAACTTCCCTCTGGAAAAGAATTTAACCAAAGCTTAGCATTGCCTCCTAATGAGAAAGGAAACAAGCTAAGTTTGATCGCTTCATCTGGCACCCTGATGGACAAATTTATGAACACCAAATTATGATGTCACAAACTTGTTTTTTCAATCGGCAAGTGTGACCGAATCGTTCAAGTAATAAACTTGGTAAGACCAAGTATCGTTCTTCCCAAAGGACTCACGGCCTAGTTTAGTTGTGTGGTTTCTTGATTAGCTAAGACTTAAAAACAAAATATTTGGATTTTATATGCAAAGACGAAAATTAAATATGTATGCATGAAGTTTTGATCAATGGCAAAAAGCAAAAGATAAACACTTTCAATGGAATATATGTATGGATATGTTGTTGGGGGTCAATTTCATCTTATCCACTCTCATATATTTTAGGAATTCATCATTCAAATCATCATTGTTAATGCCACTCTCTAAAGTACCTTTCAAGAAAGCTTCTCCCCAATCACGAGTTCATACAATTCCTAGCATTCCTAATGATCAATTCATAAGTGCAGGAGCTTAATGACAACCAATATAATATTGGGAGAAATTTCCCGGATCTAGACTTCCCCGTACGCGCCCGTATCGACAAAACCAATAATCATGCATCGAATGAGTTAAACAATGCAAGCATTAAGCAAAGAGGAAAATCCCTAACTAATGATGAAAGAAAGCATAAGTCTAATTAAAAGATGTTAAAAACAGATTCCATATATGAGAGCTTCAAAAGATTACATTGATTCCCCAACAGACATACAGAGTTTAGTTCACCATATTCATGGTGAACCTAGATGAATAACAATGAAAGAATGGAAAGATAAAACCCTAAAAAGTGAAGAGGAAGCCTGAGTATCCAAGATCCTCCTTCAAAGGGGTGGAAGAGAGAGTGTTTGCTTCGTTCCAGCCAAAGATACCTAACCCTAGGAAACCCTAAAGCTTAAATACCATTCGTAAATTACAAAAATTTAGGTCCAAGCCCATTAAAGTGTCGCTCAGCGGTAAGTGCGTGAGTTGGTTTCTTCCCCTCAGCGGCCATTTTGCCCCTCAGCGGACCTCTCGTGACTTCCTGAGTGCCGCTCAGCGGTAAACTGCCGCTGAGCGGTGACTTCGGCTTCTCTTTTTGCACTTTTTAATGTCTTTTCTGATTTCATCTCTCTCCTTCTTCATTTCTTTCACCAAATTCACCTTAAAACCTGCACAAAAACACTGAAATCAAGCATAAACCTGTCCAGCTCTCTTATTTTTGAAAATATGAATAAAAGTATGATTTCAAGCTAGTTTCTAAGTATAAAGGTTGCTTTTAGTATCAATTTTAAGCATAAAAATAACAGTTTTTCAACTGTTATCACACCCCATTGATTTTCACTGTGTTGCAGATCTCATTAAATGTAGTGAGGTGCTCATATGTGCTTTCATGAGATAACCCATTGAATTGATTGTTCTTCACCAGTTGGATCAATGCTGGTTTGACCTCCATGTTAGCTGCATTGACTCTAGGTCTAGCTATACTGTTAAAGTGATGAGGTCCAGCTGTATTGGTGTAATCAGCAAGAGTTCTTCTGATATTATTGTTCTCCATATTTTCTGTGCTATGGTCAGAACCTTGTGGTGATGGTTGCAACAGAGTTTCCGGAGGAGGGAAAAGTTCTCTAGATATTCGGATTCTTCTCCTCCGTCTACTCTCGTTTAAACCTTCAAGAAGAGGTTATGCAGTTATCTTGCTCCTAGTTCGAATTGTCTCCTACATACACAAGAACACAAAACCCTAGAATATTTGGTTAGCACAAAAAGATATAGGAGAAGATATAAGATTCAGAGAATAAAATAAAATAAAATAAAATAAAACAAAAACAGAAAAAATAAAAACAGAAAAATAAAAACAGAAATTCAAAATTAAAGTCAAAGGTAATCAATAATCACACAAATTAACCAGTTAAACCACGAGTCCCCGGCAACGGCGCCAAAAACTTGCTGACAAATTTATGAACACCGAAAAACGGCTCCACAAACTTGAACAATCGGCAAGTGTGACCGAATCGTTTCAAGTAATAAACTCGGTAAGACCAAGTATCGTTCTCCCAAAGGACTCACGGCCTAGTTTAGTTATGTGATTCGTTGATTATTTAAGACTTAAGAACGAAATAAGTGGAGTTTAATATGCAAAACAGAAAATAAACATGTATGCATGAATTTGATCAATGGCTAAAACAAAATACAAACACTTCAATGGAATATATGGATGAGTATGTTGTTGGGGTTATCAATTTCATCTTATCCACTCTCATATACTTTAGGAATTCAACATTCTTTTCATCATTGTTAATGCCACTCTCTAAATTACCTTGCAAGAAGGCCTATCCCTAATTACGAGTTCATACGATTTCTAGCATTCCTAATAATTAGTTCTTTTAGTGCAGGAGCTTAACGGCAACCAATATACTATTGGGAGAAATTCCCCGGATCTAGACTTCCCCGTACATTCCCGTATCAACAAAATCAATAATCATGCATTGAATGAGTTAAACAAAGCAAGCATTAAGCAAAGAGGAAAAACCCTAACTAATGATGAAAGAAAGCATAGGTCTTAAATATAAGATGTAATAACAAATTCCATATATGAGAGTTTCACAAGACTACATTGATTCCCCAACAACAATACAAGGTTTAGTTCACCATATTCATGGTGAAACTAGATGAATAATAATGAAAGAATGAAAGATAAAACCCTAGAAAGGTGAAGAGGTAGCCTGAGCATCCAAGATCCTCCTTCATAGGGGTAGAAGAGAGAGTGTTTGCTTCGTTTCTGCCAAAGATACAAACCCTAGGACGTCCTAAAGCTTATATACTATTCTAAAATTACAGAAAATTTAGGCCCAAGCCAATAAGTGTGCCGCTCAGCGGTAAAGTACCGCTCAGCGGTAAGTGCATGAGTTGGTTTCTTCCCCTCAGCGGCCATTTTGCCCCTCAGCGGATCCCCCGTGAGCTTCTGAATGCCGCTCAGCGGTAAACTGCCGTTGAGCGGCAGTTGCGGCTTCTCCTTTTGCACTTTTTGATGTCTTTTCTGATTTCATCTCTCTCCTTCTTCACTTCTTTCACCAAATTCACCTTAAAACCTGCACAAAAACACTGAAATCAAGCATAAACCTGTCCAGCTCTCTTATTTATGAAAATATGAATAAAAGTATGATTTCAAGCTAGTTTCTAAGTGTTAAAGGTTGCTTTTAGTATCAATTTCAAGCATTAAAATAACAGTTTTTCAACTGTTATCAGTTAGCCCCAAATTGCTTTTCTTCTTTATCTTCCATCTTCTTGGCCAGCTAGCCAACCTGCATCTCCAAATTTCTTATAGCAACTTCAGTGCTCTTGTGATTGGAGATAGTCACCTGCATAAATTGTTGAAGAGTGTCTTCTAGCTTTGTTGATCTCTCATTTAATGCAGATACTTGTTGCCATAGTGATGGTTGTTGCTGTGGTCTATTAACTGGTCATGCTTGTCTAGCTTGTCCATTTTCACCTTGACCCATGCTTGGGTAAGGTTTCCACCCTTGGTTGAAGTTCCCTTGGTGGTATTGGAATTGATTTTGGAATTGATTGCCCATAAAATTGACATCTTCTAGGGCCTCCACTGGAAAAGCACATTGACCATTGATATGGTCACCACCACACAATTCACAGAGTTGTTGTTGAACCTGTGAAATGTTCTTCAGCTCCTTTGCAACTAAGTGAGTGTCTTTGTTAAATTCTCCAACTATTGAGTTATGATTTTATTTTGTGCAAGCAAGGCATCTTGAGATTGCAATTGTAGGACTCCCTTCTGTTGAGGTGGAGCTCCTCTTTCACTATGCATCTCGTTGTCATTAGTAGCCATGTTGTCTATCAATTCAAAAGCTTCATCTAGAGTCTTGCATTTGATATTACCTCCAGCTGAGGCATCTAGCATCAATTTGGTTTGTGAACGAAAACCTCCAAGGAAAATAATTACTAGTGTTGCTTCATCAAAGCCATGAGTGTGCGTCTTTCTCAACATGCTCTTGTACCTATCCCATGCTTGACCTAGTGTCTCCTCCATACCTTGCCTGAAAGAGGAAATTTCTTACTTCCCTTTGTTGATTTTTGACTGTGGGAAGTACTTGTTTAGAAACTTTGAAACCACAGCTTCCCATTCAGTAAAGCTATCCTCCGGGAAAGAATTCAACCATAGCTTAGCATTGCCTCCCAATGAGAAAGGAAACAAACTAAGCTTTATAGCGTCATCCAGCACACCATTGATCTTCATAGTGTTGCAAATCTCGTTGAATGTGGTTAGATGTTCATATGGACTTTCATGTGACAATCCATTAAATTGGTTGCTCTTCACCAATTGTATCAACGCCGGTTTCACCTCCATATTTTCAACATTGACCCTCGGCCTTGCTATACTGTTAAAGTGATGAGGGCCAACAATAGTGGTGTAATCCGCCAGAGTACGTCTACCATTGTTCTCTCTGGCCATTTCTTCAATGCTCTGTTCAAACCTTTGTGATAAGAGTTGTAAAAGTATCTCCGTAGGAGGGAATAAATCTCTAGATGTTCGAATTCTCCTCCTCCTTCTACTCTCGTCCAATCAGTCAAGAAGAGGTTCTGAAATTTTCTAGCTCCTAGTACAAATTGTATCCTGCATATCAAAACCCTAGAAACAATTGTCAGCACAAAAAGATAAAAAAGATAAAAAGATAAAAAAAATAAAAATCTAATCAAAGCTAATCAATAATCACACAAATAGAATTGTTAAACCACGATTCCCCAGCAGCGGCGCCAAAAACTTGTTAACACTGCGACAAGTGTATCGAATCGTATCAAGTAATAATAAATGGTAAGACAAAGTATCATTTCCCAAGAGACTTGTTAACGAAATCATTGTGTTTATATTGCGGAAAATACACATGAATGCAAGTGTTGATCAATTGGATTAAAAGATGCAAAAGTGATTGATGTAAAATATGGAATGATTATGTGGTTGGGGTTTCCGACTTATCCTTTCCACTCTCATGTATTTATGAATTCATCTTTCTTCTTTAATGTTAATTCCACTTTCTAATTTACCTTAAACCCGATGTCTCGGTGAAGAAAGCCTAATCCTAATTACTAGTTCCCAATGTCTTGTCTCCCTAGCAATTAATCATGCATTACATTCGTACAGAAGCTTAAAGGCAATCGATCCTCCTATTCCTATGTCTAGGTAATATTGCTTCCGGGAGAATTTCCCCAGTTCTAGATTTACCTAAATGTGTCCATATCGATAACATCAATGATCATGCAATTGAATAAGTTAAACAAAGCATGCATAGAGTATAGAGGAAAAACCCTAACAATTAATGACATAAAGCATATATAATTGATAACAGCTGAAAAACTGTTATTTTCATGCTTAAAATGGATACTAAAAGCAACCTTTAACACTTATAAACTAGCTTGAAATCATGCTTTTGGTCATATTTTTAGAAATAAGAGAGCTGGACAGGTTTATGCTTGATTTCAGTGTTTTTGTGCAGGTTTTAAGGTGAATTTGGTGAAAGAAGTGAAGAAGGATAGAGATGGAATCAGAAAAGACATCAAAAAGTGCAAAAGGAGAAGCCGCAACTGCCGCTCAGCGGCAGTTTAGCGCTGAGCGGCACTCAGACAGTCACATTGGATCCGCTGAGGGGTGATTTGGCCGCTGAGGGGAAGAAAACAACTCACGCATTTACCGCTAAGCGGTAGTTTACCGCTGAGCGGCACTATTTTTGGGCTTGGGCCTAATTTTCTGTAATTTTAGAATAATATATAAGCTTTAGGACGTCCTAGGGTTGGTATCTTTGGCAGAGACGAAGCAAACACTCTCTTTTCCACCCCTGGAAGGAAGATCTTGGATGCTCAGGCTACCTCCTCCTCTTTCTAGGGTTTTATCTTTCATTCTTTCATTATTGTTCATCTAGTTTCACCATGAATATGGTGAACTAAACCTTGTATTGTTGTTGGGGAATCAATGTAGTCTTGTGAAACTCTCATATATGGAATTTGATTTAATGTCTTATATTAAGATATATACTTTCTTTCATCTTTAGCTAGGGTTTTTCCTCTTTGCTTATTGCTTGCTTTGTTTAACTCATTCATTGCTATGATTATTGATTTTGTCGATACGGGAACGTACGGGGAAGTCTAGATCCGGGGAATTTCTCCCAATACCACATTGGTTGCCTTTAAGCTCCTGAACTTTAAGAACTAATTACTAGGAATGCTAGGAATTGTATGAACTCGTAATTAGGGATAGGCCTTCTTGCAAGGTAATTTAGAGAGTGACATTAGCATTGATGATAAGAATGATGAATTCCTAAAGAATATAAGAGTGGATAAGATGAAATTGATAACCCCAACAACATACTCATCCATATAATTCATTGAAGTGTTTGTTTTGTTCTTTTCCATTGATCAACATTCATGCATACATGTTTAGTTATTGTCTTTTGCATTAAAACCTATAATCAATTTGTTCTTAAGTCTTAAATAATCAACAAATCACATAGCTAAACTAGGCCGTGAGTCCTTTGGGAAAACGATACTTGGTCTTACCTTGTTTTATTACTTGATACGATTCGGTCACACTTGCCGATTGTTAAACAAGTTTGTGGCGCCGTTTTTCGGTGTTCATAAATTTGTCATCAATAATCAAGAATCAATTCAATACATGAGAGTTTCAAATGATTACATCGTTTCCCCAACAACAATGAAGGTTTAGTTCACCATAGACATGGTGAAACTAGATGAAAATAATGAAAAGAGTTGATGATCGGAGCTTCCGCATCCAAAATCCGCCTCTGAGGGGTGAAAGGAGTGTAATTTCGCCTCTTTCTGTCCAAAGATATGAACCCTAGGTCGACTAAACCCTTATATAGTTTATAATAATAACAGAAAACTGGCCCAAGCCCAAGTTAACAGTGCTCCGCCCTAGAAATTACACTCAGTGGTAGGTGCGACACTCAGAATGACACTCAGTGATGGCGCCTAGGCGTGAAACAGTGAACCCAACAGCAGACTCTGGTGCTCAGCGGTAGAAATGCCGCTCAGTGGTGACTGTGATACTTGGATTAACCCTCAACGATGGCGTTTAGGCGTCAGACAAAGAACTCAACAGCAAGCTTGGCGCTCAACGATGAAAATGGCGTTGAGCGGTGGCTGCGATTCTTCTTTTGTGCAATCTTCCTTCCTTTCCTGAGTCCAACTCCTTGCTACTTTAACTTCTTCATCCAATTCATCTTAATTCCTGTCAAAACAAGGAAAAACAAGCATAAAACCCATCCAACTCTCGTATTTACACAACTTAAGCAAAATCATGATTTCAAGTTAGTTTCTAAGTCATAAAGGGTGTTTTTAATGTCAAAATTAAGTATAAAAATAACAATTTTTCAACCGTTGTCACTCCTGCCAACATTGTTGTGGTTAAAGAATTTTATACAAATGCAAGGGCAACGGGTTGAGAGAAAGAGACGTACATGAGCTATATAAGGTGTAAGAAAATATTCTTTGATGTTGCCACAGTGAATAGCTTTCTAGGCACAGACTGAGATGGAGAGCAGTTCCAATTTTCACTTTTTATGGAGGAAGAAGTTGATTTTGATGAAGTCGAGCGGGTTTTGTGTGTCCCTGGTCGACACTTCTAGAGGAACAGGCAGGGGGCACCTATTCACGTCAAACGTGGCTATCTGACAACCTTGGCCAAATAATGTATGGCTTTTACACATGCTAACATTCAGCCCTGCTCTCATGTTTCTCATGTTACTAGCCACATGGCCATTTTCCTCTTTTGTGTTCTAAGGGGATTAAACATTAACATTGGGCAAGTAATAGCTGATGAAATCCATAATTGTGCTTGCTCTACAAATAATAAGTCATCCCTTGGATATCCATCCTTAATCTCTCATCTGTGCGAGATTGCAGGAGTTAATGTGTCCATACCCCCATTGGAGAGGCCGAGGAAGGAAATTGATGCCTCCTATTACACTCAATATTGAACAATGGATGAGGCAGGATATCTAGTGCCACTGCCACAACCTCCTAGGGCTCATAGGTTAGCACCACAGACAGCCAAGGAGCCAGCTCATGAGGCTGCCCAATTTCAGATGCGGGACATGTACATGTCCTTAACGGAGGAGAGGATGAATGCTTTATACAGGAGAGAGCAGAAGTTGTTGAGGACACCGACTTCTGCCTTTCCTGAGAGACAGTTCATATCTCAAGAGGACTTTGCAGCCTGGGTGGCATGGCCTATGGCCCCACAGACATATGATGGAGCTAGAGTAGCTGAAGCTTCAGCCACGGAACAGGAAGCTGAAGATGAAGACGAAGAGGACTCTAATGATTATGATTGAGGATTGTATATAGCATCTACTGATGGATGCTATTTTGTTTTTAAAATAGGATTTCTTTTACTGGTTGTATTGATTGCTGAACTATATTTTGCTTCTGTTATGTGATGTATTTGGCTTGAAACTTTATCTGTGATCAAATGGTTTGTTATGATGTTTTGTGATGAGTGTTGCTTCATGATGTGGATTATATTGATTGATGTTGAGATGATGCATGATGGCGATATACAGGTGGTTGCTCACAATATTGTGAAACAGAGGCATGATGATTTGTGATTGTGTTACTGAGTAGGATGTTTATCTTAATGTTGGAATTTGAATTAGCTTGTGTGAGGATTGGAGTCCAGAGTGTTTGTGAATAATTGTTATTACTTTGAAAGCATGAATAACTTTGCCAGGTTTCTATGATTGAATCACTTGCTTGCATGTGTCATATGATCAAGGACATTTGTTGTTATCGCTTTTTAGCCAATGCATGATTTTAGCCCAACAAAAGAGAGCACAATGTGTTCTATCCGTTGAACCTTTAGCTTTAAATCATCATAGAAAACCCTTTTTGAAAATCTTTACCTTGAGTTGAGAATATTTTGTGTGGTATTGATAAAGGTTCATGTTTGGGGTTGTTGGGAACCTTGGAAAAGAAAATAAGCATTGAGCTAATTGTTGAGCAAATGAGAAAAGCAAAAGAAAAAGAAAAGAAAAGAAAGAAAGAAAAGCTCAATGCAAGGTAAAGTTGGGAAGAAGTGAATATGGTTTCTTGAAGTGAGAAAGTGTGTTTAAATGATGGAAATATGAATGACTCTCTTAACTCAAGGATTTTGTGATCCGGAAAAACCAATTTTCTTCGTAGCCTAGCCACATTACAAGCCATAGAAAAGCCCTTGTGATGATACTTGCTTGTGAGTTTGGTTGATTCTGGTTAAATGAAAGGCAAAGTTGATTTATGTGACATTGTGATAGTAGAGTGAATGAGTCACCTCTATATACACCTGTGTGTTTGAGAGAAACACTTTGTCTTGGTGAGGAGTAGTTCCATATATGCATGATTACATATTTGCTTGGTTGATCATTCATGAGTTTAGCATCTGGTGAATATTCTGTGATTATGTGAGCACCACGATCAGCTTAATTGAATCAAGGCATTTATTTTTCTTCACTGATATTCTTTATAATAAGTTGATATGAGCAATTACTTGTCTTGAAAGAAAAGGTTTTGAAAGGTGTTGAAACCATTGTACTGATTGTTTGAAAGCCAAGTTACATTTTGTTTGCTTGAGGACAAGCAAAGTTCTAAGTTTGGGGTTGTGATAACGATTGAATTTACCATTATTTGATACTTATTTTTGATACTAAAAACATCCTTTTTGACTTAGAAACTAGCTTGGAATCATAGTTTTGATGAATAAGAGAGTTGAAGGTGAATTTAATGGCTTTGTACTAGATTTTAGTGTTTTTCAACAAGAATTGAGATGATTTGGAAAAAGAGTTGAAGTAGTAAGGAGTTGGAACTCAAGAAGGGATGGAAAGGCATCAAGAAAGGAGATCGTAGTTGATGGAGACTAGTCCCAGCTAGAAACAAGCAGGCAGAAGCTCCAAACCAGAAGAAACCAGCAGTAACTGAAGGTGCATTAGATTGATGAAACAGTGCAGTGGTTTGAAGTGTTTTAATGTAGAAGAGGTGTATGGGTGAAGCCTCACAGCTCAGAGGGCCATCCTACAGATGAAGGAAACTTGAGGAAGGAAGAAGAAGTAGTAAATCAAAGGTGACTTAAGAGCACAAAAGCTGGAAAGCAAATTCTGCAGCATATCATTAAGCTCAAAAGTGAGGAAATACAAAGAGGAGGCCCTGTTATTTATAGGTCAAGAGGAGCCTAATTTCTGATTTAATTCCCTCCTAAATTCAAATAGGATGCACGTCCATTTTGATCCAGCAAGGTCCATGCCTCATTCCAGCTCAGCCAGCAAGATTCATGCCTCATTCCAAGTCAGCCAAGTCACGTGAAAAATTTTGGTGCCTTTCCCATTCCGCAAGCACCTTCCTTTTTGGCTCCTTTGCTTTCCTTTATTGATTTAACTTCTTGGATGACTCAATCATGGTCTCCAAGATTTATTAGTCCCTATAAAACAAAGTATAAGTGCTTTAGTTAAGAGAAGAAGGATTTTTATAAGTAACCTTCCATAGAATTAAAATGTTAGGTGATCCTTCTTCTTCTCGAATCTTCCTACCCATTGCTCTAGTAAGAGGTCCAATGTGATTTCTTGATGGTCTTCCATCAGAACCTCCCTCTTGAAAAGAATCTGTCCTCAGATCTGCTTCATCCTGTTGATCATCTCCTGTGAAAGGAATTAAATCGCAGATGTTAAAAGTAGGACTGACACCATAACTTTCAGGAAGGTCTAATATGTATGCATTATCATTTAACTTTTTGACCACTTTGAATGGACCATCTCCTCTTGGACTAAGTTTGGACTTTCGTTGAGAGGGAAATATTTCCTTTCTCAAATGAAGCCAAACTAAGTCTCCTTCTTCAAAAACTATTTTCTTTCTCCCTTTATTGTTATACTCTGCATATTTTTGAGTTTGTTTTTCAATTTGTGTTTTAACCTTCTCATGCAATTTCTTGATAAACTCCGCTTTAGATACACCTTCTTTATGAAGAAAAGAAGATGACTCTAGAAGAGGTAGTAAATCAAGAGGTGTAATAGGGTTAAAACCATAAACAACCTCAAAAGGAGAAAGATTAGTAGTCTTGTGAACTACTCTATTATAAGCAAATTAAATATGAGGGAGATGATCATCCCAACTTTTATTATTACCTCTTAATATTACCCTTAACAAAGTAGATAGAGATCTATTTACTACTTCAGTTTGCCCATCAGTTTGTGGGTGACATGTGGTAGAAAATAGAAGTTTAGTTCCTAACTTTTTCCATAAAGTTTTCCAAAAATGGCTTAGGAACTTAACATCTCTATCAGACACTATGGTTTTGGGTAAGCCATGCCATCTTACTATTTCTTTAAAGAAGAGTCTAGATATATAGCTAGCATCATCTACTTTGTGGCAGTGTATAAAATGTGCCATTTTACTAAAACGATCTACTACCATAAATATAGAATCATACCCCCTTTGAGTTCTTGGCAATCCTAGAACAAAATCCATGCTTATGTCCTCCCAAGGGGTATTAGCTATGGGAAGAGGTGTATAGAGTCCATGCGGCATAAGTTTTGACTTAGCTTGTAAACAAGCTATGCATTTAGAACAATGCCTTTGAACATCTACTCTCATGTGTGGACAATAGAATTTACTTTTTAAAATGTTTAGAGTTTTATCAACTCCATGATGGCCCATGAGTCCTCCTCCATGACTCTCTCTGATAAGAAGTTTTCTAATGGATCCTTGGGGTATACAAAGTTTTCCTTTATTAAAAAGATACCCCTCAGAAAGATAGAATCCATCAAAAGGCTTCTTAAGACATGAAGAATAAGTGGATGCAAATGTTTCATCATTTTCATATAGTTCTCTTATATCATCAAATTCTAATATTTGTGAGCCTAAGGTTACTAATAATGCATTTCTTCTAGATAAAGCATCCGCAACAACATTAGTACTCCCCTTTTTGTGTTTGATGACATAAGGAAATTGCTCTAGGTATTCCACCCACTTGGCATGTCTTTTGTTTAGCTTTGCTTGCCCTTTAATATACTTGAGAGATTCATGGTCAATATGTTTGATGAATTCTCGAATTACTAAATAATGCTCCCAAGTTTTTAAAGCTCTAATGAGGGCATATAACTCTTTATCATAGCTAGGATAGTTTAAAGTAGGTTCCCTAAGTTTTTCACTAAAGTAGGTTACAGGATGACCTTCTTGAATTAAAATAGCTCCTATCCCTACCCCCATTGCATCACATTCTAGTTCAAAGGCTTTGGAAAAATCAGGCAAGGCTAGAATAGGTGCATGAGTTAACTTATGTTTCAAGGTCTCAAAAGATAAAGCTTGTTTATCACCCCAAACAAAAGGAACATCTTTCTTGACTAGTTCATTCAAAGGAGCAGCTAGGGTGGAGAAGTACTTTACAAATCTTCTATAAAAACTAGCTAATCCATGGAAACTTCTCACCTCTCCTACTGTTTTAGGGGTTGGCCATTCTTGTATAGCCTTGATCTAGTCAAGATCAACATGTACACCTTCTTTTCCAACTTTGAATCCAAGGAAAATTACACTTTCTTGACAAAAAGTACATTTATCAAAGTTGGCAAAGAGATAATGTTCTCTAAGAAGAAACAAGACTTGTTTAACATGGCTAAGGTGCTCTTGAAGACCTTGACTATAGATTAAGATGTCATCAAAGTAGACCACTATAAACCTCCCTATGCATTCCCTCAGGACATGATTCATCAACCTCATGAATGTACTTGGAGCATTGGTCAAACCAAAGGGCATGACTAACCATTCATACAAACCAAACTTAGTCTTGAAAGCGGTTTTCCATTCATCTCCCTCTTGAATTCTTATTTGATGATATTCGCTTTTGAGATCAATTTTAGTGAAAATGTTTGCTCAATGTAATTCATCCAACATGTCATCTAATCTAGGAATGGGGTGCCTATATTTAATAGTTATATTGTTAATGGCCCTACAATCTGTGCAAATTCTCCAAGATCCATCCTTCTTAGGAACCAACAATACAGGCACAACACAAGGACTTAAGCTCTTTTGGATCCACCCTTTGTTCAATAATTCATTAACTTGTTTCTCTATCTCTTTTGTTTCCATGGGGTTGGTCCTATAGGCTGGCCTATTAGGAAGGCTTGCCCCAGGCACCAGATCTATTTGATGTTCTATTCCCCTCAAAGGTGGTAATCCACTTGGTACCTCTTTAGGAAATACATCATCAAATTCTTTTAAAAGTTTATGCAACCCTTTTGGCAGAGAACCAATTTCATAATTTACTGAAACAAGTGCCTCTTTGCAATAGAGAAGAAAATGAGGTTGTCCAAGCAAAAGACTTTTAGAAACTTTTAAGGTTTGAGGTTGGACAACTTCTTTGGTTGAGGCATTGTTTACCAAACTCATATTCTTCTCCTTTTTCTCTTTCCTATTTTCCTTTTTCTTCTCTCCATCAACCTTCTTCTTAAGAATTATTTGGTCCTCTCTTACTTGTGAAGGTGTAAGAGGACACAAAACAATTTTCCTGCCCTTGTGTTGAATCGTGATTTTGTTGGTGACTCCATCATGTAGAGCTTGTTTATCAAATTGCCAAGGCCTTCCAAGTAATATGTGCCCAACTTCCATTGGTACTATAGCACAAACAATTTGGTCTTCATATTTTCCAATGGAAATGGGTACACTCACTTGTTCTTTAACTATTATTCCTTCATCCTCTTTGATCCATTGAAGTTTTAAGGTTTAGGATGAGGAGTAGTAGTTAAGCCTAGCTTGTCTACCATTCTTGAACTACAACAGTTGCAACAAGAGCCACTATCCACAATCATTGAACATGTCTTTTCAAAAACTTTACACCTTGTGTGGAATAGATTCTCTCTTTGTGACTATTCTAGCTCAACATGTTTATTTTCAAGGAGTCTTCTTACCATGAGTAAGTCACCATCACAAGGTAAAGTTTCCTCTTCTTCAGAAGTGGATGTTTCAGACTCACTATACGAAGAACTCTCATTGTCACTCTCATGCTCAAGAATGTAAGTTGACCTTCTATTTCGACCCTCAGATGCTGATAACACTCTAGATTTACATATTTTTCTTTGTTAAAAATCATTTCTTAGATTTCTTTTTGTTTTTAATTGTTTAGAATTAGGCTAGTTTTAGGTTTTTTCTTTAAAATTGTAGTTTAAAATAGAATTTTAGTAGTATTTTTTTATATTTGTAAATAATTAGGAATTTAATTTTTAGGAAATCTTTTAATAAAAATCTTTTTCTTTATTTTTGAATTGCTGAAATATTTTTTTATTGTTGATGGGCCTTAATTCAGTTTTTTTTCTATATTGCAGAATAAGCCCTTATAAATTGGGCTGGTGATGCTGATTGGAAGAAGAATTGAGATGTAGTTGCTATGCTGGAAGCTGCTACGTTGGAAGCTGCTACGCTGGACCCTGCTGTTATGTTGCACTAATAAATTGGGTTGAATATGAAATCAGTATGGAACGCTGATGTTGATTGAAGAAGTGGGCCTTTGCTGCCACATGTTAAATTGGGCTTCTATGTTAGAATTGGATTGGACTCCAACTAATTGGAACGCTGTTGCTGCTGCAGCATTGACTAATGAAGCAGTGCTGTCATTGGGGCCAACTCTCCTTTAATGAAACGTTGCGTTTCAGATACTGTCATTGGGGGTCTGAGATTTGTGATTCATTTTGGAAAAACAAAGGAAGCCCTCGAGCATTTGAGAAAGAGAAAACGCTCTTGAAAGTTAGGGCATGTCCTGGGCAGAGCGAAGTGAGACGAGAAAGGAAGAAGAAGCTTGCGACCCTGACCAGTGAAGATGGACAAGCTGACGAGCGAGCAAAGGGAGCTGACCAGAGCTAACTGGCACGTGACCGGAAGGGGAAGTTCGAATCAGTGAAGAGTTTGATCGGAGGGCTTAAACAAAAGGATGAACAGTGGCCGCTGGATCAAGAGCAGGAAGCGTCGTCGAGAAGGTTCCCTCTTTCATTTTTCCTTTGCTTTTTCTTTCATTCTTTTCAGACCCTATATAAAAGGGCTTTCACCATGTAAATAGACGGTTACACACTTTTTACACTTTCAGTTTACAATTCTAAGCTGTGTAGATTAGGGTTCTTTTCCGCTTTCTATAGAGTAGGTTTCTGTTCTCCTTGCTTTTGGAATGCACACTCGCGGTGGTGACAGCCCGTGGTGTCTTCAATTGCGAGTTTGTTCGGTACCTTTTCTTGTACGCTCTTGTTAATAATACGTTCTTTCTTGATGTTCTATTTGTAAAGTGTTATATGATTCTGTTATTTTGATTTTTGTGTGTTCTTGTGTTTCTTGTTTTACATTGAAAATGATTTGGATTCTGTCACTCTGCATTCTATAATTTCTTTTGGAATTATACGACCCCAAGGTGGGCGTAAATGAACGAGATGTCTTCTCGAGACAGATATGAGTTCAATCAATGAAAAAAATATTTTCATTCATGTTGTTTTAGTTGCTGTTAATTAGTGTGAGTTAGGAATAGGTTCAATTGTGTTTCATTTGTTGATTTGGCTAAAAATCATTAAAATTGAATTGAATCTGTTTTGTTTTGGGAAATCAATTGATTGTTATTCATTTTAAGTTCTATATTAGAACTTGAGACCCCAAGGTGGGCAATTTATGAACATGATGTCTTTCTGTATAATAATAAATCAATTGATATGCCAATTCAAGCAAATTTAGTTCAGCTTTGTGACTTTTATCCAACAACTTTGTCCTGATTAGTAGTTTAGGTTGTGTTTTGTTCGTAATGATTAGATTTGGTTCTGATTCATGAGTTATGCACTCGATTCTTTGCTTTTAATCATTAGTTTTAGGTTTCTTATTGACTTTTCTTTATTGTAGATTTTACAAGTCTGTTTGTAACATTTACTTTCTTTACTGTTCATATTCATTTGGCTTTTAGGATTTTTTATTAGCTTTTAAATTTCCAATTTGAGTTGCTTGTTTACAGTTTTAGTTTTAGGTCATTTTAGTTGCATGTAATTCTCATAGTAGTTTAATTTCTGTTTCTGTTTAGGTAGTTTAGAGTTCTGTTTTCATTTCTTTTCCCCACCTTGCATTAGTAGTTAATAATTAGGTAGTAAATATACAAGACTAAACTCTACATTCTGAAACGTAATCATAGTTGAGTCCTTGGATTGATCCTTGGTTATTCCTTTACTATATTAGTGGGGAAACTGAGTTTGTTGGCTTTGATGCGACTAAAAGCGAGTTTAACAAATGGCGCCGTTGTCGGGGACTCGGCGAGTTAAGTTTTAGAGTGTTAGGTTAGTCTTGTCTAGGTTAGTTTCTTTTCTTACTTGCATTTCTGTTTGTGTTCATATAGCTTAGGTTTGGGAGTGTATTGTTAGCTCTTGCATCCATATAGTTTGTATAGTTTTCTTTTCTTCATATATTTTTGTTGAGTTTTGTGATAGAGGCCTTAAAGAGGTCTGATTGGTGTTTTTCCAGTGAGCTTTGGTAAGTATGGATAATTCCTCTACATATGGTAATTTCCCTTTCCCTTACAATGCTCCACCACAAGGATTTAACATGTTCTTTGAGCCTGTTCCTGAGGAATTTTTGCAGCCAGCCAATCAAGCTTTCCAGCAGCTGCCACATTCATACTGGGACCAGTATGCTGAACCTGAGGAGGAGAATTTTCAGTCGCTGCAGCCATGGCAGGATGAATTTGGTGATCAGTTGCAGAAAGACTTGCAATTAACATATTTTCAAGAAATGACCACCCAAGTGGCTCAAATGGTGACTGTTATCAATCAGCTGACAAGGAAAAATGAAGAGGAGAAAGTGGCAACAAACAATGAAACACCACTGATGGTAGCTGCTGCCCCAGAATTTCAAGAGATTGAGTGTCCTACCACCTCTGTATACTCTAATCCTTCTTTCACTGATTCATATTATGCTTTAAATTCTGATAGTGGTAATTCTCTGATGAGTGATGATTGTATGAGTGCATCTGTTGATATTTCTAAATGTGTATGTGAACCTTATGACCATAATTACACTGATACTCATTTTGAAAAGCTAGTTGATGGTTTTAGGGAGTTGGCTGTGATTCATGATTGTAATAGCTTTGTTGTTGTCCCTATATCTAAATTTACCACTGCTAATGTTCAATTGAGTGAAAATGTGTATTATGATGGTGATAGTACTGAACCTCATTCTTAAATTAGTTTTACTGCTGATTTAATATTTGATTTTAAAGCTGAACCTACTGTGCTGGAAGTACAAACTGATTTTAGAAAGTCCAAAGAGTATTTGAAAAAAATTAGGGAAGCTGTTGACCATGTTTTGGTGCTTCAGTACTGTGAAATGGATTTTGATGCTGATGTGTGTGAGCTTGAAATTGATTTCAATGTGCTTGATCATATGCATGATGTGCCTGTAGAAGTTGTTAATTTTACTCCTTGCTTTGATCATTCTAATATCATAAATTCAGCATTTTCCATTGATAGAGTTCATATACCAGCATCTAGTGTTTTTGATGATTCCACATATTTAAATCCACATTTTGATGAGGAATCAGATGCTCATGATGATAGACATGCAGTTTTTGATGATATGAAAGTTGATTTGGCTGATTTTGAAAATGCTTGTACTGATTTAGGATTAGAACTTGAACTTGAGTTTGCTGGGTTCTTAAATTCTTTAGAACTGAACAATGAAAAACTCACTGCTTGTACATGCCTTGGGGGTGGTTGGGAAATTTGTGAAGAAATCAATTATGCCATATGTTATGCATCTAACTATTTTGCAGGTGCCAAGGAAGAGTTCATTAAGAACAAGCTGGATGGAAATGACCCTGATGAGGCAGCTAGTGAACAGAGAACCTTGGATGATGCAGCTGATGAATCTGTTGAGATTGGTGAGGTTGTCTTTGAGGAACCAGTCCAGGTTGAATCTGACTTTAATCTTGCTACTGGTATAGCTGAATTGCACACTCCTTTTAATGTCTTGTATGTTTTACCTGATGTGCCTGATACTTCTAAGCATTCTAAACTGCTAAGAACAATTTTTATTGTGAATCATATCAATTCACCTACTGATGGGTGTTCTAATTTCAATGTTTTTTTCTCTGATGATATGCTTGAAGATTTGATGAATGATTCTGATTTAATTGCACATGTCTTGATGGAGACACATGGTAACTTGGAATTTGAAGATTGTGCAGGAGAATTAAAGGAAGCTGCAGACACGGATAGCAAAGATGTAGTCCTGGCTATGCAAGGGAGGTTGGCTGCTAATGATGACAAGCTTACATGTCCAATATCATGCCACCAGCAGCTACAAGCCTTGGAAGGCGAGATAATGATGCTGCAACAGATGGTTGAGCAGAAGGAATGCAATACAGTCAAGGAGACAAGGATGATAAAGCAGAGAGTATTGGGAGAAAAACCAATAAGCCATTTCTTTCCTTTTCTTTTATATTGTAGTGATAAATTTTTGTTATTAGCTTGCATAGTCATAGATAGCATAGTTAATAATAGGATAGAAAATATGTTGTTCTACATAAAACTAAAAAGAATTAATTTTGATCTTTGGCCTATTTGAACAAATTTTCTTCTTAGTGTAGCTTGTAGTTTTAGTTTTCTTTTTCCAGCTTTGTTCTTGTACATGTTGTGTTCAGTTTTCTTGATTCTGTTGTACATATTTCTTGTTAAATTCTAATTCTGCATGTTTGATCTGTATATATCTGTGGTTTGTCTGTGTTGTTATTAGGAAGTCTTACTCACTCACACATTGAGGACAATGTGCCTCTTAAGTGTGGGGGTGGGAAGGTATAAATTTAAAAATACTTGTTCTGATGTAAATAACTGTGTTTAGCATTAGTTTTAGTAATAAAATAGGGATAATTTTTTTTCTCTGAGCTGTTTTTCCTTTAGCTTAGGTCTGGTTTAGTTTTAAATACCTAGTGTAGTTTACTATTCTTGTTTTAGTGTGTAAATACCTTTCATAATTTGTTTTGGTTTTTTAATAGGAATTAGCTAGTTTTTAGTTTTGATTGTTAATACTTCTTAGTTTCTTTTACTTTCATTGATTCTGTTAGAACTTTTAGGTTTCTTTCTTTTCCTGTTCCTATTTTCTCTCTTGTTCTGTTGTTGTTTTCTTGGTAGTTATTTTAGATTCTTTTCATTTTCTAGGTTTTGTTTCAGCTTGTTAATAGAAATTTCTTTAGGATTTGCTGGTTTTAAGATTTCTTTTCATTGCATAGGTTCTGTTTTTAGTCTTTAGCTAGAATTCCTTTTAGGTTTTTTTTTTTTGTTTAGCTATTGTTTTTAGTTTCTTCCTACGTCCCTGTTTTGATTGTTTAGGTTCTTTCTAGGTTCTATTCTACACATTTCTTAATTCTTGCTGATTTCACTCACTTCTTAGCTTTAATTCTTGCTGATTTCACTCACGTCTTAGCTTTAGCTCTAGATTTGAGTAGATGTAGCTCTAGCAGTAGTTTTTGCAGTTAGTTCAATTCAAGTAAGCAGTTTTTGCATGATAGAGAGTAGCAAGTCCATTTTTGAGAAAATCTTTAACCCTCGAGAGTTTTGGGCCAAATTTTTTCTTTCTAGTGTGATTGCATGCATGTATAGTAGCCATAGTTATGATTTTGTATTAATTCTATTTGATGTGCTTGATCTTGGTAGAACTTTAGAGATGATCTAGGCCTTCTTTCTTCTTCCCATTCAAATTTCTTTCCATTGTACCCTCATTTGAGCCTTAGCCTTTTCTTTGCTTTCCATCCATTACATACTTTTTCACCACCAACAAAGCAACCTTGAGAGATTTGTGAGATGTAGGGAGAGTTCATAAACTTAGAAAGCATAAAAGAGTGAGGCCAAAGGTGAAATTGAGAAGAAAAAGAGCTCTAAAAAAGAAAAATGATTGATCTGAAAAGAGAAGAAAAAGTTTGAAAAATGATATACCTGCACTGAGTTTCAGATTCTCCCTTCTTTCTTGCACATTTCTCTAATCCATTTCAACTTCTATTTTCCATACATCTAGCCCTTCCACTCTCCATTACATTACAAACCATGAAAGTCCTAGTTGTCTAGAGTTATCTTGATTCAAGTAGTGTCAATTAGAATTTTTCCAAAGTTGTGAATTGTGGTCTATCATGTTATGTGGAGTGAAACACAGACTGACCTAAACACTTGAGTGATTTGAGAGAAACACTTTATCCTGTGAGGTTGAAATTGGGCTGCTACTTCTCTAAAAATGTTTCTTCTGCTTGTTTTGGTTGAATCTAATTGTTATTTGCTTGCTAGAGTTACTGAAATATACATTTAGAGTTGATGATTCTGTTTGTGCAATTTTGATTAGAGAAAATAGCTGGTTATTGTCTGAATTGGTAGAGTTGAGTTAAATGTGATAAAAGTCTAGTGTTCCTTGTTGTGTCTTTAGTCTTTTCTTTTTACATGGAGTCTTTCGCTTTTGCTTTTTCTTTTTAGTTGTCCCTGCCCAGGAGGGCAATTGTCTAAGTGTGGGGGTGTGATAACACTCTAGATTTACATATTTTTCTTTGTTAAAAATCATTTCTTAGATTTCTTTTTGTTTTTAATTGTTTAGAATTAGGCTAGTTTTAGGTTTTTTCTTTAAAATTGTAGTTTTATAAAATTGTAGTTAAAAATAGAATTTTAGTAGTATTTTTTTATATTTGTAAATAATTAGGAATTTAATTTTTAGGAAATCTTTTAATAAAAATCTTTTTCTTTATTTTTGAATTGCTGAAATATTTTTTTATTGTTGATGGGCCTTAATTAAGTTTTTTTCTATATTGCAGAATAAGCCCTTATAAATTGGGCTGGTGATGTTGATTGGAAGAAGAATTGAGATGTAGTTGCTATGTTGGAAGCTGTTACGCTGGAAGCTGCTACGTTGGAAGCTGCTACGTTGGAAGCTGCTACGTTGGACGTTGTTGTTGTGTTGCACTAATAAATTGGGTTGAATATGAAATCAGTATGGAACGCTGATGTTGATTGAAGAAGTGGGCCTCTACTGCCACATGTTAAATTGGGCTTCTATGTTAGAATTGGATTGGACTCCAACTAATTGGAACGTTGTTGCTGCTGCAGCATTGACTAATGAAGCAGTGCTGTCATTGGGACCAACTCTCCTTTAATGAAACGTTGCGTTTTAGATGCTTTCATTGGGGGTCTGAGATTTGTGATTCATTTTGGAAAAATAAAGGAAGCCCTCGAGCATTTGAGAAAGAGAAAACGCTCTTGAAAGTTAGGGCATGTGCTGGGCAGAGCGAAGTGAGACGAGAAAGGAAGAAGAAGCTCGCGACCTTGACCAGTGAAGATCGACAAGCTGACGAGCGAGCAAAAGGAGCTGACCAGAGCTAACTGGCACGTGACCAGAAGGGGAAGTTCGAATCAGTGAAGAGTTTGATCGGAGGGCTTAAACAAAAGGATGAACAGTGGCCGCTGGATCAAGAGCAGGAAGCGTCGTCGAGAAGGTTCCCTCTTTCATTTTTCCTTTGCTTTTTCTTTCATTCTTTTCAGACCCTATAGGAAAAGTGTGTTTTTGTGCTCTAGCCATCAAAAGATACAATCCCTAGGACGTGCAAGTCCTTAAATAAAACATAAAAATAACAGAAAATAGGTCCAAGCCCATAAAAATAACAGAAAATAGGTCTAAGCCCACTTAAATGGCGCTCAGCGGCACTTTTGGCGATCAGCGGTAAGTGCGGCTCTTCAAAATGACGCTTAGCGACAATTTTGGCAAGCGTGAGACAGCAAAAGCGCCCCCTGCCGCTTAACGCAACTTTCTCTACACTCTGGTTGACTTTTTCTGGATTATGGTTGACTTTTCTGCACTCTGGTTGACTTTTCTGCATTCTAGTTGACTTTTCTGCATTCCAACCATTCGATACTTTAACTCTTCTTTCAAATCATTCCAATAGCCTACAAAATCAAGGGAATCTAGCACAAAACCATTAAATTCATCTTCAACTCTCTTATTCACAAAATTAAAGCAAAAACATGAGTTCAAGCAAGCTTCTAAGTCAAAAAGGGTGTTTTTAATATCAAAATTAAGTATAAAAATAACGGTTTTTCAACCGTTATGACCTACCAAAGATACAAATCCTAGGACGTCTGGGTCCTTTAAATAGAGTGAAAATAGAACAAAAATGAAGTCCGGGTCGCTGGCACACAAGCGCCCCACGTAGGGCGCTTGGGCCGTGAGCGGTAGTACCTGGTGGTTAAGCCTCAAAAAGGGGTGCCCAAGCTTTGTGCTTCTGACGCTCAAGTGCCGGAAAGGGGCACCAAGGCGGTGAGTGACACTCTTCTACGCTTAAGCCTCCAAAAAGGGCGCTCAAGCTTCAAGCATTCCTCCCTTCATGTGCTTTTCTAGGCCTTTCTAAGCTCCATCTCCTTGACACTTCATCTCTGCTTTTCGTATTATCTCATTTCGTATTATCTCATTTCCTGCCAAAACAAGGGAATTTAGTCATAAATTCATCAAATTCAACCTCAAATCTCTTATTCACACAACTTAACAGAAAAACATGATTCCAAGCAAGTTTATAAGCAGAAAAGGGTGAATTTAGTATCAAAATTTCATCACAGATAACGGTATTTTCAACCGTTATCAACAATCTTGTAAATATTGGATTGAGGTTTCCTTGTTGTCATTACAAGAAGAAGAGCGTGTTGCGTTCTTGACTTTGGGGGTGGCTCAAAGGGTTAGACTGCAGGAGAGGGGATTCTTGCTGCTAGTCTGTTTTGTATATGCCTATATTTTGATTAGAGGGTTAGAGAGGTGTTTTATATTTTTGACGTGAGGTCGCTATAAAAACCTTGTTGTAGAAACCTTGATCATTATAGTGCATTGGCTTCCTGTGGTTGGAAGGACACTGGATGTAGGCTTGGCCGAACTAGTATAAAAACTCAGCGTTTGATCTTTCTATCCCTGCACTTTTTATTTAGTTGACTACATACTGTATTGAATCGATTATATTTTGGCTACATAAACAAATCCTTTTCCTTGCGTTTCAAGAAAGCTTTTAAAGGCATCCACTTTGCGAAAAAGATTTAAAGAAAATATTGTTTTTACAATTCCCCAATTCACCGCCCTCTTGGTGTGAGAAATTAAGTCATTCTATTTTCAACAGAAAAGAAAAGCTCAATGCAAGGGAAAGTTGGGAATAAGTGAAGATGGTTCTGGGAAAGAGAGGGTATGTGTGAATGATGAAATCATGAATGACTCTCTTAACTCAAGGATTTTATTGTCCGGAAAAACCAACTTTCTTCTTCGCCCAGCCAAGTTACAAGCTCTGAAAAGACCTTGTGATGAAAACTTGCTTGTCAGTATGTTTGATTGTGATTAAAATGAAAGGCAATGTTAATTTATGTGACATTAGTATAATAAAAGAGACACCGACACCTCACTATACACCTTTGAGTTTGAGTGATACACTTTTGAGTGCTTAACTGAAACACTTTCCTTGGTGACGAGTAGTTCTTTGAATTTATGATTACATCTTTGCTTGGTTGATTGATCATTCTTAAGGATAGCATATGTTGAAATATATGGGCATCACAGTGAATTTGAATGAATAAAGGAATCTGTACATCTTGACTGACATCTTTACGATGAGTTGATAAAAGTGATTACCTATCTTGGAAGAAAAACTTTTGAAAAATGTTGAACCATTGTAGTAATTGTTTTGAAGAGCTAAGTCACATTTTGTTTTGTTTGAGGACAAGCAAAGTTCTAAGTTTGGGGTTGTGATAACGGTTGAAAATACCGTTATCTGTGATGTGATTTTGATACCAAATGCACCCTCTTCTACTTAGAAACTTGCTTGAAATCATGTTTTTCTGTTAAGTTGTGTGAATAAGAGAGTTAAGGTTGAACTTGATGATTTTATGACTAAATTCCCTTGTTTTGGCAGGACATGAGATAATATGTAAGCAGAGCTGAAGTGCCAAGGAGATGGAGCTCAGAAAGATCTGAAAAAGGACCAGAAAGTAGGAACACCCAAAGCTTGAGCGCCCTTTTTGGAGCCCTCAGCGCCAAAGCCTACCACACACCGCCTGGGCGCCCTTTTGGGGGCGCTGAGCACCACTTTTCCTGAAGAACCATGCCTGCTTGCCCTCCGAGTGAAGATGAGCGCCAGTTTTAGTATCGCAGCACGCCCGGGCACCTTAAGTGGAGCACTGAGTGCTAGCAAGATGGGCCTAGGCTTTGTTTCTGTTGTGATTCTGCTCTATTTAAAGGACCCAGATGCCCTAGGTTTTGTATCTTTGGCAGAGGAGGCGCAACAACACACTCTTCCACTCTTTGAAGGCAGATTTGGATGCGGGAGCTTGCATCTTCAACTTTTAGGGTTTTGTATCTCATTCTTCTCCATTGTACATCTAGTTTCACCATGACAATGGGGAACTAAATTCTATTTGTTGTTGAGGGATGATGTAACCTTGTGAACTCTCATGTATTTGAATTGATTCTTAATAATTTATGCTTCTTCATTAACTGTTAGGGTAATTCTTCTATGATCAATGCTTACTTTGTTTAACTCATTCATAGCATGATGTATGAATTGCATGAGTGTCAGGAGGTTCCTTACAATTTAGGTTCTTGTAGAATTATTCCCAAGAGCAGTATTTCTCAGGGATGGAGTATGAGTCTTGGTCGTCTTAAGCTCTTGATCTTCAGAATTAATTATTAGGAATGCTAGGAATCGTATGAACTAGTAATTAAGGATAGGCTTTCTTCACCGAGTGATCGGGTTTTAAGTAATTTAGTGAGTGATGTTGACTTTAATGAAAAAAGAAGAATTCTTATATACATGAGAGTAAACTTGGTGAAATCTAACCCCAACAACATATTCATCTCATAGCACAAACTTCATCCGTTCATCGCTGTGTTACTCTTCAATTGATCAAAACTGCATTCGGATTTAATTTTCTGTATTTGCATTCTGAACCATCGTTCCTTTTAAGTCTTAATTAATCAAGTTATCGCACGACTGTCTAATGCCGAGAGTCTCTTGGGACACGATACTTGGTCTTACAATTTTATATTACTTATACGATTCTATACACTTGTCGGTGAACCAACACACTCCATGTGGTATCTGGACAGTGGATGCTTGATGCACAAATTTATGATCACCAAAATATGATGTCACAAACTTGTTGAACAATCGGCAAGTATGACCGAATCGTTTCAAGTAATAAACTCGGTAAGACCAAGTATCGTTCTCCCAAAGGACTCACGGCCTAGTTTAGTTATGTGATTCTTTGATTAGCTAAGACTTAAGAACAAAATAATTGGATTGTACTATGCAAAAGACGAAAATAAACATGTATGCATGAGGTTGATCAATGGCTAAAACAAAAGACAAGAACTTTCAATGAAATATATTGATGAATATGTTGTTGGGGGTCAATTTCATCTTATCCACTCTCATATATTTTAGGAATTCAACATTCAAGTCATCATTGTTAATGCCACTCTCTAAATTACCTTTCAATAAGGCTTCTCCCTAATTACGAGTTCATACAATTCCTAGCATTCCTAATAATTAGTATTTTTAGCACAGGAGCTTCACGACAACCAATATAATATTGGGGGTAATTCCCCGGATCTAGACTTCCCCGTACGTTCCCGTATCGACAAAATCAATAATCATGCATTGAATGAGTTAAACAAAGCAAGCATTAGGCAAAGAGGAAAAACCCTAACTAATGATGAAGGAAAGCATAAATCTTAGATTAAGATGCAAGCACAAATTCCATATATGAGAGCTTCAAAAGATTACATTGATTCCCCAACAAACATACAAGGTTTAGTTCACCATATTCATGGTGAACCTAGATGAACAATAATGAAAGAATGAAAGATAAAACCCTAGAAAGGTGAAGAGGTAGCCTGAGCATCCAAGATCCTCCTTCAAAGGGGTGGAAGAGAGAGTGTTTGCTTTGTTTCTGCAAAAGATACCAACCCTAAGACATCTAGGTCTTTAAATAGGACAAAAAAATAATAGAAAACGGGTCCAGGCCCAAACAGATCATAAAATCGCATAAAACTGGCCCAAAACTCGTCTGGTTGACTTTTTTCGTATTCTGGTTGACTGGTTGACTTTTTGGTTGACTGGTTGACTTTTATGGTTGACTGGTTGACTTTTCTGGTTGACTGGTTGACTTTTCTGGTTTCTGGTTGACTTTTCTGATTCCATCTCTCTCCTTCTTCACTTCTTTCACTAAATTCACCTTAAAACTTGCACAAAAACACTGAAATCAAGCATAAACTTGTCCAGCTCTCTTATTTCTGAAAATATGGATAAAAGCATGATTTCAAGCTAGTTTCTAAGTGTAAAGGTTGCTTTTTGTGTCAATTTTAAGCATGAAAATAACAGTTTTTCAACTGTTATCACAACCCCAAACTTAGAACTTTGTTTGTCCTCAAGCAAACAAAATGTAACTCAATCTTCAACCAATTCATATGATGGTTCACTCATTCAAAAATCCTCTTTTTCAAGATAAGTAACAACTTCACTCAAACTTATGACCAAGAGTTCAATCAAGATGTGCACATGCTTTAGTGTTCACAAAGTCATTTAAATTCCAACAAATGCTATTTTTCATGAATGATCAATCAATTAAGCATGGATGTTCATGTGCTTATGGAATATTTCCTCACTAGGTAAAGTGTTTCACTCAACACACAAGTGTATAAGAGGTAAAGTGTTTCACTCATTCACTCCACTATCACAATGTTACATGAATCAACTTTGCCTTTCATTTTACCACAATCAAAAACATTCACAAGCATGCATTATCACAAGGACTTTTCAATGGCTTATAATGTGGCTGGGCTAACAAGAAAATTGGTTTTTCTGGATCACAAAATCCTTGAGTTAAGAGAATCATAACAACACAATTTTTCTTATTCTTCCCAACTTGCCTTTGCATTTGCATTGAGCTTTGCTTCTTTTTCTTTTCTTTTCTTTTTCTTTTTTTTCTTTGCATATTCTTACTTTTTAGCTCTTAGCTCAATGCTTTTCCTTTTTCATGTTTTCCCAACAACCCCAAACTTGAACATTTAACAATACCACACAAGATCTTCTACTTAACTCAAGGTAAAGATTTTCAATCAAGGGTTTCAGTGTATGTTAAAGGCTAAGGGTTCAAAGGATAGAACACAAAGTGTTCTCTTTTGGTGGGCTAACTTTATGAAATTGGCCAATAAAAAGGGTTCCAACAAACGGCCTTGATCACATGATGCAAAACAAGCAATTGATTGAATCATAGAAAACCTGGGCAAAGTCATTCATGCTTTCAAAGTAATAGCATTCAATCATACCAAAAACTCTAGAGCTCAAAACCTCACATATAAGCTCATTCACATTTGACATACACATCCTGCTTAATTTCACAATCACAATCATGATATCCTGCATTTATCCACAAAGCTTGTGAATCACCTGTATAAGCATTTTATGTGCACATCTATCTCAACATCAATCAATCACTAATCATCATCAAGCATTACTTATCACACAATCACAGTTAATAGCAAACCATCATAACAAACCATGTTTCCAATAGAGTACATCAAACCCTAATCTAAAACAAAAAATAAATAAGTTTAGAAAACTTAAACCAACAAAAACATAAGCATATGATAGCATTCATCCGTAAATGCTATCTCAGCTCCTCATCAATCTGAGCTGTCCTCTGTATCTTCCTCTTCTTGGATCTTCTAGTCTTGATTCTTTTTGCCCGATGAGCACGCCATCCCTGCATCAAACATAATTCACAAAACCAAAAGATACATTGTTAAGAATTAGTAAACCACAATGAAGAAATCAGCCCCTTCAATGATGCTCTCTCCCAACCCCAAACTTAGATGGAAAACTAGTGAGCAAGTGAGTGGAAGGGAGATTTTCTAAAGAGGGATGAGGGAATAGTTGTAGAGAACCTTTGAAAAGGTATGTAGGAGTGTGTGTGCAGAGAAGAGCCTGAAAATAAAAGCATTTGCGCAGCTTAGGGTATAAAAATACCCTAATGGGCTCGGGTTCCGCTAAAGGGTAACCAAAGCCCATCTGCGAGAGTACCGCTCAGCAGTAAGTTGCCGCTCAGCGGCACTTTCGTGATGTGCTCTTCTCCTTCTTTTCTTATCCTATGTGCCTCCTAGACATGCCCCTCACTGGTTCCCTGCAATTCAATGCTTAAAATACTTATGCAAACCCTAACTAAAATAAAACAAACAAAAACAATAAATCAACTGGGTTGCCTCCCAGGTAGCGCTTGTTTAACGTCACGAGCCTGACCCAAAGTCCACCAACACCCATCAGTAGGTGTTTAAAACTTACCAACACCCATCAGTAGGTGCAAAATTTTCTCATCAACACCCATTAGTAGGTGTTACATGATGGACAAATTTGTAAGCACCAAAATATGATGTCACAAACTTGTTTCACAATCGGCAAGTATGACCGAATCGTTCAAGTAATAAACTTGGTAAGACCAAGTATCGTTCTTCCCAAAGGACTCACGGCCTAGTTTAGTTATGTGATTTGTTGATTAGCTAAGACTTAAGAACACAATAATTGAAGTTTAATATGCAAGGACGAAAATTAAACATGTATGCATGAATTGATCAATGGCAAAGACAAAAGATAAACACTTTCAAGGAGATATATGAATAAATATGTTGTTGGGGGTCAATTTCATCTCATCCACTCTCATATATTTTAGGAATTCAACATTCAAATCATCATTGTTAATGCCACTCTCTAAAGTACCATTCTAGATGGCTTCTCCCTAATCAAATAGTTCATACAATTCCTAGCATTCCTAATGATTAGTTCATTACCGCAGGAGCTTAAAGGCAACCAATATAATATTGTCAGTATAATATTGGGAGAAATTCCCCGGATCTAGACTTCCCCGTACGTGCCCGTATCGACAAAACCAATAATCATGCATTAGAATAAGTTAAACAATGCAAGCATTGAGCAAATAGGAAAAACCCTAACTAATGATGAAAGAAAGCATATGTCTCAATTCAAAGATGTACTCAACAAATCCATATATGAGAGCTTCAAGAGATTACATTGATTCCCCAACAAACATACAAGGTTTAGTTCACCATATTCATGGTGAACCTAGATGAATCACAATGAAAGAATGAAAGAATAAACCCAATAAAGGTGAAGAGGTAGCCTGAGCATCCAAGATCCTCCTTCAAAGGGGTGGAAGAGAGAGTGTTTGCCTCGTTTCTGCCAAAGATACTAATTCTAGGGACGTACAAGCCCTTATATACTAATCTAGAGTTACAAAAGATTACAAAAGCCCAAGCCCAAAAAGTGCCGCTCAGCGGTAAATACCGCTCAGCGGTGGTTGCGCGTCCTTTTCTTCCCCTCAGCGGCCAGTTTGCCCCTCAGCGTGACTCCCGCAACCTCCTGAGTGCCGCTCAACGGTAAAATGCCGCTGAGCGGTGCCTTTGTCTTCTCTTTTTGCACTCTTTCTTGTCTTTTCTAATGTCACTTCTCTCCTTCTTCACTCTTTTCACTAAATTCACCTTAAAACCTGCACAAAAACACTTAAATCAAGCATAAACCTGTCCAGCTCTCTTATTTATGAAAATATAGATAAACTGCATGATTTCAAGCTAGTTTTTAAGTCTAAAGGTTGCTTTTAGTATCAATATTAAGCATGAAAATAACAGTTTTTCAACTGTTATCACAACCCCAAACTTAGAACTTTGCTTGTCCTCAAGCAAACAAGATGTAACTCAATCTCCAACCAATTCATATGATGGTCCACTCATTCAAAAATTCTCTTTTTCAAGATAAGTAATAACTTCACTCAAACTTATGACCAAGAGTTCAATCAAGATGTGCACATGCTTTAGTGTTCACAAAGTCATTTAAGTTCCAACAAATGCTATTTTTCATGAATGATCAATCAATTAAGCATGGATGTTCATGTGCTTATGGAATATTTCCTCACTAGGTAAAGTGTTTCACTCAACACACAAGTGTATAAGAGGTAAAGTGTTTCACTCATTCACTCTACTATCACAATGTCACATGAATCAACTTTGCCTTTCATTTTACCACAATCAAAAACATTCACAAGTATGCATCATCACAAGGACTTTTCAATGGCTTATAATGTGGCTGGGCTAACAAGAAAATTGGTTTTTCTGGATCACAAAATCCTTGAGTTAAGAGAATCATAACAACACAATTATCTTATTCATTCCCAACTTTCTTTTGCCTTTGCATTTGCATTGAGCTTTACTTCTTTTTCTTTTCTTTTCTTTTTCTTTTTCTTTGCATATTCTTACTTTTTAGCTCTTAGCTCAATGCTTTTCCTTTTTCATGTTTTCCTAACAACCCCAAACTTGAACATTTAACAATACCACACAAGATCTTCTACTTAACTCAAGGTAAAGATTTTCAATCAAGGGTTTTCAGTGTATGTTCAAGGCTAAGGGTTCAAAGGATAGAACACAAAGTGTTCTCTTTTAGTGGGCTAACTTTATGAATTTGGCCAATAAAAAGGGTTCCAACAAATGGCCTTGATCATATGATGCAAAACAAGCAATTGATTTAATCATAGAAAACCTAGGCAAAGTCATTCATGCTTTCAAAGTAATAGCATTCAACAATAACAACTCTGGAGCTCAAAATCTCACTTATAAGCTCATTCACATTTGACATACACATCCTGCTTAATTTCACAATCACAATCATGATATCATGCATTTGTTCACAAAGCTTGTGAATCACCTGTATAAGCATTTTAATGTGCACATCATCTCAACATCAATTAATCAATAAGCATCATCAAGCATTACTTATCAAACAATCACAGTTAATAGCAAACCATCATAAGAAACCAGGTGTTCAATAGAGTACATCAACCCTAATCTAAAAACAAAAACAAATAAGTTTAGAAAACTTAAACCACAAAAGCATAATCATATGATAGCATTCATCAGTAAATGCTATCTCAGCTCCTCATCAGTCTGAGCTGTCCTCTGTATCTTCCTCCTCTCCTTCTTCTTGGATCTTATAGTCTTGATTCTTTTAGCATGATGAGGAGGCCATCCCTGCATCAAACTTAATTCACAAAACCAAAAGATACATTGTTAAGCATTAGTAAACCACAATGAAGAAATCAACCTCTTCAATGATGCTCTCTCCCAACCCCAAACTTAGATGGAAAACTAGTGAGAACGTGAGTGGAAGAGAAATTTTTCTAAGAGGGAAGAGGGAAAAGATGTGGAGAACCTTGGAAAAGGTATGTAGGAGTGTGTGTGCAAAGAAGAGCCTGAAAATAGAAGCTTATGTGCAGCTTAGGGTATAAAAATACCCTAATGGGCTTGGGTCCCGCTAAGGGGAACTAAAGCCCATCTGCGAGAGTACCGCTTAGCGGTAAGTTGCCGCTCAGCGGCACTTTCGTGAAGTGCTCCTCTCCTTCTTTTCTTGACCTACGTGCCTCCTAGACATACCCCTCACTGGTTCCCTGCAATTCAATGTTAAAAATGCTTATGCAAACCCTAACTAAAATAAACAAACAGAAAACAATCAATCAACTGGGTTGCCTCCCAGGTAGCGCTTGTTTAACGTCACGAGCCTGACCCAAAAACCACCAACACCCATCAGTAGGTGTTTCAAACTTACCAGCACCCATCAGTAGGTGCAAAATCTTCTCACCAACACCCATCAGTAGGTGTTACAAACTTAGTATCCTTCAGTAGATACTTAACCACCTAGCATCCTTCAGTAGATGCTGTATCCAACAAAATATTTACAAAATAATATCCACAAATTAAAAGTTACAAATCCAAATCAAAAGTTTTTAAATCCACTGGGTTGCCTCCTTATGGCAACAGTTTTCTATGCTTAATGAAAGGTCCATGAGGCTGGAGGAAATTCTCAACAATTTCATACAGAAAACTGAGTCTTCCCAAAAGAGCACTGAAGCTGCTATCAAAAATTTGGAGATTCAGATGGGGCAGATCATCAAACAGATGGAAGAAAGGCCAAGTAGAAATTGTGGGGCTAATACTGAGGTTAACCCCAGGGAAGAGTGTCAAGAGCTAGTGAGTGTAAATGTTGAAAAAGTTGAGTTGGAAAAAGAAGAGAGAAAAGAGAGAGAAGAGAAAGAAGAAGAGAAAATTTGTGTGAAGATTGAGAAGGTGAGTAGAAAAAGAAAAGAAAAAAAGAAAGTGAGAGAAAAGAGAAAGATGACGAGAGAAAAAAATAAAGAATCATATGAAAAATCTCATCCCCATCCAAAGAAGTATCGTAGGAAGGAAAAGAAATTTAAGTCCTTTATGGAAATCTTCAAGAAATTGGAGATTAAAGTTCCTTTGATTGAGACACTGCAACAGGTTCCTGGTTTGATCAAATTTCTGAAGAAGTTCAGTAGAAAGAAGAAAAAGAAGAAGGAACTTGAGCTTTACTGGGTCAAGCTAATGACGTTAAAAGATTTGCCATGAAATTGATTTGCCATGAACTTGAGCTTTACTTGAGCTTTACTCGGTATGGAAATTGATTTGCCATGAAATTAACATCCTCCACGGCTTCCACAGGAAAAGCACATTGGCCATTGATATGATCGCCTCCACATAATTCGCACAACTGGGTTTGTACCTGTGCAGCAGATTTTAACTCTTTGGGTAGTTGAGCAAGAGTTTTGGTCAGAGTCTCCAGCTGTTGAGTTAGAATTTTATTCTGTGCTAGCAAGGCATCATGGGTTTGTAATTGAAGAACCCCTTTATGTTGCATAGGAGTTCCTCTCTCACTGTGCAGCTCATTATCATTAGTAGCCATGTTTTCAATTATTTCTGCGGCTTCCTCTGAAGTTTTCCATTTGATATTTCCTCCTGCTGAGGCGTCAAGCATCATCTTGGTTTGTGAACCAAGACCTTCAAGGAAGATTAGGACTACTTCCACTTCATCAAATCCATGCGTGGGAATCTTTCTTAATAGGCTTTTATATCTGTCCCATGCATGACCTAATGATTCCTCCATGCCTTGCCTGAAAGATGAGATCTCTTGCTTTCCTTTGTTGACCTTGGAAGAATTGAGTGCCCATATAGTTAAATTCTTGACCGAATTGCATCCTGCAAACATTAGGCACAAAACTCTAGAAAATATTTGTTAGCACAAAAAGATATAGGAGAAGATATATATTCAGAAGATAAAAAGATAAAAGATTCAGAAGATAAGAAGATAAAAGATTTAGAAGATAGAAAATAAAATAAAATAAAATCTATTCTAAAAAGATAAAATAAAATCTAACCTAATCTAAAAGATAAAGATAAAATAAAATCTAATAAAATCTAACCTAACAAAATCAAATCAAATCAAATCTAATCTAATCTAAACAGATAAAACAGAATCTAATCTAACCTAAAAAGATAAAAAATAAAATCTAACCTAATCTAAAAAGATAAAAAGATAAAATAAAATAAAAAAAACAGAAAAATAAAAACAAAAAACAGAAAAATAAAATAAAATCAAATAAAATACAAACTATAAAATATAAACAGAAAAAAATAAAAAAAAAATAAAAAAAAAATAAAATTCGCAATTTAAATTAAAAATAAAAAAATAAGTCAAAGATAATCAATAATCACACAAATTAACCAGTTAAACCACGAGTCCCCGGCAGCGGCGCCAAAAACTTGATGGTGAAAAACTTATTAGCCGTTGCTAGGACTCGAGTTCAATCCCCAAATCCCCGGCAACGGCGCCAAAAACTTGATGGACAAATTTGTAAGCACCAAAATATGATGTCACAAACTTGTTTCACAATCGGCAAGTATGACCGAATCGTTCAAGTAATAAACTTGGTAAGACCAAGTATCGTTCTTCCCAAAGGACTCACGGCCTAGTTTAGTTATGTGATTTGTTGATTAGCTAAGACTTAAGAACACAATAATTGAAGTTTAATATGCAAGGACGAAAATTAAACATGTATGCATGAATTGATCAATGGCAAAGACAAAAGATAAACACTTTCAAGGAGATATATGAATAAATATGTTGTTGGGGGTCAATTTCATCTCATCCACTCTCATATATTTTAGGAATTCAACATTCAAATCATCATTGTTAATGCCACTCTCTAAAGTACCATTCTAGATGGCTTCTCCCTAATCAAATAGTTCATACAATTCCTAGCATTCCTAATGATTAGTTCATTACCGCAGGAGCTTAAAGGCAACCAATATAATATTGTCAGTATAATATTGGGAGAAATTCCCCGGATCTAGACTTCCCCGTACGTGCCCGTATCGACAAAACCAATAATCATGCATTAGAATGAGTTAAACAATGCAAGCATTGAGCAAAGAGGAAAAACCCTAACTAATGATGAAAGAAAGCATATGTCTCAATTCAAAGATGTACTCAACAAATCCATATATGAGAGCTTCAAGAGATTACATTGATTCCCCAACAAACATACAAGGTTTAGTTCACCATATTCATGGTGAACCTAGATGAATCACAATGAAATAATGAAAGAATAAACCCAATAAAGGTGAAGAGGTAGCCTGAGCATCCAAGATCCTCCTTCAAAGGGGTGGAAGAGAGAGTGTTTGCCTCGTTTCTGCCAAAGATACTAATTCTAGGGACGTACAAGCCCTTATATACTAATCTAGAGTTACAAAAGATTACAAAAGCCCAAGCCCAAAAAGTGCCGCTCAGCGGTAAATACCGCTCAGCGGTGGTTGCGCGTCCTTTTCTTCCCCTCAGCGGCCAGTTTGCCCCTCAGCGTGACTCCCGCAACCTCCTGAGTGCCGCTCAGCGGTAAAATGCCGCTGAGCGGTGCCTTTGTCTTCTCTTTTTGCACTCTTTCTTGTCTTTTCTAATGTCACTTCTCTCCTTCTTCACTCTTTTCACTAAATTCACCTTAAAACCTGCACAAAAACACTTAAATCAAGCATAAACCTGTCCAGCTCTCTTATTTATGAAAATATAGATAAACTGCATGATTTCAAGCTAGTTTTTAAGTCTAAAGGTTGCTTTTAGTATCAATATTAAGCATGAAAATAACAGTTTTTCAACTGTTATCATTACACACTTAGTATCCTTCAGTAGATACTTAACCACCTAGCATCCATCAGTAGATGCTATGTTCAGCAAAATATTCACAAAATCATGTTCAACAGATTAAAAATTACAAACCAAAATAAAATTAAAAGTTTTTTAAATCACTGGGTTGCCTCCCAGCAAGCGCTCTTTTAACGTCATTAGCTTGACCCAGTAAAGCTCAAGTTCCTTCTTTATAGTTGATGTTGTCATTCCACCAACTCCTCAGCTGTTTCCTGTGAAATGTTTTGGTCCTTCTAGAATGTGGAGACTCTATCTCTATCATCTCCTTCTCTTTAAAGCCCTTCACAACCCACAACTTGTTCTTGATTCTTACAGGTGTGCCAAGTTGGAGTCTTCTTTTCTCCCAGTCACTAGGAATTTCTCCTCCTCTTCCAATCTTTTCTTCCTTGTGTACCTAAAACAACAAACAATGGTTACCTGCAACCTTGAGAATTTCATCTTTACGGCTAGTCATGGGTGCATCTTGAAATGCAGCTTTATAACTAGCTTCTTCCTCCTGTGTTTGCGTCTCATCTTTAAAGACGTCTATAACCACTCTCTCCTCCCTGTCCTGGAGCACCACTATACCTTCATTTACATCAATGATAGCTCTGGCCGTTTTCATAAACGGTCTTCCAAGTATGATAGGTATCTTCTCTATCTCCATCTTCATCACCACAAAGTCTGCCAAGAACTGAAGTTTGCCAACACAAACTATAATGTCCTCTGCAATCCCACATGGCTCCTTTGAAGATCCATCGGCCATTACTAGATTAATCTTTACAGGTTTCACATTAACATTGCCGATTTGCTCCAGTAAAGAGTAAGGTATCAAGTTAACAGTTGAACCTAAATAAAGGAGAGCTTTCTTCACCTTTTTCTTCCCTATGGTACAAGGGATAGAAAAACTGCCTGGATCTGTTGCTTTAGGAGGGAATGACTCTTTTTTAACAGTTATACACTCCTTTGCCTCATCATCTCTACGTTTTTTCTTTGTAGAGATTTCTTCATTAGATTTAGTGTAAACCGTAATCTGTTGTAGAATCTGTTCCCAAGGTGCATCATTATCCACAATTTTGAATAATTCTGTGAAGTCTAGTTGTTTCCCTTGATGGATTGGAAAAGGAAAAGTGCTTTTGCTCTCTATTTCTCTTCTCTCTTATGTATCTAACTCAACTTTCTCATCATCAACACTCTCTACCACCTTGTACTCTTCTCTGGGGTTAACCTTAGTATTAGCCCTAAAATTTCTGTTTGGCCTTTCTTCCACCTGTTTGGTGATCTGCCCCATCTGAATCTCCAAATTTTTTATAGCAGCTTCAGTGCTCTTTTGGGTAGACTCAGTTTTCTGTATGAAATTGTTGAGAGTTTCCTCCATCCTCATGGACCTTTCATTAAGCATAATAGATAATTGTTGCCATAAGGTGGGTTGCTGCTGCTTATTATATTGACCAGCTTGCCCAGTTTGCCCTTGACCAATACTTGGGTGTGGTTTCCACCCCTGATTGTAGCTTCCTTGACGATACTGATTGGTCATGTAGTTTACATCCTCTACGGCTTCAACTGGAAAGGCACATTGACCATTGATATGGTCGCCTCCACACAATTCGCACAACTGGGTTTGTACCTGTGCAGCAGTTTTCAACTCTTTGGGTAATTGTGCAAGAGTTTTGGTCAGAGTCTCCAGCTGTTGAGTTAGAATTTTGTTTTGAGCTAGCAGGGCATCATGTGTCTGTAATTGGAGGACTCCTTTTTGCATAGGAGCTCCTCTCTCATTGTGTAGCTCATTATCACTAGTAGCCATGTTTTCTATAATCTCTGTTACTTCCTCTGGAGTTTTCCATTTAATATTGCCTCCTGCTGAGGCGTCTAACATCATCTTGGTTTGTGAACCCAGACCTCCAAGGAAAGTTAAGACTACTTCCTGATCTTCAAAGCCATGCGTGAGTGTTTTTCTTAGCAAGCTTTTGTATCTGTCCCATGCATGTCCCAGTGATTCTTCCATACCCTGCTTAAATGAAGAAATCTCTTGCTTGCCTTTTGTCACCTTAGATTGTGGGAAGTACTTGTTTAAAAATTTTGTGACCACTGCTTCCCACTCTGTGAAACTTTCTTCTGGGAAAGAATTCAACCAAAGCTTAGCATTGCCTCCCAATGAGAAAGGAAACAAGCTAAGTTTGATAGCTTCGTCTGGCACCCCATTAATCTTGACTGTGTTGCAAATCTCATTGAAGGTAGTGAGGTGCTCATATGGGCTTTCATGAGATAACCCATTAAATTGGTTGCTTTTCACCAGTTGAATCAGTGCTGGTTTGACCTCCATATTAGCTGCATTGACTCTAGGTCTAGCTATACTGTTAAAGTGTTGAGGTCCAGCTATATTGGTGTAGTCAGCAAGAGTTCTTCTAACATTGTTGTTCTCCATATTTTCTGTGCTATGAATAGAACCTTGTGGTGATGATTGTAAGAGAGTTTCTGGAGAAGGGAAAAGTTCTCTAGATGTTCGGATTCTTCTCCTCCGTCTACTCTCGTCTAGACCTTCAAGCAGAGGTTCTGTTGTTTTCTTGCTCCTTGTTCTAATTGCTTCCTGCATGCACAAGAAAACAAAACCCTAGAAAAGATTTGTTAGCACAAAAAGATATAGGAGAAGATATAGATTCAAAAGATAAAAGATTCAGAGGATAAGATAAAATAAAATAAAATAAAATAAAATCTAATCTAATCAAATCAAATAAAATAAAATAAAATCTAATCTAATCAAATCAAATAAAATCTAATCTAATCAAATAAAATAAAATAAAATAAAATCAAATCAAATAAGATAAAATAAAATAAAATAAAATCAAATCAAATCAAATAAAATCAAATAAAATAAAAACCGAAAAAATAAAAACAGAAAATAAAAACAGAAATTCAAAATTAAAGTCAAAGATAATCAATAATCACACAAATTAACCAGTTAAACCAGAGTCCCCGACAACGGTGCCAAAAACTTGATGCACAAATTTATGATCACCAAAATATGATGTCACAAACTTGTTGAACAATCGGCAAGTATGACCGAATCGTTTCAAGTAATAAACTCGGTAAGACCAAGTATCGTTCTCCCAAAGGACTCACGGCCTAGTTTAGTTATCTGATTCTTTGATTAGCTAAGACTTAAGAACAAAATAATTGGATTGTACTATGCAAAAGACGAAAATAAACATGTATGCATGAGGTTGATCAATGGCTAAAACAAAAGACAAGCACTTTCAATGAAATATATTGATGAATATGTTGTTGGGGGTCAATTTCATCTTATCCACTCTCATATATTTTAGGAATTCAACATTCAAGTCATCATTGTTAATGTCACTCTCTAAATTACCTTTCAAGAAGGCTTCTCCCTAATTACGAGTTCATACAATTCCTAGCATTCCTAATAATTAGTTTTTTTAGCACAGGAGCATAACGACAACCAATATAATATTGGGAGTAATTCCCCGGATCTAGACTTCCCCGTACGTTCCCGTATCGACAAAATCAATAATCATGCATTGAATGAGTTAAACAAAGCAAGCATTAGGCAAAGAGGAAAAACCCTAAATAATGATGAAGGAAAGCATAAAACTGGCCCAAAACTCGTCTGGTTGACTTTTTTCGTATTCTGGTTGACTGGTTGACTTTTTGGTTGACTGTTGACTTTTCTGGTTGACTGGTTGACTTTTCTGGTTTCTGGTTGACTTTTCTGATTCCATCTCTCTCCTTCTTCACTTCTTTCACTAAATTCACCTTAAAACCTACACAAAAACACTGAAATCAAGCATAAACCTGTCCAGCTCTCTTATTTCTGAAAATATGGATAAAAGCATGATTTCAAGCTAGTTTCTAAGTGTAAAGGTTACTTTTTGTATCAATTTTAAGCATGAAAATAACTGTTTTTCAACTGTTATCAATGCTCTAGGCACATGATAGGAGATCCAACAAAATTTACAAGCATCTCTTACAAGACTAATGGACACGTCACTTACGGTGACAACAACAAAGGAAAGATCATGGGTATTGGTAAAATTGAAACTCCCTCCGTATATGAAAATGACAATGTGCTGCTAGTTGAAGGATTGAAACATAATTTGCTCAACATTAGTCAGTTGTGTGATAAAGGGCTGAAGATTATTTTTGAAGCAAAATATTGTTTGATTAGCAACAGGTTAACTGATGAGGTATTATTAATCGAAAAAAGATATAACAACATTTACATAATTGATTTTAGAAAGTCTTCATTCAAATATGTTGTTTGTCTGATGTCAAAAAAGGATGATGCATTGTTATGGCACAAGAGACTAGCTCATATTAATATGGGTCAATTGAACAAGCTAGTGTCTAAAGATCTTGTCATTGGTCTTCCAAATATATGCTATGCTTCTGAAAGATTGTGTGATGGTTGCCAAAAAGGAAAACAAACAAGACAATTGATAACAGTTGAAAAACTGTTATTTTCATGCTTAAAATTGATACTAAAAGCAACCTTTAGACTTAGAAACTAGCTTGAAATCATGCCTTTTATCCATATTTTTAGAAATAAGAGAGCTGGACAGGTTTATGCTTGATTTAAGTGTTTTTGTGCAGGTTTTGAGGTGAATTTGGTGAAAGAAGTGAAGAAGGAGAGAGATGACATTAGAAAAGACAAGAAAGAGTGCAAAAGTAGAAGCCGAAGGCACCGCTCAGCGGCAATTTACCGCTGAGCGGCACTCAGGAGGTTGCGGGAGTCACGCTGAGGGGCAAACTGGCCGCTGAGGGGAAGAAACGTGAAGCGCAACCACCGCTGAGCGGCACTTTTATGGACTTGGGCTTTTGTAATCTTTTGTAATTCTAAATTAGTATATAAGGACTTGCACGTCCTAGAATTAGTATCTTTGGCAGAAACGAGGCAAACACTCTCTCTTCCACCCCTTTGAAGGAGGATCTTGGATGCTCAGGCTACCTCTTCACCTTTATTGGGTTTATTCTTTCATACTTTCATTGTAATTCATCTAGGTTCACCATGAATATGGTGAACTAAACCTTGTATGTTGGGGAATCAATGTAATCTCTTGAAGCTCTCATATATGGAATTTATGCTTGCATCTTTGAATTAAGATATATGCTTTCTTTCATCATTAGTTAGGGTTTTTCCTCTTTGCTTAATGCTTGCATTGTTTAACTCATTCTAATGCATGATTATTGGTTTTGTCGATACGGGCACGTACGGGGAACTCTAGATCCGGGGAATTTCTCCCAATATTATATTGGTTGTCGTTAAGCTCCTGCGCTTATGAACTAATCATTAGGAATGCTAGGAATTGTATGAACTCGTGATTAGGGAGAAGCCATCTAGAATGGTACTTTAGAGAGTGGCATTAACAATGATGATTTGAATGTTGAATTCCTAAAATGTATGAGAGTGGATGAGATGAAATTGACCCCCAACAACATATTCATATATTCCATTGAAAGTGTTTATCTTTTGTCTTTGCCATTGATCAAACTTCATGCATACATGTTTATTTTTCGTCTTGCATATTAAAATCCAATTATTTTGTTTGTAAGTCTTAGCTAATCAACAAATCACATAACTAAACTAGGCCGTGAGTCCTTTGGGAAGAACGATACTTGGTCTTACCAAGTTTATTACTTGAACGATTCGGTCATACTTGCCGATTGTGAAACAAGTTTGTGACATCATATTTTGGTGCTTACAAATTTGTCCATCAAGTTTTTGGCGCCGTTGCCGGGGACTCGTGGTTTAACTGGTTAATTTGTGTGATTATTGATTATCTTTGACTTTAATTTTGAATTTCTGTTTTTATTTTTCTGTTTTTATTTTATTCTATCTTTTTATCTTTTTAGATTAGATTAGATTTTATTTTCTTAGATTAGATTTGATTTTATTTGATTTTATTTTATCTTTTAGGTTAGGTTAGATTTTATTTTATTTTTTTTTATTTTTTTTTTTAGATTAGATGAGATTTTATTTTATTTTATCTTTTAGATTAGGTAAGATTTTATTTTTTTTAGATTAGGTTTTATTTGATTCTATCTTATTTGATTCTATCTTCTAAATCTTTTTATCTTCTGAATATATCTTTTCTTCTATATCTTTTTGTGCTAACAAATCTTTTCTAGGGTTTTGTTTTCTTGTGTATGCAGGAAGCAATTCGAACTAGAAGTAAGAAAACAACAGAACCACTTCTTGAAGGTCTAGACGAGAGTAGAAGGAGGAGAAGAATCATAACGTCTAGAGAACTTTTCCCTTCTCCAGAAACTCTCCTACAATCATCACCACAAGGTTCTGTTTATAGCACAGGGAGTATGGAGAACAATAATAATGCTAGAAGAACTCTTTCAGATTACACTAATCTTGCTGGACCTCAGCACTTCAACAGCATAGCTAGACCTAGAGTCAATGCAGCCAACATGGAGGTCAAGCCAGCATTAATTCAATTGGTGAAGAGTAATCAATTTAATGGGTTATCTCACGAAAGCCCATATGAGCACCTTACTACCTTTAATGAGATCTGCAACACGATCAAAATTAATGGGGTGCCAGACGAAGCTATCAAACTTAGCTTGTTTCCTTTCTCATTGGGAGGCAATGCTAAGCTTTGGTTGAACTCTTTTCCAGAAGAAAGTTTCACAGAGTGGGAAGCAGTGGTTACAAAATTTTTATATAAATACTTCCCACAATCTAAGGTGACTAAGGGCAAGCAAGAGATTTCTTCATTCAAGCAAGGCATGGAAGAATCACTGGGGCATGCATGGGACAAGTATAAAAGCTTGTTACGTAAAACTCCCACGCATGGCTTTGAAGATCAAGAAGTAGTCTTAACTTTCCTTGGAGGGCTTGGTTCACAAACCAAGATGATGCTGGACGCCTCAGCTGGAGGCAATATCAAATGGAAAACTCCAGAGGAAGCAACTGAAATAATTGAAAACATGGCTACAAGTGATAATGAGCTGCACAGTGAAAGAGGAACTCCTATGCAACAAAAAGGGGTTCTTCAATTGCAAACACATGATGCCTTGCTAGCCCAGAATAAGATTCTAACTCAACAGCTGGAAACTCTGACTAAAACTTTGGCTCAATTACCTAAAGAGTTGAAATCTGCTGCACAGATACAAACCCAGTTGTGCGAATTATGTGGAGGTGATCACATCAATGGCCAGTGTGCTTTTCCAGTGGAAGCCGTGGAAGATGTTAATTTCATGGCTAATCAGTTTCCATACCGTCAAGGAAATTATAATCAAGGATGGAAACCACATCCAAGCATTGGCCAAGGACAAACTGGGCAGGCTAATCAATATAATAAGCAGCAGCAGCAACCAACCTTGTGGCAACAGTTAGCTATGCTTAATGAAAGATCAACAAGGTTGGAAGAAACTCTTCAGCAATTCATACAGAAAACTGAATCCTCTCAAAAGAGCACTGAAGCTGCTATAAAGAATTGGGAGATTCAAATGGGTCAGATTACCAAGCAATTGGAAGAAAGGCCAAACAGAAATTTTGGGGCTAATACTGAGGTTAACCCCAGAGAAGAGTGCAAAGTAGTCAAGAGTGTGAATGAAGAGATAATTGAGTTAGAAGAAGAAGAAACAGAAGAGAGAAGAGAAGTAGAAAGAAGAAACACTTTTCTTTTCCCAACAAATCAAGAGAAACCAATGGACTTCACAGATTTATTCAGAATGGTTGATAATGAAGCACCTTGGGAACAAATTCTACAGAAAATAGCAGTTTATACAAAATCTGATGAAGGAACCTCTACAAAAAGAAGACGTAGAGATGATGAGGAAGAAAAGTGTATAACTGTTAAGAAAGAGTCATTCCCACCAAAAGCAGCAGATCCAGGTAGTTTTTCTATCCCTTGCATTATAGGGAAGAAAAAGGTAAAGAAAGCTCTCCTTGATTTAGGATCAAGTGTTAACTTGATGCCTTATTCTCTATTGGAGCAAATTGGCAAAGTTAAAATGAAACCTGTAAAGGTTAATTTAGTAATGGCCGATGGATCTTCAAAAGAGCCATGTGGGATTGCAGAAGACATTGTAGTTTGTGTGGGCAAACTTCAGTTCTTGGCAGACTTTGTGGTGATGAAGATGGAAACCGAGAAGATACCTTTTATACTTGGAAGACCGTTTATGAAAACGGCCAGGGCTATCATAGATGTGAATGAAGGTATAGTGGTTCTCCAAGACAGAGAGGAGAGAGTGGTGGTGGATGTCTTCAAAGATGAAAAACAAGCAGAGGAGGAAGAGGCTAGTTACAAAGCTGCATTTCGAGATGCACCCATGACTAGAGGTAAGGATGAAAATCTTGAAGTTTTAGATAACCATTGTTTGTTTTTTCAGGTACCCAAGGTAGAAGAGATTGGAAAAGGAGAAGAAGTTCCTAGAGACTGGAAGAAAATAAGACTCCAACTTGGCACACCTGTAAGACTCAAGAACAAGTTGTGGGTTATAAAAGGCTTTAAAGAGAAGGAGATGATAGAGATAGAGTCTCCATATTCTAGAGGATCCAAAACAGTCCAAAGGAAGCAGTTGAAAGGTTGGTGGAAGGACTACATCAACTATAAAGAAGATGGAACATGAGCTTTAACAGGGTCAAGCTAATGACGTTAAAGGAGCGCTTGCTGGGAGGCAACCCAGTGGATTTACAAACTTTTGATTTGTTTTGGTTTTGTAACTTTTAATCTGTGAACATTATTCTGGACATTATTTTGTTGAATCTAGCATCTACTGAAGGATGCTAGGTGGTTAAGTATCTACTGAAGGATACTAGGTTTGTAACACCTACTGATGGGTGTTGGTGAGAAAATTTTGCACCTACTGATGGGTGCTGGTAAGTTTGAAACACCTACTGATGGGTGTTGGTGGATTTTGGGTCAGGCTCGTGACGTTAAACAAGCGCTACCTGGGAGGCAACCCAGTTGATTGATTGTTTCTGTTTGTTTTATTTTAGTTAGGATTTGCATAAGCATTTTTAACATTGAATTGCAGGGAACCCATGAGGGGCATGTAGGGAAGGCACGTAGGTTAAGAAAAGAAGGAGAGGAGCACTTCACGAAAGTGCCGCTGAGCGGCAATTACCGCTGAGCGGTACTATCGCAGTTGGGCTTAAGTTCCCCTTAGCGGAACCCGAGCCCATTAGGGTATTTTTAAACCCTAAGCTGCGCAATTTTTCATTCTTTCAAGCTCTTCTCTGCACAAACACTTCCACACATCTTCTCTTAGGTTTTCCACATCTTTTCACTCTTCCCTCTTTAGAAAATCTCTCTTTCACTCACTTTTTCACTAGTGTGCCATCAAAGTTTGGGGTTGGAAGAGAGCAATCTAGTTTGGAAGCATTCTCATAGCATCTAGCATCTCCACCCAAGTAAGTAAAATGCATTTTGTTCATTCTAGGGTTCTTGAATTTGAATGTGATTGTCAAAGCATGAATATTTAGGGGTTTTGATTTCTATGCATGATTTGATTATATATTTGATGTTTGAACCGATTAAACTGCATGATTATGAACTGGAAAACTGAAAATTGCATTTGGGTGGAGTTAGGACAGTTTTAAAACGAGATTTTCAAAAATCTGCAGATCACCGCTGAGCGGCGTACTTCTGCCAGATTTGATTTTTCTGGTTTGTTGCGTGTTGGTATGTGGCACTGGTGGCGCTGAGGGGAAATTCTGGCCCTCAGCGGTGGTTTAGCTTCGAAAGGAGTTGTGTTCTGTGTTATACTAATGATTAACATCATGTTCTGTGGTTTTGTATTTATGTCTGAATGCAGGAATGGCATCCTCTTCAGGAAAGAGATTGAAAACCATGGCAACCAAGAGGAAGGAAAAGGAACCAGAGCAACCCCACTCTAGCAGGTTCCTCTCTAGGAAACATGAGAAGCACTTTAGGGTGGTTCAGGACAGGAGACTTCTAATGGAGAGAAAGGTTGGAATGATACCTAACTTTGCTCCGCAATTTGGAGAGCAAGTGTTAGGGAATGATTGGGGAAAGCTAGCCACTTATCCAGCACCTGCCAACATAGCTGTGGTGAAGGAATTCTACACCAATGCAAAGAAGATTGGTGACTATCCAGCTGAGAATTATTTGGGATATGTCAGAGGCCATGCTATTAGGTATGATCCTGATTCTATCAACAACTTCCTGGATACTGTGTGGGCTGGTGAGCAATGCCAGTTTGCTCTTAGCATGGAGGAAGGTGCTGATTTTGAGGATGTGGAGAGAGTGTTGTGTATACCTGGAGGACACTTCCAAAGGAATAGATCTGGCGCAGTGGTTAACATTAGGAGGACAGATTTGACTCCTCTTGCAAAGTATTGGATGGCGTTTTCTCATGCCAACATTCAGCCATGTTCACATGTGTCAGATATTACTCTCAGCAGGGCACTATTCATCTACTGTGCTATCAGGAACTTAAATGTTAATGTTGGGCAGGTGATAGCTGATGAAATTAGTGTGTGCGCTAATACCTCAAACAACAAAGCACCACTAGGACATCCTTCTTTGATCACTCACCTTTGCAAACTAGCTGGGGTGGACACTTCTGCTCCACCATTTGAGAGGCCAAGAAAAGCTATTGATGAGGCCTATTACAGACAGTACTGTGGAGGTGAGGATGTAGCTCAGCCAGTTCCACCACGCCGAGCTTGTAGAGAGAGAGGACCAGCACAGAGCCAGACATCTGCTGATACACATGAAGCAGAACCATTCCAGATGAGGGACATGTATATGTCTCTTATAGGTGCTCAGTTGCAGTCCATCCACAGAGGGCAGGTGGCCACTGCTGAAATGATAGTGGGGATGTATGATACACCTCCAGCCCACAGGTGGACTATGGATGAATTCCATAATGTGGTAGCGTGGCCAGAAGAACCAGTACATGGAGGAGCTGGAGCAGCTGAAGCTTCAGCAAGAGATATGGAAGAAGATGAAGCTGAGGAGGAGGATGCATTTGATGATGATGATGATGAAGAGGAAGAGGAAGATACAGAGGACAGCTCAGACTGATGAGGAGCTGAGATAGCATTTACTGATGAATGCTATCATATGATTATGCTTTTGTGGTTTAAGTTTTCTGAACTTATTTGTTTTTGTTTTTAGATTAGGGTTTGATGTACTCTATTGAACATCTGGTTTATTATGATGGTTTGCTATTAACTGTGATTGTTTGATGAGTAATGCTTGATGATGCTTATTGACTGATTGATGTTGAGATGATGTGCACATTAAATGCTTATACAGGTGATTCACAAGCTTTGTGAACAAATGCATGATATCATGATTGTGATTGTGAAATTAAGCAGGATGTGTATGTCAAATGTGAATGAGCTTATATGTGAGGTTTTGAGCTCCAGAGTTGTTATTGTTGAATGCTATTACTTTGAAAGCATGAATGATTTTGCCCAGGTTTTCTATGATTGAATCAATTGCTTGTTTTGCATCATGTGATCAAGGCCGTGTTTTTAAAACCCTTTTTATTGGCCAAATTCATAAAGTTAGCCTACTAAAAGAGAACACTTTGTGTTCTATCCTTTGAACCCAAAGCCTTGAACATACACTGAACACCCTTGATTGAAAATCTTTACCTTGAGTTAAGTAGAAGATCTTATGTGGTATTGTTAAATGTTCAAGTTTGGGGTTGTTGGGGAAACATGAAAAAGGAAAAGCATTGAGCTAAGAGCTAAAAAGTAAGAATATGAAAAGAATAAGAAAAAGAAAAGAAAAGAAAAAGAAGTAAAGCTCAATGCAAATGCAAATGCAAAAGCAAAAAGGCAAGTTGGGAATGAATAAGATGATTGTGTTGTTATGATTCTCTTAACTCAAGGATTTTGTGATCCAGAAAAACCAATTTTCTTGTTAGCCCAGCCACGTTATAAGCCATTGAAAAGTCCTTGTGATGATGCATGCTTGTGAATGTTTTTGATTGTGGTAAAATGAAAGGCAAAGTTGATTCATGTGACATTGTGATAGTAGAGTGAATGAGTGAAACACTTTACCTCTTATACACTTGTGTGTTGAGTGAAACACTTTACCTAGTGAGGAAATATTCCATAAGTACATGAACATCCATGCTTAATTGATTGATCATTCATGAAAAATAGCATTTGTTGGAATCTAGATGACTTTGTGAAACACTAAAGCATGTGCACATCTTAATTGAACTCTTGGTCATAAGTTTGAGTGAAGTTGTTACTTATCTTGAAAAGAGAATTTTGAATGAGTGAACCATCATATGAATTGGTTGGAGATGGAGTTACATTTTGTTTGCTTGAGGACAAGCAAAGTTCTAAGTTTGGGGTTGTGATAACAGTTGAAAAACTGTTATTTTCATGCTTAAAATTGATACTAAAAGCAACCTTTAGACTTAGAAACTAGCTTGAAATCATGCCTTTTATCCATATTTTCAGAAATAAGAGAGCTGGACAGGTTTATGCTTGATTTAAGTGTTTTTGTGCAGGTTTTGAGGTGAATTTGGTGAAAGAAGTGAAGAAGGAGAGAGATGACATTAGAAAAGACAAGAAAGAGTGCAAAAGTAGAAGCCGAAGGCACCGCTCAGCGGCAATTTACCGCTGAGCGGCACTCAGGAGGTTGCGGGAGTCACGCTGAGGGGCAAACTGGCCGCTGAGGGGAAGAAACGTGAAGCGCAACCACCGCTGAGCGGCACTTTTATGGACTTGGGCTTTTGTAATCTTTTGTAATTCTAAATTAGTATATAAGGACTTGCACGTCCTAGAATTAGTATCTTTGGCAGAAACGAGGCAAACACTCTCTCTTCCACCCCTTTGAAGGAGGATCTTGGATGCTCAGGCTACCTCTTCACCTTTATTGGGTTTATTCTTTCATACTTTCATTGTAATTCATCTAGGTTCACCATGAATATGGTGAACTAAACCTTGTATGTTTGTTGGGGAATCAATGTAATCTCTTGAAGCTCTCATATATGGAATTTATGCTTGCATCTTTGAATTAAGATATATGCTTTCTTTCATCATTAGTTAGGGTTTTTCCTCTTTGCTTAATGCTTGCATTGTTTAACTCATTCTAATGCATGATTATTGGTTTTGTCGATACGGGCACGTACGGGGAAGTCTAGATCCGGGGAATTTCTCCCAATATTATATTGGTTGTCGTTAAGCTCCTGCGCTTATGAACTAATCATTAGGAATGCTAGGAATTGTATGAACTCGTGATTAGGGAGAAGCCATCTAGAATGGTACTTTAGAGAGTGGCATTAACAATGATGATTTGAATGTTGAATTCCTAAAATGTATGAGAGTGGATGAGATGAAATTGACCCCCAACAACATATTCATATATTCCATTGAAAGTGTTTATCTTTTGTCTTTGCCATTGATCAAACTTCATGCATACATGTTTATTTTTCGTCTTGCATATTAAAATCCAATTATTTTGTTTGTAAGTCTTAGCTAATCAACAAATCACATAACTAAACTAGGCCGTGAGTCCTTTGGGAAGAACGATACTTGGTCTTACCAAGTTTATTACTTGAACGATTCGGTCATACTTGCCGATTGTGAAACAAGTTTGTGACATCATATTTTGGTGCTTACAAATTTGTCCATCAACAATCCTTTAAAAATAAAAGAGAAATGTCAACCAATAGACATCTACAACTGCTACACATGGACTTATTCGGTCCCTCAAGGGTAAGGAGTCTTGGAGGTAATTTGTATGGCTTAGCTATTGTTGATGATTATTCTCGGTGTACTTGGACCTTCTTCATCTTTTCCAAGAGTGAAACTTTCAGGGTGTTCAAGAAATTTGCTACAACTATTCAAAATGAAAAAGAGCTCAGAATAAAGTGTGTAAGAAGCGATCATGGGAAAGAATTTCAGAATGAAGCATTTGATGAATATTGTGCAGAGATGGGAATTACTCACAACTTTTCTGCTCCTAGAACAACACAACAAAATGGAGTAGTGGAAAGAAAAAATAGAGCACTAGAAGAACTTGCAAGAAGCATGCTGAATGAGAGGGACTTACCGAAATACTTTTGGGCAGATGCAGTGGGCACAACATGTTATGTACTAAACAGAACTGTAATAAGATCAATGTTGAAGAAGACTCCTTATGAATTGTTCAAAGGAAGAAACCCAAACATCTCACATCTACAGGTCTTTGGATGCAAATGTTTTGTTCTAAACAATGGTAAGGAAAGCCTTGGTAAGTTTTATTCTAAAGCCGATGAGGCTATCTTTATTGGTTATTCTCTCACAAGTAAAGCTTATCGTGTCTATAATAAAAGAATAATGTTGAAGAATCTGTCCATGTGGTCTTTGATGAGCATATTGATGTTATTACTAATCCTGTTCATCCTTGAAAGACAATGTATGAAGATGATTCCGCTGGAGAAGAAAACGAAGATGAAGAAGTTTCAATGGAAGAAGATTCTGGACATGTAATCGATCCTCCAAGAGCTGAATCGATTAAGGAGTGGAAAACACCAAGAAATGTGTGAACAAGAAACATCATTGGTGATATCACGAGAGGAGTTTCCACCAGGCGTCAACTAAATTAATTCTGCATGAATGTAGCATATGTTTCTAAAACTGAACCCAAAAATATTGAAGCTGCTATTGCTGATGAAAATTGGATGATGGCCTTGCAAGAGGAATTAAATCAATTTAACAGAAACAATGAATGGGAGCTTGTTCCAAGAATTGAAAATTTATAGGTTATTGGCACTAAATGGGTGATGAGTGCATATTTATGCCAACATTTATGCTTTTAAAGTTCAAATTTTTGATGGGATATTTGTGCTTAAATGGTTGATTTTAAATGAATTTGTGATGATTGAAATTGTTGGGTTTGGGAATTAAAGAGACGTAAAAAGTAAGTTTTAGCGCATAAATTATTCTTGAATGTTCTAATGTTTATTTGTGCAAATTGCAAATTAAGACCCAAATTCAGATTTTATTTGGAAAATAATATTCAAATGGGCCAAACAAGCAGTCTTTACACTTGCACCACCTAAAATCACTACATACACTATTATTTCTGAAACAAGCCCAACAACCAAGCCTAAACACTAAGTCTTTTCTCCTACACCTCCCTAAGTTTCCTACTCCTACCCCTCGTAAACTAGACTCCACCAGATCATGCCATGTGGCAATCTAAAACACTAACATAGATAACCAATCAGGTAAGGCCATGTCATCCATCCTTGCACTAATCATTGAATCAACCAGATTGTGCCACATCCTCACCCCTGACACATCAGCCCTACCACGTCAGCATCTCCTTCAACCCTAATCCTCCACCATCATCTTCTACCTAGCGCCGCCAGTAGCCATCACCATCAACCCTAGCCGCCGCATAACCACCCTCACCAACGACCAATCTTGCCGCGACTGTGCCGTCACCGGACAACCACCATCATTCTTGCACAGCACCGCCGCTGCCACGCAACCTCCACAGGCACCATTCACAACCGTCAGCATCGCCAACACTAAAGCGTCTTCTCTCCTTCCGCCATGACTATCACTTCTTCCGCTCTGAAACCTCCATCTCTGATTGCGACATCTCCCAGCCACGATCGCTACCACCAAATCCACTAGCCACTATCTTCTTCGTTCATCATCTTCTTTGCATCAGCAGCCACCCAGAATCGCGAAAACCAATATTGCGAAACCGTCGCTTCCCACCATCATGTCGTTGCAGAATGCCATCCATAGCCACCGCACAACCTTCGTGCCGCCATCAAACATCTGGCATTACCAGCAACAAAACCTTAACCACCAACAACCCCGCGAGCTACTCCGCTAATCTTCTCCTTCTTTGCATCTCGCACCTGCAGCAAACAAACCCAAAAATAGAGAACCCAAAGGCGTCTCTTGTATCCTCATTTGGCACCCTATCGTGAAGGATAGAAATCAATAACGCTGTTGAGAGGCAAATAGCGATACATTGTCTTCTTCGCACAACACCAAAGAAAACGTGAATCCTCTTTTCACGACACAAACAAGTAGTGTTTCTTTCCTCAGTGGCACAACGACAGGAGCAAGTTTCCCCAATCTGGCAAACCCTAATTTTTGGTGGAAGGGGGTTAACACTTGGAGGGCCCCCTTTGGCTGCGAAAAACTGGTCAAGCAGGTTGATTCTGGTCAACTAAGGGGTTCTAGTGCAATTTTGGAGAATTCTGAAGGGGCTAAAATGCAGATAGAGGAAATTTCAGGGCATTTGTATAATTTTGGAAAGTCAGAAAAGCTAAAAGATAAAATTCAGTTGTTGAATTAATTCAATTTGGGAATATCAACAGAAAATATCTTCCAAATAATGTTATAATTATCTAAATCTTTTAGTTATTTGGAAGATATAAGATAAAAGATTTTGTCAACTGAATATTCAAAGTCCAAGCCCAATCAAGCCCTATAAAATGAGACCCAGGGGAGGCAGAAAAGGGACTTCATTCATTCTCTAAAACTCCTCCCCTTTATTCACTCATTCACCACTTCTCTCTCTTATTTCGTCATGTATTCAACTCCGTTCATGGAGAGCTAAGCATCTAGGGCTATTCTGCTGTAATTTCATTATGGATTCTGAGGTTAGATTGAGTTATACAATTGTTTATTTTGATTATTGATTTAAGTTGTTCTCTCTCTATGTCTTTCATTTCTCTATCATATTAAAAACAAAGATTTTTGCATCACAATGTGTTTGAATCTACATGCATATTGATTATATGAGTTTTAGGGTTTCTAGGTTTAATTGAGAATCTACTTTGATTTAATTTAGGAACTTTCATATGATTAAATGGTTTTTACTATCAATTGAGAATGTACTTTGATTGGTAGTAATAATTTCAACTATAATCAATTGAGAATTTACTTTGATTGATTAGCTTTTAACTTGGTTAGGAGATTTAAGAATAGACATGATTAAACACAATAGAATTTGATTGAGAATGTACTTTGGTTGAATTTATTGTGAATAATCTAGAAAGGTTTTGCATTTGATTGAGAATTTACTTTGGTTAATTGCATGATCGCCCTCAAATTAATTAAGAATGTACTTTAATTAATTTAAACCTTGAACAATAATCAATTGAACAATTTGTCAATAACCAATGATGAATCTATCTTGGAAAAGCAGTGGAATTAGTGTATTTCATCATAACTATTTTTAAGTTTCTTATTTTTTCTTTAAACATTCTCCAAACATTACTTTTATTCTTGAGCATTGCATTCATAAGATTCAAATATTGAAAGGCAATTCCATATTCGTTGGGAGACGACTCAGGGTTACTTTAACCTTATCTACTTTCTTGAATACTACTTGGCAATACTGAAGTTGTCTTGAAAAATAGTATTAATTTGATAGCTTCAACGATAACTTATCAATGGGTCTATCGGAACAAGATGGATGACTCGGGTGAAATCATAAAGAACAAGGCAAGATTGATTGCTAAAGGCTACAGCGAAGAAGAAGGAATCGATTATGATGAGACTTATGCACCAATATGCAGACTAGAGGCAATAAGAATTATACTCGTTGTTAACAACGCGTTTTTGAATGGGTATATCAGAGAAGAAGTCTATGTGCAACAACCACCAGGATTCCAATATTATGAGCATCCAGATTATGTTCTTAAACTCAGAAAGGCTCTATATGGATTGAAACATGCACCAACGTCATGGTATGAGCGTCTAAGTGAATTCCTGATAAAGAAAGGATTCACTAGAGGTAAAGTGGATTCTACTCTCTTCATTAAGAATTTCAAAAAGCATAAGTTGTATGTGCAAATGTATGTTGATGATATTATTTTTGGCTCAATGATAACGGTTTAAAATACCGTTATCTGTGATGTAATTCTGACACTAAATACACCCTTTTTGACATAGAAACTTGCTTGGACTCATGCTTTTTCATTAAGTTGTGTGAATAGGAGAGTTGAGGTTGAATTTGATGATTTTATGACTAATTCCCTTTGTTTTGATAGAAAATGAGTTAATATAGGAAGCAGAGATGAAGTGCTAAGCATATAGGGCTCAGAAAGGCCAAGAAAAGCACTAGAAGAGGGAACCGCACGAAGCTTGGGCGACCTACAAGAGGCTTGAGGATGGAAAAATCGAGCGTCGCGCGTTGCTGATCCGGCCCAGTTTTTGCTCTGTTTCGACTCTTTTGGACTGGGCCCTGTTTCTACTCTTTTCCAACTTTATTTAAAGGACCCATGCGCTCTAGGTTTTGTATCTCTGGCTGGAGCAACACAACAGCACACTCTTTTACTCTCTGAAGACGGATCTGGAGGCGGAAGCTTCCTCTTCTACTCTTAGGGTTTTACTATCTCAACTTTTCCATTGTACATTTAGTTTCTCCATGTCTGTGGGGAACTAAACTCTATTTGTTGTTGGGGAATGATGTAACCTTGTGAACTCTCATGTATTTGAATTGGTTCATAATCATATATGCTTTATTCATTAATTGTTAGGGAATTCATCTGTTTCAATGCTTGCTTTATTTAACTCATTTAGTTGCATGATTTACGAATTGCATGAGTGCTGGGAGGTTCCTTACAATTCAGGTTCTTGTTGAATTCTCCCAAGGGTAATATTTCTCAGGGATGAGGGTATGAGTACTTGGTCGTCTTAAGCTCTTGATCTTCAGACTTAATTTTCTAGGAACGCTAGGAATTGCACGAACTACGAATTAAGGCAGGCTTATTGCGCCAAGGGATTGGGTTCTAAGTACTTTAGTGAGTGACGTTAACATTAATGCATAAAGAGGAATTCTTATATACATGAGAGGGAACTTGGTGAAATCTAACCCCAATAACACATTCATCTCATGTTAAACAACATTCGTTCATCTTTGTTTTACTTTACTATTGATCAATTTGCCTTCATATTTCATTTTCTGTCTTTGCATTTTAAACCAATGATCTCGTTTATTTTAAGTCTTAATTAATTAATTTGTCACACGACTGTTTAGTGCCGAGAGTCCTCTGGGATACGATACTTGGTCTTACCATTTTATATTACTTGTGCGATTTGGTACACTTGCCAATCCATCAACAAGTTTTTGGCGCCGTTGCCTGGGACTCACGGTTTAAACTATTCTATTTATGTGATTCTTAATTAATTTTGGTTTTAATTTACTTTATTTTATTTGATTTCATTTTATTTTGTTTTATTTTGTTTTCGTATCTTTTATTTTTAATTTTATTTTTATTTTTGCTAAGAATATTTTTAGAATTTTTAGCTTATAGGATACAATTCGGACAAGCTGTCGGTCAACAACAATGGCAGCAACAACCTTCTCTATCAGAAAGATGGGCTAAGATGGATGACATCCTTCAACAGTTACTACAGGTGTCTGATTCTCATCATAAAAGCAATCAAGCAGCATTCAAGAGGATAGAGAAGCAGCTCTGTCACATGATTCAGAAGCTGGATGATCTGGGGAGTAACTTGAAAGCCAACTCTAGAGAAGAATGCAACGCTATTGTTATTAGAAGTGGCAAAGTTTTAGATGACAGGTTGAGTGAAAAAGAAAAGGAAGAGAGAAAAAAAAAAGAAAAAGAAGAGAGAGAAAAAAAAAGAGAGAAAAGAAAGAGAGAGGAAGAAGATGAGAGAAAAAAAAAGAATCTTATGAAAAGCCCCTTCCTTATCCAAAGAATTATTCCAGGAAGGAAAAAGAAAAAATAGTTTGAGCGTTTCATGGAAATCTTCAAGAAATTGGAGATTAATATACCCTTCTCTGAAGCTCTGCAACACATGGCTTCATATGCTAAATTTTTCAAGGAGCTCCTCACTAAGAAAAGGAAGTACATTGAAGAAGAAACTATTGAAGTTCAAGGAAACTGTAGTGCTATCATACAAAATCTTCTACCCCCCAAGTATAAAGATCCAAGAAGTTTCACCATTCCCTACACTATAGGGAATATCTCTGTTAGAAAAGCACTTATTGATCTGGGAGCCAGTATTAATCTCATGCCGCTATCCATGTTTGAAAAGATTGAGGGGTTAGAACTCAAGCCTACTCGGATGACTCTTCAACTTGCAGACAGATCTCTGAAATATCCTTATGGGGTGGCTGAAGATGTGGTTGTGAAAGTAGATAAATTTCTTTTTCCTTTGGACTTTGTCATCATGGAGATGGAGGAGGATGTGAATGTACCTCTTATTCTTGGGAGACCTTTTATGAAAACAATAAGAGTTTTGATTGATGTGGAAAATGGCAAACTAAAGGTGAGAGTGCAAGATGAAGAAGTAAATTTTGATGTCTTTAAAGCCATGTCTCACCCAAAAGATGATAAGGAATGTTTTCATCTTGATGCATTTGATGAAATTTTCATGATCCAAGAAAACAACGCAAGTGATACTCTTTCTTTGGAGGAAATACTAGTTGACACTTGTGAAGAGCTGAATGAAAAAGAAGAGGAATTAATTGATGAGTGCTTGACTGATTTGAAAGAATTAAAAAAGGATCCTTTGCAAAATACAGAAGAAAAAGCCAAGGAAAGAAAAAAGGAGTTGAAGATGTTACCACCACACCTGAAATATGTGTTTCTAGAAGAAGGTGGAAACAAACCAGTCATCATTAGCAACTCTCTATCTCCCAAAGAAGAAGAAAAGTTGGTAGAAATACTCAAAGCCAACAAAGGAGCAATTGGATGGTCAATCTCAAATCTCAAAGGTGTAAGTCCAACATATTGCATGCAAAGGATATTCATGGAAGATGATTACAAACCAGTTGCCCAACCACAAAGGAGGCTCAATCCAGTGATGAAGGAGGAGGCGAGAAAAGAAGTGCTAAATTTACTTGAAGCTGGCATTATTTATCCTATTTCTGATAGTGCATGGGTAAGCCCAGTACAGGTGGTACCAAAAAAGGGTGGGATGACAGTTATTTGTAATGAAAAAAATGAGCTCATACCCACAAGGATTGTTACAGGATGAAGGATGTGTATTGGCTACAGGAAGTTGAACAATGCTACTAGAAAGGATCACTTTCCCCTTCCTTTTATGGATCAGATGCTAGAGAGGTTGTCAGGTTAGGCTTTTTATTGCTTTCTGGATGGATATTCTGGTTACGATCAAATTGTGGTGGATCCAAAAGACCAAGAGAAGACAACTTTCACATGCCCATTTGGAGTTTTTGATTACAGAAAAATGTCGTTTGGGTTATGTAATGCTCTAGCAACTTTTCAGAGATGCATGCAAGCTATTTTCGCAGATTTAATAGAAAAGTGCATTGAGGTCTTCATGGATGATTTTTCAGTATTTGGCAGTTCCTTTCATGAGTGTTTGTCTAATATGGATGTTGTACTTCAAAGATGCATCCAATCCAACCTTGTTCTAAATTGGGAAAAATGTCACTTTATGGTCACAGAAGGTATTGTTTTGGGGCATAAAATTTCTTCCAGGGGAATTGAGGTTGACAGAGCCAAAGTGGAAGTCATTGAAAAACTTCCGCCACCAACCAATGTGAAGGGGATCAGAAGTTTTCTGGGTCATGCTGGTTTCTACAGAAGATTCATCAAAGATTTTTCAAAGATTGCCAAACCACTAAGTAACCTTCTTGTCAAGGACGCACCCTTTGTGATGAATGAAGAATGCCTTCAGGCATTTGATATTTTGAAAAAAAAAATGATTTCTGCTCCAGTAATTGTAGCTCCTGATTGGAACCAAGATTTCGAGCTGATGTGTGATGCCAATAATTATGCTATAGGAGCTGTCCTTGGCCAAAGAAGAGAAAAAGTATTTCACAGTATTTACTATGCAAGCAAAGTTCTGAATGAAACCCAGTTGAATTATGCCACCACAGAAAAAGAATTTCTTGCTATTGTATATGCCTTGGAGAAATTTAGACCATATCTCATTGGGTTTAAAGTGATTATCTACACAGATCATGCAGCTATAAAGTATTTGCTAACCAAGCCAGATTCCAAGCCGCGATTAATTAGATGGGTGCTTCTGCTACAAAAGTTTCATGTGGAAATCCGTGATAAAAAAGGAAGTGAAAATTTAATTGCTGATCACTTATCTCGGTTGGTTAATAGTGAAGTTACAAGCAAGGAAGCATAAATTTTGGAATCCTTCTCGGATGAAACACTCATGTATATTAAACAAAGGTCGTGGTTTGCTGATATGGCTAATTTCAAAGCTGCACGAGTAATCCAGAAGATCTCAATTGGCAATAAAGAAGAAATTTTTTACATGATGCCAAACAGTTTATTTGGGATGATCCTTGTTCAAAATTGGGGCAGATAACCTTCTAAGGCAATGTGTGACTAAGGAAGAGGTGGAAGGAATTTTATGGCACTGTCATGACTCACCTTATGGGGGGCATTTTAGTGGAGAGAAAACAACTGCAAAAGTGCTCCAATCAGGATTTTATTGGCCTACTCTGTTTAAAGATGCTCACAATCATGCCAGAAACTGTGATAAGTGTCAAAGGACAGGTAGTATTGATAACAGTTGAAAAACTGATATTTTCATGCTTAAAATTGATACTAAAAGCAACCTTTATACTTAGAAACTAGCTTGAAATCATACTTTTATTCATATTTTCAGAAATAAGAGAGCTGGACAGGTTTATGCTTGATTTCAGTGTTTTTGTGCAGGTTTTAAGGTGAATTTGGTGAAAGAAGTGAAGAAGGAGAGAGATGAAATCAGAAAAGACATTAAAAAGTGCAAAAAGAGAAGCCGAAGTCACCGCTCAGCGGCAGTTTACCGCTGAGCGGCACTCAGGAAGTCACGAGAGGTCCGCTGAGGGGCAAAATGGCCGCTGAGGGGAAGAAACCAACTCACGCACTTACCGCTGAGCGGTATTTTACCGCTGAGCGGCACTTTAATGGGCTTAGACCTAATTTTTTGTAATTTACGAATGGTATTTAAGCTTTAGGGTTTCCTAGGGTTAGGTATCTTTGGCTGGAACGAAGCAAACACTCTCTCTTCCACCCCTTTGAAGGAGGATCTTGGATGCTCAGGCTTCCTCTTCACCTTTTAGGGTTTTATCTTTCCATTCTTTCATTGTTATTCATCTAGGTTCACCATGAATATGGTGAACTAAACTCTGTATGTCTGTTGGGGAATCAATGTAATCTTTTGAAGCTCTCATATATGGAATCTGTTTTTAACATCTTTTAATTAAGACTTATGCTTTCTTTCATCATTAGTTAGGGATTTTCCTCTTTGCTTAATGCTTGCATTGTTTAACTCATTCGATGCATGATTATTGGTTTTGTCGATACGGGGAAGTCTAGATCTGGGGAATTTCTCCCAATATTATATTGGTTGTCGTTAAGCTCCTGCACTTATGAACTGATCATTAGGAATACTAGGAATTGTATGAACTCGTGATTGGGGAGAAGCCTTCTTGAAAGGTACTTTAGAGAGTGGCATTAACAATGATGATTTGAATGATGAATTCCTAAAATATATGAGAGTGGATAAGATGAAATTGACCCCCAACAACATATCCATACATAAATTCCATTGAAAGTGTTTATTTTTTGCTTTTTGCCATTGATCAAAACTTCATGCATACATATTTAATTTTCGTCTTTGCATATAAAATCCAAATATTTTGTTTTTAAGTCTTAGCTAATCAAGAAACCACACAACTAAACTAGGCCGTGAGTCCTTTGGGAAGAACGATACTTGGTCTTACCAAGTTTATTACTTGAAGGATTCGGTCACACTTGCCGATTGAAAAACAAGTTTGTGACATCATAATTTGGTGTTCATAAATTTGTCCATCAAGTATCTCCAAACGGCATGAGCTACCATTGCAAAGCATATTAGAAGTAGAAGTTTTTTTATTGTTGGGGCATAGATTTTGTTGGACCTTTTCCACCCTCCTTCAATAATAAGTATATCCTGGTGGCTGTGGATTATGTGAGCAAATGGGTGGAGGCCCTGGCCTGTCCAAAGAATGATTCCAAAACTGTCATCAAATTTTTGAAAAGGCAAATTTTCTCCCGATTTGGAACACGCAGGTTACTTATCAGTGATGGAGGATCTCATTTTTGCAGTTTTTAGTTGGCAAAGGTACTCAAGCATTATGGTGTGAGACACAAGGTAGCTAGACCGTATCATCCACAGACAAATGGGCAAGCTGGGATCTCCAACAGGGAGATAAAAAGAATTTTAGAAAAGACAGTGGCTTCCTCAAGAAAAGATTGGTCTCAAAAGTTGGATGACGCCCTTTGGGCATACAGAACTGCAATGAAAACAACTATTGGATTATCTCCCTTTCAAATGGTTTATGGAAAGGCATGCCACCTTCCGGTGGAGATGGAACATCGGGCTCTGTGGGCTTTAAAATTCTTGAATTATGATTCTTGTGACATTGCCAAAAAAAGGAGAAGGAAAATTATTGAGCTTGAAGAGATGCGACTGCATGCCTATGATTCTTCAAAGAATTATAAAGAAAAGGTGAAATTTTATCATGACAAGAAGGTGGTAATGATGTTCAATTCACGACTGAAACTTTTCCCTGGAAAGTTGAAGTCCAAGTGGTCTGGTCCATTTATGATCAAGAATGTTCTTCCACATGGAGCAATTGAGTTAACAAATCCAGCATCTAAAGATCCACAAAGAAGTTGGGTTGTCAATGGACAATGTCTCAAGCATTATTTGGGTGGTGAGGTGGAACGCCTTTCCACAGTCATGGAGTTGGTTGATCCAAATTGAATCTATTGGGTCAAGCTAGTGACGTTAAAGAAGCGCTTACTGGAAGGCAACCTAGCTTTCTAAACTTTTCCTTGCTTTTATTTTATTTTTTTTTATTTTCGTTATTGTTGAACTCTTTGAATATTCCTGTTTTTATTGTTTTTTCTAGAATGTACTTTGCTCTATCTTATTGCAGTGGTTTAGTTCTTTTGATGTTGTGTTTTGATGAGTGTACATTTTGATGCTTATTGTTTGGATTGATGTTGAGATGATGCATGATGTGAAAATACACAGGTGGTTGCTTCTAACATGTGAAACAAATGTTTGAGGTAAAACTTGATTGAGATACTGAGCAGGATGTTTTTCTGAATTTTGGAACTTGAGAGTTTACCTGTGTGAATTTTGCGCTTCAGAGTTTTTGTGAATAATTGCTATTACTCTGGAAGCATAAATGATTTTGCCCAAATTTTCTGTGATTGAACTACTTGCTTGTAGGTTTCATATGATCAAGGCCATCTTTTGTTTTCCCTTATTTTTTAGCCTACTCATGAACTTTTCCAAACAAAAAGAGAACAGTTTGTTTCATCCTGTCTTCCCTTAGCCTGAAGCATGTTCTGAAAGCCCTGTTTTAAATTCTTTACCTTAAGTTGAGTTGAGAATATTTGTGAGGTATTGAAAAAGGTTCAAGTTTGGGGTTGCTGATCAGCAACCCCACTTTTCGAAGCAGTGAGCAATTAAAAACAGCAAGGGAAAAAGGTTGGGAAAGATCTTCTTGAAAAGAGAACCTTTGAGTAATTGATAAATTCATAAATGTCTCTCTTAACTCAAGGAATTTTGCTGACCAAAAAAATCAATTTCCTTCTTAGCCCAGCCAAGTTACAAGCCATGAAAAGCCCTTGTGATGACAACTTGCTTGTTAGTATGTTTGATTTTGGTAAAATGGAAGGTAAAATTAATTTGTGTGATATGGTGATAGCAGAGTGATTGAGAGATCTCACTATACACCTGTGAGTTGAGTGATACACTTTTGAGTGCTTGAGTGATATACTTTTGAGTGCTTGAGTGAAACACTTTCTTTGGTGAGGAATAGTTCTTTGAATTTCTGATTACATCTCTACTTGTTTGATTGAGTGCTCTTAAGGATAGCATCTGTTGAACTGTTTGAGTATCACTTTAAGTTATTTGAGAGAAAGCATCTCGGCATCTTGACTGATATTCTTATGATGAGCTGATTTGAGTGATTACTTGTCGTAGAAAAAGATTTTTGAAAAACTGCTGAACCACTGTGATATTTGTTGAGAGTTAAGTCACATTTTGTTTTGCTTGAGGACAAGCAAAGTTCTAAGTTTGGGGTTGTGATAACGATGTAGAATATCGTTATCTATGATGTAATTCCGACACTAAATACACCCTTTTTGACATAGAAACTTGCTTGGACTCATGCTTTTTCATTAAGTTGTGTGAATAAGAGAGTTGAGGTTGAATTTGATGATTTTATGACTAATTCCCTTTGTTTTGATAGAAAATGAGATAATACAGGAAGAAGAGATGAAGTGCTAAGGATATAGAGCTCAGAAAGGCCTAGAAAAGCACCAGAAGAGGGAACCGCACGAAGCTTGGGCGACCTACAGGAGGCTTGAGCGTGGAAAAATCGACGCTCGCTGCCCGGGCGGCCTAGCCCGCCCGAGCGGCGGACCCCCGGAGCCTGGGCGAAATTGGAGGCTCAAGCCTTCCGGAAATCGACGTCCACCGCCCGAGCGGCTGATAACAGTTGAAAAACTGTTATTTTTATACTTAAAATTTACTTCAATTACAACCTTTATGACTTAGAAATTAGCTTGAACTCATGATTTTGTGGAATTATTGGAAATAACAGAGTTGGACAGGTTTTATGCTTGATTTCCTTGTTTTTGCAGGTTTTAAGATGAAATTGATGAAAGAAGTGAAAAGGGAAAGACATGGAGACAGAAAAAGACACAAAAAGTGCAAAAGAAGAGAATCAGCAAGTACCGCTAAGTGTCAACTACCGCTGAGCGGCACTTTTCAGTACCCGTTGGCACTGCTGAGGGGAAAACTGGCGTTGAGGGGAAGAAGTGAAACACGCTACTACCGCTGAGCGGCACTTTTATGGGCTTGGGCCTAATTTTCTGTATTTTTTAGAATAGTATATAAGCTTTAGGACGTCCTAGGGTTTGTATCTTTGGTTGGAACGAAGCAGAAACACACTCTTTCACCCCTTGGAGGACGATTTTGGATGCTAAGGCTCCCTTCTCAACTTTCTAGGGTTTTATCTTTCATTCTTTCATTGTATTTCATCTAGTTTCACCATGAATATGGTGAACTAATGCGATTATGAGTACGACCGGGCGCGGGAGGCACTCGGTCCTCCAGATTTTCAAGGGTCGTAGCGGGCGCACCGGAGACTACGCGACGTGCGGTTCTCTTCCAGCCGTTGGACCCTACCTCTGGCTGAGCCGTTTCCAGGGTGGGCAAGCTGTTAAACAGAAAAGATAACTCTTTCCGGGGCCCCCGCCACGTCCCAGTTTAGGAATTTTAACCCGATTCCCTTTCGGATTACGCGCTGAAAGCGCTATCAGACGGGCTTCCCCCATCCCTTAGGATCGACTAACCCATGTGCAAGTGTCGTTCACATGGAACCTTTCCCCTCTTCGGCCTTCAAAGTTCTCATTTGAATATTTGCTACCACCACCGCTCCGCCCGAGCTCACGCCCTGGGTTTTGCAGCAACCGCTGCACCCTCCTACTCATCGGGGCTTGGTCCTTGCCCCGACGGCCGGGTATAGGTCGTGCGCTTTAGTGCCATCCATTTTCGGGGCTAGCTGATTCGGCAAGTGAGTTGTTACACACTCCTTAGCGGATTTCGACTTCCATGACCACCGTCATGCTGTCTTAATCGACCAACACCCTTTGTGGGGTCTAGGTTAGCGTGTAGTGGGGCACCGTAACCCAGCTTCCGCAATGCCAGTTCTGCTTACCAAAAATGCCCACTTGGAGCTCTCGATTCCGTGGCACGGCTCAACAGAGCAGCCGCACCGTCCTACCTATTTAAAGTTTGAGAATAGGTCGAGGGCGTTGCGCCCCCGATGCCTCTAATCATTGGCTTTACCCGATAGAACTCGCCCGCGGGCTCCAACTATCCTGAGGGAAACTTCAAAGGGAACCAGCTACTAGACGGTTCGATTAGTCTTTCGCCTCTATACCCAAGTCAGACGAACGATTTGCACGTCAGTATCGCTGCGGGCCTCCACCAGAGTTTCCTCTAGCTTCGCCCCGGTCAGGCATAGTTCACCATCTTTCGGGTCCCGATAGGTATGCTCTCACTCGAACCCTTCACAGAAGATCAGGGTCGGTCAGCGGTGCAACCCACAAGGGGGTCCCACCAATCAGCTTCCTTACGCCTTGTGGGTTTACTCACCCGTTTACTCGCACACATGTCAGACTCCTTGGTCCGTGTTTCAAGACGGGCGGAATGGGGAGCCCACAGGTGCCGAGACACGCCTAAGGTGCGTGCTGCCGTCCACAATCGCAACGATGACTTCTTCACGAGCATTTCAACAGCTCGGGCTTAGGCCACCGCCACAATCCGCGTCGGTCAATGTCTCGAGTCGATCGGCAGACCGGTTAGGACCATTCCACATCCGACCGAGACATATCGCCGGCCCCCATCCGCTTCTATCCTGACAATTTCAAGCACTCTTTGACTCTCTTTTCAAAGTCCTTTTCATCTTTCCCTCACGGTACCTGTTCGCTATCGGTCTCTCGCCAGTATTTAGCCTTGGATGGAATTTACTGCCCGATTGGGGCTGCATTCCCAAACAACCCGACTCGCCGACAGCGCCTCATGGTGCGACAGGGTCCGGGCACAAGGGGGCTCTCACCCTCTCTAGCGCCCCCTTCCAGGGGACTTGGGCCCGGTCCGCCACTAAGGACGCTTCTCCAGACTACAATTCAAACGCCAGGGGCGACCGATTCTCATGGTGGGTTGTTCCCGATTCGCTCGCCGTTACTAAGGGAATCCTTGTTAGTTTCTTTTCCTCCGCTTATTGATATGCTTAAACTCAAGCAAACAAGATGTAACTCAGTCTTCACCAATCAATACAATGGTTCAACACATTCAAAAACTCTTTCTTTCAAAACAAGTAATTACTCAAGTTAGCTCATCAAATAGAATTCAGCAAGATGCACACATGCCTTGATTCACAACTACTCATCATGGTGTTCACATAATCACATACTCTCCAACAGATGATATTCTCATGAATGATCAATTAACTAAGCATAGATGTAATCAAGTGCTCATGGAAGCATTCCTCACCGAATAAAGTGTTTCACTCAATCACACAAGTGTATATAGAGGTCACTCATTCACTCTACTATCACAATGTCACATGGATCAACTTTGCCTTTCATTTAACAACAATCAAACGCATTCACAAGCAAGCATCATCACAAGGACTTTTTATGGCTTATAATGTGGCTGTGTTAAGAAGAAAATTGGTTTTTCTAGATCACAAAATCCTTGAGTTAAGAGATTCATTCACAACCATTCTCACTTGTTCCCAACTTTCCCTTGCATTGAGCTTTTCTTTTTCTCTTGCTTTTCATTTGCTCAACACTTAGCTCAATGATTATTTATTTTGCCTTTTCAAATTTCCCAACAACCCCAAACTTGAACTTTTATCAATTCCACAAATATTCTCAACTTAACTCAAGGTAAAGATTTTCAAAAAGGGTTTTCATATCATGTCCAAGGCTAGAGGTTCAATGGGTAGAACACATTGTGCTCTCTTTTACTGGGTTAAAATCATGCATTGGCTAAAAAGGGATAACAACAAATGGCCTTGATCATATGACACATGCAAGCAATTGATTCAATCACAGAAACCTGGGCAAAGTCATTCATGCTTTCAAAGTAATAGTCATCATTCAATAAAACTTTGGAGTTCAAAACCTCACATATAGGCTCATTTAACATTCCATATATTCCAGATACAAATCCTGCTTAGCATCATAATCACAATCACAACATCATGCATCTGTTCACATAGCTTGTGAACAACCACCTGTCTATTAGCATATGGTGTATAATCTGAACATCAATCAATATCCAAGCACATTCAAGCAATACTCATCATGCACAAGTCAATCAAACCATCACATAAGATAAAGTTTCAAACTTAGTACATCACAACCTATTCTAAAAACAGAAGCAAATAAGTTCAATAATACGAAACAAAAGATAAGAAAAGTCTTGCTCTAGTGCTGATAGCATCCATCAGTAGATTGTTAACACTCAGCAAGTGTACCGAATCGTATCAAGTAATAATAAAATGGTAAGACCAAGTATCGTTTCCCAAAGGACTCACGGCCTAAACAATTATGTGATTTATTAATTAAATTAGACTTGTAAACAAAAACATTGTTGTTGAATTACAAAAAATAAACATGAATGCAAAGTTTTGATCAATGGAATAGAAAGATGCAAAAACGGTTGATGTAAAATATGAATGATTATGTTGTTGGAGTTTCCGATTCATCCTATCCACTCTCATGTATTCAAGAATTCATCTTCCTTCATTAATGTTAATGTCACTTTCTAAGTTACCTTAAACTCGATGTCTCGGTGAAGAAAGCCTACTCCAAATCACTAGTTTACAATGTCTTGTCTCCCTAGCTATTATTCATGCATTACATTCGCACAGAAGCTTAAAGGCAACCAATCCTCCTATCCCTATGTCTAGGCAATATTGCTCTTGAGAGAATTTTTTCAGTTCTAGATTTACTTATATGTGTCCATACAAATAACATCAATGATCATTCAAATGAATGAGTTAAACAAAGCATGCATAGAGTATAGAAGAAAAACCCTAACAATTAATGAAAGAAAGCATGTAGAATATAGAACCAATTCAATACATGAGAGTTTCAAAGGATTACATTGGCTAAAACCTTAATTTTGGAAATACATTTTGGGACATTTGGAGGGCTGCCACATAATTCAAGACTCTCCACATAGACAATTTAGAATTAATTATATTCTAATTTAGTAGTTTAGAATTTTGGGATCAACTTTTACACTTTGAGTTAGTTTTTGGTAAAGGAGACTAGACCCAAAAGTGGAGGGAGTGACTTGGCATCCTAGGTTTTTTTTAGGGCAACCGCCTCCCACATAAAAGGAAGACATTTCATTTTGAAAGGGGGGGGGGGCTGGACGTGGACACAGGGAGCCGCCACCCACATGAAGATACACATTTTTTCATTTTTAAACACTCGGTCACAGAGAATAGAGGGGAGCATTTTGTTGTGCACAGTTACTCATGAATCAAAACTCTCGGTCTTTATTCCAGCAAGAAAATGAGTGTTTCTTTCTTTAGACAATAGTAGCACATTGATTTTCTTTCTTGTAGTAAAAGCGTTGATTTCATTTGGAGAAAGACACATTACATTGCATTTTAAAATGTGTGCACGCTGGATGCTGAAATAAAGACACGATGATGATTCATATTTTCATATTTTTCTTTGAGAAAAGGCTGATTCATTTCAGTTGAAAGAAGTGCACCACGGTGATATTTATTTTTCTTTGAAATTGGAAGCACACAGCTCTTATGGTTGGATGGGAGAGCATTTGGTGTGCAAGGTGATTGAGGAATGGAATTCGGATTTTATTTCAGCAGAGGGGAATTTACCTTTCTTTTCTTTCTTTAGAGGTTAGAACGGTGATTCAACATTGGGAGCATTTTTATTTCTTTCTTTTAATACGTTCGGCATAAGGGCTCATGAGGTGATTGATTTTGGAGGCACACGGTGCATTGGAGGTGACGGTGATGATTCTTGAGAAAAGAAAAAAAAAAGTTGATTTGTTTTTTTTTCCAGCAACACGCTGATTCAAGAAGTGGAGCAGCGTGAAGTGAGTCTTTCTTTCGTTAAGAATAGTAGTAAGGTGATTAGATAGGAGTAGGTGTCACGGCTTGGCTGGGAGAAGCACACCACGTCACAACATGGGTGGAGAGAAAGCACACGGTGCATTCATGTCTTGAAGGAAGAGCTCCCAAGATTCATTCAGCTTTTGAAGAAGTGGCACACACGAACATTGAATGAGCTACTGTCACGTCAAGTCCAGCAATTGTTTTAGTAGAGCAAAGTTTATGATTTACATTTTAGGAAGCACAACACGCAGGGCTTCCCACAGGGACCAGCTGCCACCTAAGTGAAATTCATTTTCTTTTTGGCTTGAGAAAAGGATTGCACGGTGAAGAAGTGGATGCACTCGGAAGTGGTGTGTTGTCACGGTTTAATGGAGTGACGGTTTTAGTTTTCTTTACTTCTTCAAGCATTTAATGTTAAATTTCTTTAAGCATTCATTTCAATTGCCCGCCATTCTCAGTTTGCATCTAATTGTTTAGCTCAATGTTGCACTTGTAATTTGGTTAAAGCACTTTTCATTTTAATGTTCTCTATTTTTCTTGGTTGTGATATTTTAGTTACGATGTTAGCTTAAGTGACCAACTGTTTTAATCCTGTGTTCAAATCCGTGTTTATGTTCGTGTTTTAATTTAGTTCACTTGCATTCACAAAATCTTCACAAACCCCCTACAAAGTGTTCGACCTATTACCTGAACCACATTTGGTCCTTGAGAGACGACCTAGGAGTCACTTCCTAACACTATACTGCATTCTTTAATGCACATCAAATTTGATGGGCCGCGACAGCCGCATCAATGTGACATTGTGATAGTAGAGTGAATGAGTGACCTCTATATACACTTGTGTGATTGAGTGAAACATTTTATCTGGTGAGGAATGATTATGAGCACATGTATGCTTAGTTAATTGATCATTCATGAGAATAACATCTTTTGGATATTATGTGATTATGTGAACACCATGATGAGTTATTTTGAATCAAGGCATGTGTGCATCTTGACTGAATTCTATTTGATGAGCTGATTTGAGTAATTACTTGTCTTGAAAAAAAGCATTTTTGAATGTGTTGAACCATTGTATTGATTGGTGGAAAACTGAGTTATATTTTGTTTGCTTGAGGACAAGCAAAATTCTAAGTTTGGGGTTGTGATAACGGTTCAAAAACCGTTATTTTTATACTTAATTTTGACATTAAAAACACCCTTTATGACTTAGAAACTAGCTTGAAATCGTGTTTTTGCTTAAGTTGTGGAAATAAGAGAGTTGGATGGGTTTTATGCTTGGTTTTCCTTGTTTTGGCATGAATTTAGAGGAATTGGATGAAAGAAGTGGAAGTATCAAGGAGTTGGACTCAAGAAAGGAAGGAAAATTGCACAAAAGAAGAATCGCAGCCACCGCTTAGCGCCATTTCACCGCTTAGCACCATTTCACCGCTGAGCACCAAGCTTACTATTGAGTTATTTGTCTACCGCTTAAGCGCCATCGCTGAGGGCTAATCCAAGTATTACACTTACTACTGAGCGCAATTCCTACCGCTGAGCGCTGTTAACTTGGGCCTGGGCCAATTTTCTGTATTTTTAATAAACTATATAAGGGTTTAGTAGACATAGGGTTCATATCTTTAGACAGAAAGAGGCGAAATTACACTCCTTTCACCCCTCGGAAGTGAATTTTAGATGCGGAAGCTCCGATCTTCAACTTTTAGGGTTCTATCTTTCATTCTTTTCATTATTTTCATCTAGTTTCACTTTGTCTATGGTGAACTAAACCTCCATTGTTGTTGGGGAAACGATGTAATCCTTTGAAACTCTCATGTATTGAATTGATTCTTGATTATATATGTTTTACTTCATTAATTGTTAGGGTTTTTCCTCTACGCTCTATGCATGCTTTATTTAACTCATTCAATTGTATGATTATTGATTTTGTCACTATGGACACATATGACAAAATCTAGAACTTGGGAAATTCTCCCGAAAGCAATATTACCTAGAGATAGGAATAGGAGGATCGATTGCCTTTAAGCGTCTGTGCGAATGTAATGCATGATTAATTGCTAGGGAGACAAGACATTGTGAAATAGTAATTAGAATTAGGCTTTCTTCACCGAGACATTGGGTTTAAGGTAAATTAGAAAGTGGCATTAACATTAATGAAGAAAGATGAATTCATAAATACATGAGAGTGGATAGGATAAGTCGGAAACCTCAACAACACAATCATTCCATATTTTACATCAATCACTTTTGCATCTTTCAATCCAATTTTTCAACACTTGCATTCATGTTTACTTTCCGTAATATAAACACAATGATTTTGTTTAGAAGTTTTATTTAATCAAGAAATCACACAACTGTTTAGGCCTTGAGTCTCTTGGGAAACGATACTTGGTCTTACCATTTATTATTACTTGATACGATTCGGAACACTTGTCGGAGTGTTAACAAGTTTTTTGCTAAAGGTCGAGATAGACTAACATAAGTTGAAGGTCGAAACAGGTCGGCCTGAGCCAAAGGTCGGGATGGGTTTACCCGAGCCAAAGGTATGATAGAGGACTATCTCCTGAAGAATAATTTACGAAATTAAATAAATTATATTTTTCTTTTAATCTTAGACAATTTGTTTCTATTTTGCAAGTTATTTTTTGACCCAATGTCATTGGGCTTTCTTTTAGGGTTTCTTAGGTGCCTTAAACATTTATAGCTATATATGGGGGCACTAAATACATATGTAAACACTTTGGAAGTCATAAATACATATGTAGACATTTATACCTATGCACACCAAAATTTTATAAGGGGAGGTCTAGATCAAGGATCCGTAATTGTATTTAAAGAAATGGACTTGGTCTTTGACGTCAACTTTTACACTATTCAACATAACATTTCTTTTTTCTTATTTTTATCTTTTAAAACGTCGACAATTTTGAGAGTTTGACGTAAAAAATGTTCAAGGATTTCAAAATAAAGTCCATAATCACACTAAACATAGGAAAAATATGAAAATATAACCACAAAAAGTATATACTAAAATTTCAAACAGAGTTCATGTAAGACCCTAGAACTTTAAGAATTTTCCGAGTTGTAAAAAGTTCAAGTTATAATGTAAAATAGAATGCTGTCAAAGTTTGACATGGTTTACTATTTTAATTATAATTTTTTGTAGAAAATATCAATTGAGTTGATTCTTCTATTATTGGATAGTAGACTCAAAGAGCTTCGATTTGAGTACTCATACGCGTATTTTCGACTTCGGTAACGGGGTCAACCGGACTGTCAAAGTTGCAACGATGGTGCTGCTGGGAGACTTGCGCCTAGCGCCCTATTCCAAGGGGCGCCCGACGCGAGAGGTATTAGTTTTCAGATCTGAAATGAGTGGAGATTGCGTGGAAAGTTGGGGAATATGCTCCAGACCTAATCCTTGGGCCAGAGAGGAGTGTGGGCAGACCTCATTTCCAATTATTAGTGCTTCTTAGTGGATTAAGGGGCCATGGTGTCTCTTGGGACAGATCTACAAGTGTGGGAAAAGGAAGAAATGGGTTCTGCACTTGTGGGAGTGAAGTAGTTGCTGCAAAATCCGTGAGAGAGGTGAAGTTGAGAGCTTCTGGAATTGCAAGGACGCCAAGGTGCTGCAAGTCTTGTGAAGATTGATTCAAGGTCTACAAAGGAAGTCTTCAAGAGGTAAGGGGAGCTAGATCATTTTCTATGGGTTGTATGAACAATACATGTGTTGATCTCTGTATGAACTGTATGCTGGAAATTTGTGATTGTGGATGTGGTTGGGTTGAGATGATATTGAGATCGGTATGTTGATGTATGTATTCTGTTGGAGGGGTGATCAAGTGGAAGGAAAGGAAAGTATACACTGTTTTGAACAAGCTGATAGAGTCTTGGGTCAGTTTGAGAGGAAGTGAGGTAGAGATTTTTGGAAGTAGGGATTTTGAGCACATTTGGGTTGTTGGGATATCTTAGGTAAGTCATTTGTGACTTGTTAGAGTCATCAAACTGATCAAAACAGGTGTAAAATGGTTGTTGTCAACTGGTATGGGGCTGGATGACTTCTGGTTTGCGCCCGGCGCCTTTGGGGGCGCCCAGGCGCGAGAGTCTCGCAAAAAGTCGCACCCAGCGCCTTACTGTAGCGCCCGAGCGCGAGGTGTTCGCAGAAAGTGGCTTTGTCTTTGTTTTTGATAGTTTTTGGGGTTCCGGATGTCCGTTTTGGACGTTCTTTATGTCGTTTTGGAGGTTTTGAACCTTTCCGAAACTGTTGGAGATGGTTTCAAAGCCATTTTCTTTGTCTAAGTATGAGTTACGGGGTTTTGTGTTGTTTAGTGGTTCTCTTGGGACTGTTATTGTCTAGTGATGTGTATTGGATTGATTAATGTTGTTTGCTTAACAGATTGTCATGCATGTGGAATGTTTGGAATGCATAGTATGATGTGATTTATGTGGAAAGTATGTGAATGTACGAGATATGTTGGATTTACTGTGATAATATGGTGGTATCTGGTTATTCATGTCTTGGGTTAAGTTTCAAAGTAACAGTATGGTTCATGGACGTAATTCCATGATCCTCAAGGAGAGGATACATGGTGGTGCCCTGGTGATGTGTAGAATGATTGCATGGTAGCTCAGTCTTGGGGGTTTTCCTGACGCTCCAATGGTCTATCATTCTCAAGTAGAGAGGATTGATCCATGTGGTGTGGAGTAGCAGGAGGTCCTAGTCTTGGAGGCTTCCAGTATGCTCCAGGGCACGGAACGGACTAACCTCGTGAGTGTGGTAGGGTGGAACCCATTGGCAACGGCTTTGCAAAGCAGTAGAGGCCACCACGAGTGCATAACCCGCCATAGCTTGGTAATCATTCTGGTCCGGACAAGTCGGTCTATAAAGCAACGAGTCGATTTATAAAGTAACAAGTCTTGTGATGTCAGTTTACCATGTTTGGATGACTTTTGCATGTCGTGTGAGGTTGTATAACATGCTTTTTATATCTAGCTCACCCTTGCTTGTTTGTATTGCTTATGTATGTTTCTTTGGCGATGATCATCCACTTGGATGGGAGCAGATGGCGGGGAGGATACTTTGGGAACAGCTCTTGATGGAGACGGCAGTGATGCAGCTTAGATTTGCTAGTTTTTATTCCTTGAATTCATATTATTTGGAAGAACTTTTGAGTATTTAAAGTTTTAAATTCCCCGTAATTTCCAGGGAGAAATTCTAATACTCTAGTTGTCAATTTCACACTACTCTAAGGATGACTGTAATCCTTAATTACTCTTGACTGCTTTCCTATATTATGCATGATGATGTATTTATCATATATGCATGACGTATATAATTGGGATGTCACAGTTCAAACATAGAAAAATATACTAAAATATATTAAAATATTACATTAATTTTAGAAAAACAACTAAAATGAACTCTTCTTCCTAATCTGAGTCAGATGTCTCCATAGACTCATCTTCTGTTGTCTCGTCTTCATCATGAGATTCACTTGCTTAGGAAGTTCTGAGAGCATTGTCTTCATCTAATTTCAAATGAATCATGATCACAGATTTTTCAACTTTTGAAATTCTTGTTGAAAGCCTTCGAAATTGATCAACAACAAATCTTTCAAACTCAGTGTGTGGAGTGAAGGTAGAAGGAGTTTCGTCAACATCGTTGATCACTCAGCCATCTTCTGTTTTTTTTAGACCAATAAAGGTCAATGCCGCTTTTCCTATTTCATTTGATTTGGTGCACCTGAATTTCTTTTTACCAATAAGATCAACTTGATGATGCTTCAATACAATGTTGATAAAAACACCATAGGGCAGATTATGTCCACGATGACTTGCAATTTCAATCATGTGATCACTAATAACAGCAAACCAGTTGGTTGGTATCCAGGTTTTTATGGCATGAACCAAAAATAAATCTTCAGTAGTTAGACGATCACGTCTACCTCTTCCAGGTAGTAGTATTACTGATAACAGTTGAAAAACTGTTATTTTCATGTTTAAAATTGATACTAAAAGCAACCTTTAGACTTAGAAACTAGCTTGAAATCATGCCTTTTATCCATATTTTCAGAAATAAGAGAGCTGGACAGGTTTATGCTTGATTTAAGTGTTTTTGTGCAGGTTTTGAGGTGAATTTAGTGAAAAGAGTGAAGAATGAGAGAGATGACATTAGAAAAGACAAGAAAGAGTGCAAAAAGAGAAGTCGAAGGCACTGCTCAGCGGCATTTTACCGCTGAGCGGCACTCAGGAGGTTGCGGGAGTCACGCTGAGGGGCAAAATGGCCGCTGAGGGGAAGAAACGAGTCACGCAACCACCGCTGAGCGGTAAATGGCGCTGAGCGGCACTTTTTGGGCTTGGGCTTTTATGATCTTTTGTAACTCTAGATTAGTATATAAGGGCTTGCACGTCCTATAGTTAGGTATCTTTGGCAGAAACGAGGCAAACACTCTCTCTTCCACCCCTTTGAAGGAGGATCTTGGATGCTCAGGCTACCTCTTCACCTTTATTGGGTTTATTCTTTCATTCTTTCATGGTGATTCATCTAGGTTCACCATGAATATGGTGAACTAAACCTTGTATGTTTGTTGGGGAATCAATGTAATCTCTTGAAGCTCTCATATATGGATTTGTTGAGTACATCTTTGAATTGAGACATATGCTTTCTTTCATCATTAGTTAGGGTTTTTCCTCTTTGCTCAATGCTTGCATTGTTTAACTCATTCTAATGCATGATTATTGGTTTTGTCGATACGGACACGTACGGGGAAGTCTAGATCCGGGGAATTTCTCCCAATATTATACTGACAATATTATATTGGTTGCCTTTAAGCTCCTGCGGTAATGAACTAATCATTAGGAATGCTAGGAATTGTATGAACTATTTGATTAGGGAGAAGCCATCTAGAATGGTACTTTAGAGAGTGGCATTAACAATGATGATTTGAATGTTGAATTCCTAAAATATATGAGAGTGGATGAGATGAAATTGACCCCCAACAACATATTTATTCATATATCTCCTTGAAAGTGTTTATCTTTTGTCTTTGCCATTGATCAATTCATGCATACATGTTTAATTTTCGTCCTTGCATATTAAACTTCAATTATTGTGTTCTTAAGTCTTAGCTAATCAACAAATCACATAACTAAACTAGGCCGTGAGTCCTTTGGGAAGAACGATACTTGGTCTTACCAAGTTTATTACATGAACGATTCGGTCATACTTGCCGATTGTGAAACAAGTTTGTGACATCATATTTTGGTGCTTACAAATTTGTCCATCAAGTTTTTGGCGCCGTTGCCGGGGACTCGTGGTTTAACTGGTTAATTTGTGTGATTATTGATTATCTTTGACTTTAATTTTAAATTTCTGTTTTTATTTTCTGTTTCTATCTTTTTCTGTTTTATCTTTTTAGATTAGATTAGATTAGATTTTAATTTTAATTTTATTAGGTTAGATTTTATTAGATTTTATTTTATCTTTTTATCTTTTTAGATTAGGTTAGATTTTATTTTTTTTTAGATTTGATTAGATTTGATTTTATCTTTTTAGATTTTATTTTTAGATTAGATTTTATTTTATCTTTTAGGATTAGATTTTATTTTATTTTATCTTTTATCTGTTTATCTTTTAAATCTTTTATCTTTATATCTTTTATCTTCTTATCTTCTGAATCTTTATTCTTTTTATCTTTTGAATATATCTTCTCTTATATCTTTTTGTGCTAACAAATATTTTCTAGAGTTTTGTGCCTAATGTTTGCAGGATGCAATTCGGTCAAGAATTTAACTATATGGGCACTCAATTCTTCCAAGGTCAACAAAGGAAAGCAAGAGATCTCATCTTTCAGGCAAGGCATGGAGGAATCACTAGGTCATGCATGGGACAGATATAAAAGCCTATTAAGAAAGATTCCCACGCATGGATTTGACGAAGTGGAAGTAGTCCTAATCTTCCTTGGAGGGCTTGGTTCACAAACCAAGATGATGCTGGACGCCTCAGCAGGAGGCAATATTAAATGGAAAACTCCAGAGGAAGCAACTGAAATTATAGAAAACATGGCTACTAATGATAATGAGCTACATAGTGAGAGAGGAGCTCCTATGCAACAAAAAGGAGTTCTGCAGATGCAATCCAATGATGCCTTGCTAGCTCAGAACAAGATACTAACTCAACAGTTGGAGAATCTCACAAAGATACTTGCACAACTACCTAAAGAGTTGAAGACTGCTGCACAGGAACAATCCCAGTTGTGCGAATTATGTGGAGGCGACCATATCAATGGTCACTGTGCCTTTTCAGTAGAAGCAATGGAGGATGTAAACTACATGACTAATCAATATAATAAGCAGCAGCAGCAACCAACCTTTTGGCAACAATTATCTATGCTTAATGAAAGATCAATAAGGTTGGAAGAAACTCTTCAGCAATTTATACAGATAACTGAATCTTCTCAAAAGAGCACTGAAGCTGCTATTAAGAACTTGGAGATTCAAATGGGTCAGATTACCAAGCAATTGGAAGAAAGGCCTGATAAAAAATTTGGGGCTAATACTGAGGTTAACCCCAGGGAAGAATGTGAAGTGCTAGTGAGTGTAAATGTTGAAAATGTTGAGTTGGAAAAAGAAGAGAGAGATGAGAGAAAAGAGAGAGAAGAGAAAGAAGAAGAGAAAATTTGTGTGAAAATAAAGAAGTTGAGAAGAAAAAGAGAAGGGAAGAAAAAAATAAGAGAAAAGAAAAAGAGAAAATTTGGGGAGAGGAAGCATAAGAAAAAGAAGATGAGAGGAAAGAAGAAGGAATCATATGAAAAATCTCATCCTCATCTAAAGAAGAATCGTAGGAAGGAAAAGAAATTTAAGTGCTTTATGGAAATCTTTAAGAAATTGGAGATTAAAGTTCCTATGATTGAGACACTGCAACAGGTTCCTGGTTTGATCAAATTTCTGAAGAAGTTCAGTAGAAAGAAGAAAAAGAAGAAGGAACTTGATCTTTACTGGGTCAAGCTAGTGACGTTAAAGAAGCGCTTGCTGGGAGGCAACCCAGTAGATTTACAAACTTTTGACTTTTGATTTGGTTTTGTAACTTTTAATTTGTGGACATTATTTTGTGAATATTTTGTTGGATCCAGCATCTACTGAAGGATGCTAGGTGGTTAAGTATCTACTGAAGGATACTAAGTTTGTAACACCTACTGATGGATGTTGGTGAGAAGATTTTGCACCTACTGATGGGTGCTGGTAAGTTTGAAACACCCACTGATGGGTGTTGGTGGATTTTGGGTCAGGCTCGTGACGTTAAACAAGCGCTACTTGGGAGGCAACCCAGTTGATTGATTGTTTTCTGTTTATTTATTTTAGTTAGGGTTTGCATAAGCATTTTTAACATTGAATTGCAGGGAACCAGTGAGGGGTATGTCTAGGAGGCACGTAGGTCAAGAAAAGAAGGAGAGGAGCACTTCACGAAAGTGCCGCTGAGTGGCAATTACCGCTGAGCGGTACTATCGTAGATGGGCTTTAGTTCCCCTTAGCGGAACCCGAGCCCATTAGGGTATTTTTAAACCCTAAGATGCGAAATTTCTCATTCTTTCAAAGCTCTTCTCTACACAAACACTCCCACATACCTTCTCCTAGGTTTTCCACATCTTTTCACTCTTTCCTCTTAAGAAAATCTCCTTTCCACTCACTTGCTCACTAGTTTTCCATCTAAGTTTGGGGTTGGGAGAGAGCATCATTGAAGGAGCTGATTTCTTCATTATGGTTTACTAATGCTTAACAATGTATCTTTTGGTTTTGTGAATTATGTTTGATGCAGGGATGGCCTCCTCATCGGGCAAAAAGAATCAAGACTATAAGATCCAAGAAGAAGGAAGATACAGAGGACAGCTCAGATTGAGGAGGAGTTGAGATAGCATTTATTGATGAATGCTATCATATGATTATGCTTTTGTGGTTTAAGTTTTCTGAACTTATTTGTTTTTGTTTTTAGATTAGGGTTTGATGTACTCTATTGAACACCTGGTTTCTTATGATGGTTTGCTATTAATTGTGATTGTTTGATAAGTAATGCTTGATGATGCTTATTGATTGATTGATGTTGAGATGATGTGCACATTAAAATGCTTAAACAGGTGATTCACAAGCTTTGTGAACAAATGCATGATATCATGATTGTGATTGTGAAATTAAGCAGGATGTGTATGTCAAATGTGAATGAGCTTATATGTGATGTTGTGAGCTCCATAGTTGTTATTGTTGAATGCTATTACTTTGAAAGCATGAATGATTTTGCCCAGGTTTTCTATGATTGAATCAATTGCTTGTTTTGCATCATATGATCAAGGCCATTTGTTGGAACCCTTTTTATTGGCCAAATTCATAAAGTTAGCCTACTAAAAGAGAACACTTTGTGTTCTAACCTTTGAACCCTTAGCCTTGAACATACACTGAAACCCTTGAATGAAAATCTTTACCTTGAGTTAAGTAGAAGATCTTATGTGGTATTGTTAAATGTTCAAGTTTGGGGTTGTTGGGGAAACATGAAAAAGGAAAAGCATTGAGCTAAGAGCTAAAAAGTAAGAATATGAAAAGAATAAGAAAAAGAAAAGAAAAGAAAAAGAAGTAAAGCTCAATGCAAATGCAAATGCAAAAGCAAAAAGGCAAGTTGGGAATGAATAAGATGATTGTGTTGTTATGATTCTCTTAACTCAAGGATTTTGTGATCCAGAAAAACCAATTTTCTTCTTAGCCCAGCCACGTTATAAGCCATTGAAAAGTCCTTGTGATGATGCATGCTTGTGAATGTTTTTGATTGTGGTAAAATGAAAGGCAAAGTTGATTCATGTGACATTGTGATAGTAGAGTGAATGAGTGAAACACTTTACCTCTTATACACTTGTGTGTTGAGTGAAACACTTTACCTAGTGAGGAAATAGTCCATAAGTACATGAACATCCATGCTTAATTGATTGATCATTCATGAAAAATAGCATTTGTTGGAATCTAGATGACTTTGTGAAACACTAAAGCATGTGCACATCTTAATCGAACTCTTGGTCATAAGTTTGAGTGAAGTTGTTACTTATCTTGAAAAGAGAATTTTGAATGAGTGAACCATCATATGAATTGGTTGGAGATAGAGTTACATTTTGTTTGCTTGAGGACAAGCAAAGTTCTAAGTTTGGGGTTGTGATAACAGTTGAAAAACTGTTATTTTCATGTTTAAAATTGATACTAAAAGCAACCTTTAGACTTAGAAACTAGCTTGAAATCATGCCTTTTATCCATATTTTCAGAAATAAGAGAGCTGGACAGGTTTATGCTTGATTTAAGTGTTTTTGTGCAGGTTTTGAGGTGAATTTAGTGAAAAGAGTGAAGAATGAGAGAGATGACATTAGAAAAGACAAGAAAGAGTGCAAAAAGAGAAGTCGAAGGCACTGCTCAGCGGCATTTTACCGCTGAGCGGCACTCAGGAGGTTGCGGGAGTCACGCTGAGGGGCAAAATGGCCGCTGAGGGGAAGAAACGAGTCACGCAACCACCGCTGAGCGGTAAATGGCGCTGAGCGGCACTTTTTGGGCTTGGGCTTTTATGATCTTTTGTAACTCTAGATTAGTATATAAGGGCTTGCACGTCCTATAGTTAGGTATCTTTGGCAGAAACGAGGCAAACACTCTCTCTTCCACCCCTTTGAAGGAGGATCTTGGATGCTCAGGCTACCTCTTCACCTTTATTGGGTTTATTCTTTCATTCTTTCATGGTGATTCATCTAGGTTCACCATGAATATGGTGAACTAAACCTTGTATGTTTGTTGGGGAATCAATGTAATCTCTTGAAGCTCTCATATATGGATTTGTTGAGTACATCTTTGAATTGAGACATATGCTTTCTTTCATCATTAGTTAGGGTTTTTCCTCTTTGCTCAATGCTTGCATTGTTTAACTCATTCTAATGCATGATTATTGGTTTTGTCGATACGGGCACGTACGGGGAAGTCTAGATCCGGGGAATTTCTCCCAATATTATACTGACAATATTATATTGGTTGCCTTTAAGCTCCTACGGTAATGAACTAATCATTAGGAATGCTAGGAATTGTATGAACTATTTGATTAGGGAGAAGCCATCTAGAATGGTACTTTAGAGAGTGGCATTAACAATGATGATTTGAATGTTGAATTCCTAAAATATATGAGAGTGGATGAGATGAAATTGACCCCCAACAACATATTTATTCATATATCTCCTTGAAAGTGTTTATCTTTTGTCTTTGCCATTGATCAATTCATGCATACATGTTTAATTTTCGTCCTTGCATATTAAACTTCAATTATTGTGTTCTTAAGTCTTAGCTAATCAACAAATCACATAACTAAACTAGGCCGTGAGTCCTTTGGGAAGAACGATACTTGGTCTTACCAAGTTTATTACTTGAACGATTCGGTCATACTTGCCGATTGTGAAACAAGTTTGTGACATCATATTTTGGTGCTTACAAATTTGTCCATCAATTACCTAAGAAAGTACAAAAGCACAAATGTTTTCTTCCCTTTTCAAACCACCAAGTAGATATGACTTGTATAACTTTAGCCTTTTTGGATATCTCAGAAATTCCTTGTAAATCTTCTTCTTGTTGGTCCATTGGTTGAGTTCTGAATTTCTTTCATGAGACATGAAGCCTTCTGCTTTGAGACTAGTAAAAGATAGCCATATTTCATCATCAATTTTAATATCGACACCTTTCACCTGAGAGCTTATAACACCATTGATAACCTTCAGATTATGGTAGAAGACTTCTACTAGGTTAGGATAGGAATCACCGGTCATTCGAACAAATTTTGCAAGACCCTCATCTGCAAGCCATTCTTGAAAGAGAAACCCTTCCCTTCTGAATAATTCCATATCCAAGAACTTGTGAGGGACCACCTCGAAGAGTTTTCTATAAGATTGAAATGTGTATTGTTCTTCGTCATCACTAATCCACCCATTTGGACTAGCATTTCTTACAAATTGTGCAGCCTTATTTCCATGTCATGAAGATGAAGAAGCCATTTGAGAATAGGATTTAGAGATCTACAGGAAGGGTTTAAGAATCTAGTTTCTGACAATGATACAAGATAGATTTACCTATTAAATATAAGTTCAGAAAAGCACGTCCAATACCATGACAACATGACGTTCTATGGTGGTAATTATTCAAACCACCGCGCCACTATGTATTCTTTTTTTTTTCTTTTAATCAAACTATATGACGACTAATACTGTTGGGGCTTTGACATTTTATTTGCCTGCAGAAAGACAAGAACGTCAAATTTTGACAATAACCGACGTATTCATTTTAAAACCTTGAAGTTTATTAACTTTTAAGTTCCCTGTTTAAGGTTTTCGTCGAATTCGATTTCTATTCGACGTTGTATATCACCCTTTTACAAAACATAGCGTCAAACATGAATACGAAACAACATTAAAAAAACATAGGATGTAAATAAAAAAAACCAGAAAAATAATGGAAAATGTTTTTGAAATTCATAAATGTTAACATTTTCCTCTGGTTTTCCACCATGCCTTCATCGTTAACAAAGAAATTTCTTCGTTTAGTAAAGGAATTAACGGAGAACCAAAGGAAAAAGTTAACATGAATTTGGTTACGGAAGCTCTGTTGTCTAGGTTTTCAAAGGGTAGTTCCAAAGGATCTGAAACCGTATTTAAAGAAAATGGACGTGTACTTTGAAGGAGTAGTTACGAGAAATTTTATAAACAGAGGTGTAGAGGTTATCGAAGGCTCCGAAACTGTATTTATAGAAAAAAAAGAATAACTACTGGGAGCCACTAATGCGCCCAACTACTCCAGTGCCCATCACGTCAAAGCCCCCAAGAGTTCGATGTGTTAGCGGTACAAGGACGTTTTTATAAGTTGGATTAAAAGAAAAATTAAAAGAATAATTGCTGGAAAAATAAAACGTCCAAGTCATATAAGATGTTGGTTTAAAAGAAAAAAGAAAACAAAATAATAAAAGATAACTCCATTTTATTATTTTTTTCTTTTTTATTAAGCCAAAGGGTCAAACACTTTTGTATTACTTTATTCTTTTTCTTTTCAACCAACCTGAAAACGTCTAACGGTTTTGCGGCATGGACGTGTTATATGGGAAAATGCAGTTGGCTGGACATGATGATAAATGTTGTTAGTAAGAACTGAAGAGATTCACGTCATTCATTGGCACCACCTGACATCTACTTTATATGGGAAAAGGCGGTTGGTTAGGCTTGATAAATGTTGTGTTTGAAACGAAGAGATCCATGTCATATACTGACACCACTCGACATCCACGTATATGGAAAAGGTTGTTGGCAGGGCATGATAAATGCTATGTTAAAACGAAGAGATACACGTCTAATATTGAAGGAGTTCTTATGAGAAATTTTATAAATGGAGGTCTAGAGGTTATACAAGGCTCTGAAACTGTATTTATAAAATAAAAGAATAACTACTACAAGCCCATCACATCCTACCCCACATAATGCGATGACCCTTCGGATTCAACCGCTTAATAAAACATTTAAGCCACCAATAGAAGGACGTTTTATCGGTTGGTTTAAAAGAAGAATTTACAAACATAATTTCTGGCAAATAAAACGTCGAACGCATGAAAGAATTTGAAGTTTTAGGGTTGGTTTAAAAGGAAAAATAATAAAAAAGAGATTTACCCCTTTTTCTTACTGGTCAATGAAATGTCAAAAGCCTCAGAAGAATATGATGTGTAATGGAGTGACTTTGGCTTCATGCACATAATAAAACGTCGAATTAGGAAGCGGTTCGTCATTAATATACAATGGGACGTCGATTTCTGCAAGGGTTCGACGTAAAACTCCTAAAAGGATTTCTAAAAGAAATCCATTTTTACAGAACGTATGTTCATAAATGAAATCAAAAACAAAATAAAAGCATAATAACACTAAACATGGGAAAAAACTGAAAATCTAACCACGAAAAGATCCACGGGATAGTTAAAATGTAGAAGGATTTTGGTGAATGGAGGTTGTAGCATTTTGAAAGGGTGCGAAATCCAAATCTCTCAACCTCTTCTTTGTGTTTCTATCACTCCTTCAAGCTTTCACCATGCACAAAGAATCAAACCACAAGGAAATGAATCGCTTTTGAGAACTTGAAAGAGTTGATAGAAAAACATAGAAAAAAGTTAACAAATTGTTACGAGAAACTTTATGAATGGATGTTGTAGCGTTTTGAAAGGGTGCGAAATTCAAATGTATCAACCTCTTTTTTTGTGTTTCTATCACTCCTTCAAGCTTTTCAACATGACAAATGTTGAGATTCTTGATAGGGGGAGCAAAGGTTCAGCTTAACCCACAATCTCAGTGATATTTGTGTTTTTGATGATGACAACACATAATTAATAATACATGTGTATTCTGTGTTACATGTTCTATATTTACATGTTATATGCTTTTGATCAATGTGTTAAATCTGTTTAAGCATATATGAGAGCATGATTGTGTTGTTCATTGCATAACATTGTGTTACATATTATATGTGAATGCATGACATATGATGTTGAAAAGGAAAACCACAAGCACTTATCTTGAACTTTAAATGTGTGGCAAAATAACAGTTTTAAGTCGATTTCATTACGTTGAATGATAAAAATCTTTTGCACAATGCATATCTGTATAAATTAATCGATTACACTGTTTATGTAATCAGTTAGATCCATCAGATTTCAGTAAATACTTAACTGTGGCAAACTGGAAGTTTTAACCTATTACATTATATGTATAATCGATTAAAACTCGTGCCTTTGCTTATACTTGTTTGCTAACTGTAGTGATGAGTTTTCAAGTGAAAAAGTTTTCAAATTTGTTTAAGTGTTATACTTAACCGATTACACTATTTTCTTAATTGGTTAAATCTCGTGTACTTTGAAAATTTGTTTTCTTGATAAGTCTTAACAACCTTAACAGTCATATTTTTAATTGTTTTGACTTACATTAAATGTGTAATCGATTACATTAAATGCATAATCTGTAAAATGTGTTTTAATGTAATTTTGTTATATTAGTGTTAATTGTTTAACCGATTACATTAATATTGTAATCGATTAAGATGCGTCAAACTTGAGAAAACTATATATTGATGCACAACTCTCTGCATTAAAAAGAACTTTTGGAATATTATCTTTTATATCTGAGAAAGTTATTTGAGATCTTAAATTGAAAGAGTGTTCATTCTCTAAGAACCAAGAAGCATTTCATTTGGAAGATTGAAAGGATTCTTAAAGGAATTGATGTGTGCTTACATTTATTGATCACCATATGCACTCTTAGGTGTTTTGAATCAGATCAATTTTGATTTTGAACTCTGTGGATTGTGGTTTCCCTGTTGCTGGTGGCTAGGAAGAGAAGATGGAGTTCTGGTTTCTTTGAGCGGTGTCTCTGATGACAAATTTATGAACACCGAAAAACGGCGCCACAAACTTGTTTAACAATCGGCAAGTGTGACCGAATCATATCAAGTAATAAAACAAGGTAAGACCAAGTATCGTTTTCCCAAAGGACTCACGGCCTAGTTTAGCTATGTGATTTGTTGATTATTTAAGACTTAAGAATAAATTGATGGTAGGTTTTAAATGCAAAAGACAGTAATTAAACATGTATGCATGAATTTGATCAATGGAAAAGAGGAAAACAAACACTTTAATGAATTAGATGGATGAGTATGTTGTTGGGGTTATCAATTTCATCTTATCCACTCTCATATACTTTAGGAATTCACCATTCTTTCCATCAATTGCTAATGCCACTCTCTAAATCACCTTGCAAGAAGGCCTATCCTTAATTACGAGTTCATACAATTCCTAGCATTCCTAGTAATTAGTTCTGAAGTGCAGGAGCTTAAAGGCAACCAATATGCTATTGGGAGAAATTCCCCGGATCTAGATTTCCCCGTACGTTCCCATATCGACAAAATCAATAATCATGGCAATGAATGAGTTAAACAAAGCAAGCATTAAGCAAAGAGGAAAATCCCTAACTAAAGATGAAAGAAAGCATGTATCTTAATATAAGATGTTAAAACAAATTCCATATATGAGAGTTTCACAAGACTACATTGATTCCCCAACAACAATACAAGGTTTAGTTCACCATAATCATGGTGAAACTAGATGAACAATAATGAAAGAATGGAAGAGATAGAAAAACCCTAAAAAGAGAAGAGGAGAGACGTCACCATCTCCCTATCTACCCCCAAGGGGTGAAAAGTGTGTTTCTGCTTCCTCCCAGCCAAAGATACAAACCCTAAGACATCTAGGTCTTTAAATAGGACATAAAAATAATAGAAAAATGGTCCAGGCCGAAACAGATCATAAAATCGCAGAAAACTGGCCCAAAACTCGTCTGGTTGACTTTTTCCGTATTTTGGTTGACTGGTTAACTTTTCTGGTTGATTGGTTGACTTTTCTAGTTTCTGGTTGACTTTTCAGCACTCCAATCATTCGGTACTTCAATTCTTCTTTCAAATCATTCAATTAGCCTACAAAATCAAGGAAATCTTGCACAAAACCATTAAATTCACTTTCAACTCTCTTATTCACAAAACTAAAGAAAAAATATGAGTTCAAGCTAGTTTCTGAGTGTTAAAGGTTGCTTTTAGTATCAATTTTAAGCATGAAAATAACAGTTTTTCAACTGTTATCACAACCCCAAACTTAGAACTTTGCTTGTTGATAACAGTTGAAAAACTGTTATTTTCATGCTTAAAATTGATACTAAAAGCAACCTTTATACTTAGAAACTAGCTTGAAATCATACTTTTATTCATATTTTCAGAAATAAGAGAGCTGGACAGGTTTATGCTTGATTTCAGTGTTTTTGTACAGGTTTTAAGGTGAATTTAGTGAAAGAAGTGAAGAAGGAGAGAGATGAAATCAGAAAAGACATCAAAAAGTTCAAAAGGAGAAGCCGAAGTCACCGCTCAACGGCAGTTTACCGCTGAGCGGTACTCAGGAAGTCACGGGAGGTCCGCTGAGGGGCAAAATGGCCGCTGAGGAGAATAAACCAACTCACGCACTTACCGCTGAGCGGCACTTTTATGGGCTTGGACCTAATTTTCTGTAATTTACGAATAATATATAAGCTTTAGGGTTTCCTAGGGTTAGGTATCTTTGGCTGGAATAAAGCAAACACTCTCTCTTGCACCCCTTTGAAGGAGGATCTTGGATGCTGAGGCTTCCTCTTCACCATTTTAGGGTTTTATCTTTCATTCTTTCATTGTTATTCATCTAGGTTCACCATGAATATGGTGAACTAAACTCTGTATGTTTGTTGGGGAATCAATGTAATCTTTTGAAGCTCTCATATATGCAATTTGTTTTTACATCTTTTATTTAAGATCTATGCTTTCTTTCATCATTAGTTAGGATTTTTCCTCTTTGCGTAATGCTTGCATTGTTTAACTCATTCGATGCATGATTATTGGTTTTGTCGATACGGGCGCGTACGGAGAAGTCTAGATCCGGGGAATTTCTCCCAATATTATATTGGTTGTCGTTAAGCTCCTGTACTTATGAACTGATCATTAGGAATGCTAGGAATTGTATGAACTCGTGATTAGGGAGAAGCCTTCTTGAAAGGTACTTTAGAGAGTGGCATTAACAATGATGATTTGAATGTTGAATTCCTAAAATATATGAGAGTGGATAAGATGAAATTGACCCCCAACAACATATTCATACATATATTTCATTGAAAGTGTTTATCTTTTGCTTTTTGCCATTGATCAAAACTTCATGCATACATATTTAATTTTCGTCTTTTGCATATAAAAATCCAAATATTTCGTCTTTAAGTCATAGTTAATCAATAAACCACACAACTAAACTAGGTCGTCAGTCCTTTGGGAAGAACGATACTTGGTCTTACCAAGTTTATTACTTGAACGATTCGGTCATACTTGCCGATTGAAAAACAAGTTTGTGACATCATATTTTGGTGTTCATAAATTTGTCCATCAAGTTTTTGGCGCCGTTGCTGGGGACTCGTGGTTTAACTGGTTAATTTGTGTGTTTATTGATTATCTTTGACTTTAATTTTGAATTTCTGTTTTTATTTTCTGTTTTTATTTTTTCGGTTTTTATTAGATTAGATTTTATTTTTATTTTATTTTATTTTTATCTTCTCCTATATCTTTTTGTGCTAACAAATCTTTTCTAGGGTTTTGTTTTCTTGTGTATGGAGGAAGCAATTAGAACAAGGAGCAACAAAACAACAGAACCTCTTCTTGAAGGTCTAGACGAGAGTAAACGGAGGAGAAGGATCCGAACATCTAGAGAACTTTTCCCTCCTCCTGAAACTCTGTTGCAACCATCACCACAAGGTTCTGACCATAGCACAGAAAATATGGAGAACAATAATATCAGAAGAACTCTTGCTGATTACACCAATACAGCTGGACCTCAGCACTTTAACAGTATAACTAGACCTAGAGTCAATGCAGCTAACATGGAGGTCAAACCAGCATTGATCCAACTGGTGAACAGTAATCAATTTAATGGGTTATCTCATGAAAGCCCATATGAGCACCTCACTACATTTAATGAGATCTGCAACACAGTGAAAATCAATGGGGTGCCAGATGAAGCGATCAAACTTAGCTTGTTTCCTTTCTCATTGGGAGGCAATGCTAAACTGTGGTTGAATTCGTACCTAGAAGAAAGTTTCACAGAGTGGGAAGCAGTGGTAACAAAGTTTTTAAACAAGTACTTTCCACAATCTAAGAGGATAAAAGGTAAGCAAGAGATTTCTTCATTCAAGTAGGGCATGGAAGAATCACTGGGTCATGCATGGGATAGATACAAAAGCTTGCTACGAAAAACTCCCATGCATGGTTTCAAAGAAGAAGAAGTAGTCCTAACTTTCCTTGGAGGTCTTGGTTCACAAACTAAGATGATGCTTCATGCCTCAACAGGAGGAAACATTAAATGGAAAACTCCAGAGGAAGCAACTAAAATTATTGAAAATATGGCTACTAGTGACAACGAACTCAACATTGAAAGAGGATATCTTAGTCAGAAGGAGTTGTTACAATCAAATGATGCTTTGCTTATTCAAAATAGAATTATATCTCAACAGCTTGAAGAGGTAATTATGAAGCTTTCTCAAATATCACAGGAAATACAACAGGTCTCAATGGTTCAAGTGCAACAACAAAAATGGCAAATGCAATCTACTCCAGTTGAGAAAACAACAAACCTTGAAGAGACTTTCCAAAGATTCTTGAAGACGAATGCGTCTTATTGTCAGAATGTGAAGGTTGCATTTAAAAATATGGAGGCTTATGTTCAGAGAATAGTTGACAAGATGAAACATGATAATCTCAGAAAGGAGTGTAAAACTGTTGTAACCAGAAGTGGTAGAGTGTTAGAGGAGAGAAAAAAAGAAAGAGAGGAAAAAGAAAAGGAGAGTGAGAGTGAAAAAGAAACATGTGAGTGGAAAGAAAGAGTTGATAGAGAGAAAAAGAAAAAAGAAGAAGAGGAGAGGAGAGAAAAAAAAGAGAGAGAAGAGAGAGAGGAGAGACAAAAAGAAAAAGAGTATGAAAAGCCGCTTCCTTATCCAAAGAGTTATTCATGGAAGGAGAAAGAAAAGCAGTTGGAAAGATTCATGGAGTTGTTTAAGAAGCTGGAGATCACTATACCATTCTCTGAAGCATTGCAACAGATGCCAGCATATGCAAAGTTTTTGAAGGAACTCCTCACAAAGAAACACAAGTATATTGAAAAGGAAACTATCAATGTACAGGGGAACTGCAGTGCAATCATACAGAAACTACCTCCTAAACTTAAAGATCCAGGAAGCTTCACTATTCCATGCACCATAGGAGATGTGAAAGTTGGAAGAGCATTGATTGATTTGGGAGCTAGCATTAATCTAATGCCGCTATCCATGTGCAGAACAATTCAGGGGTTGGAAATTAAACCAACCAGAATGGCTCTTCAATTGGCGGACAGGTCTCTTAAATATCCATATGGAGTGGTTGAAGATGTTCTAGTAAAGGTTGACAAATTTGTATTCCCAGTGGATTTTATTGTGATGGAGATGGAAGGGAATAGTGATGTTCCTCTTATTCTTGGGAGACCTTTTATGAAGACTGCTAGAATTTTGATTGATGTAGAGAATGGTAAGCTTAAATTGAGAGTTGATGATGAAGAAGTCACTTTTGACGTATCCAAGGCCATGACATATCCAAATGATGACAAAGCATGTTTTCAATTTGATGAACTTGATGAAGTTTGTATGGTGCAAGAAAGGATGGTGCGAAATATTTCTCCACTGGAAAAAACTCTCATTGATGCATGTGAAGATTTAGATGAAGAAGAAGAGAAATTGATTGATGAATGTTTGATGGACTTGGAAACATTGAAAAAGAGTCCGGAGGAAGATCCAATATTCGAAATAATTAATAAGGAAGAAGCAGTCAAAGCACAGACACCAGAATTAAAAAGATTGCCATCACATCTGAAATATGTTTTTCTAGAAGAAGATGGAACAAAGCCAGTCATCATCAATAACTCTTTATCTCTACAAGAAGAAGAGCAGTTGATAGAAATTCTGAGAGCCAACAAAGAAGCAATTGGGTGGTCAATATCAGATCTCAAAGGTATTAGCCCAACTTATTGCATGCACAAGATTTTTATGGAAGAAGATTATAAACCAAGTGCTCAACCACAGAGAAGGTTGAATCCTGTTATGAAGGAGGTGGTCAGAAAAGAAGTATTGAAACTGCTAGAAGCGGGTATCATCTATCCAATCTCTGACAGTGAATGGGTGAGTCCAGTACAGGTGGTTCCAAAGAAAGGGGGAATGACCGTAATTTATAATGATAAGAATGAACTTATTCCTACTCGGACAGTTACTGGCTGGCGTATGTGCATTGATTACAGGAAGCTGAATAAAGCTACTAGGAAAGATCATTTTCCTCTTCCTTTCATGGATCAGATGTTAGAAAGGTTATCAGGGCAGGCTTTCTATTGTTTTCTAGATGGATATTCTGGATACAATCAAATTGTGGTAGATCCAAGAGACCAGGAGAAGACGGCTTTTACTTGTCCTTTTGGTATCTTTGCATATAGAAAGATGCCTTTTGGATTATGTAATGCTCCAGCTACGTTTCAGAGGTGTATGCAGGCAATTTTTGTAGATCTCTTAGAAAAGTGCATTGAAGTATTCATGGATGATTTCTCAGTTTTTGGAAATTCTTTCCAAAGATGTTTGGCTAATTTAAACACTGTCCTCAAAAGATGTGTTCAGACAAATCTTGTTCTTAATTGGGAGAAATGTCATTTCATGGTAACTGAAGGAATTGTATTGGGGCATAAAATCTCTGCTAAAGGAATTGAGGTAGACAAAGCTAAAGTAGAAGTCATTGAGAAACTGCCTCCACCAACAAATGTAAGAGGGATTAGGAGTTTTCTTGGTCATGCTGGGTTCTATAGAAGATTCATCAAAGATTTCTCAAAAATTGCTAAACCATTGAGTAATCTTTTGATGAAGGATGTTCCTTTTGTGATGAATGAAGATTGTTTGAAAGCTTTTGACACATTGAAGAATAAGCTAGTGTCAGCGCCAATAATTGTAGCGCCAGATTGGACTCAGAATTTCGAATTAATGTGTGATGCAAGTGATTATGCAATAGGAGTTGTCCTTGGCCAGAGAAAAGAACAAAAGTTTCACCCAATTTATTATGCTAGCAAAGTTCTGAATGATGCTCAATTGAATTATGCTACCATAGAGAAAGAATTTCTGGCCATTGTATATGCTTTAGAGAAATTTAGACCTTATCTTATTGGGTCTAAGGTGACTGTCTATACAGATCATGCAGCTATTAAATATTTGTTGACAAAACCAGATTCTAAGCCACGTCTGATTAGATGGGTATTACTGTTGCAAGAATTTGATGTAGAAATCCGTGATAAGAAAGGAAGTGAGAACTTGATTGCTGATCATTTGTCACGGTTAGTCAACAATGAGGTCACTAACAAGGAGTCTGAAATCTGGGAATCTTTTTCAGATGAATCACTCATGTATATTCAGCAGAGGCCCTGGTTTGCTGATATGGCTAATTTCAAAGCTGCAAGGGTCATGCCGGAAGACTTAACTTGGCAACAAAGAAAGAAATTTTTGCATGATGCCAAGCAGTTTGTTTGGGATGATCCTTATTTGTTCAAGATTGGAGCAGATAATCTTCTGAGGAGATGTGTTACGAATGAAGAAGCAGAAGGAATTCTCTGGCATTGTCATGATTCACCTTATGGAGGACATTTCAATGGAGAAAGAACAGCAGCAAAAGTCCTTCAATCAGGGTTTTATTGGCCAACTTTATTTAAAGATGCCCATAATCATGCTAGAAATTGTGATAAATGTCAAAGAGCAGGGACAATCACTAAACGTCATGAGATGCCTTTACAAGGTATTTTAGAGGTTGAGGTTTTTGATTGTTGGGGTATTGACTTTGTTGGACCTTTCCCTCCATCTTTCAACAATGAATATATTCTGGTAGCAGTGGATTATGTGAGTAAATGGGTGGAAGCATTAGCTTGTCCTAAAAATGATGCTAGCACGGTAATTAAATTCCTGAAGAGGCAGATATTCTCACGTTTTGGCACTCCAAGAGTGTTGATCAGTGATGGAGGATCTCATTTTTGCAATTATCAGCTAGAGAAAGTACTCAAACACTATGGAGTAAAACATAAGGTAGCTGCACCTTATCATCCACAAACCAATGGACAAGCTGAGGTGTCTAACAGGGAGATAAAAAGGATCCTGGAAAAAACAGTGACTTCATCAAGAAAGGATTGGTCTCTCAAATTGGATGATGCTCTTTGGGCTTATAGGACAGCAATGAAGACTTCTATGGGATTATCACCGTTTCAATTAGTCTATGGGAAAGCATGCCATTTGCCAGTAGAATTGGAGCATAAAGCATTATGGGCTTTGAAATTCTTGAATCTTGATCCTTATGAAACTCAATGCACACGCAGAAGGCAGATTTTGGAGCTTGAAGAAATGAGATTACATGCATATGATTCATCCAAGGCTTACAAAGACAAGATTAAATTTTATCATGACAGGAAGTTGGTGAATAGAGTTTTCAATCCAGGACAACAGGTACTATTGTTCAATTCAAGATTGAAGATATTTCCTGGGAAGCTGAAGTCGAAATGGTCAGGACCATTTGTGATAAAAGAGGTGCATCCGCATGGAGCAATTGAAATATTTAATCCAGCTGCTGATGATCCACAGAGAAGTTGGGTGGTGAATGGTCAACGTCTCAAACCCTATCTAGGGGGAGAGGTGCAACAATTTTCCACAATGATGTTGTTGGTTGATCCTTGAAAGTTTGGGTCAGGCTCGTGACGTTAAACAAGCGCTTACTGGGAGGCAACCCAGTATTCTGTAAGTATTTTATGTTTTTAGATTAGAGTTTGATGTACTTTATTGGAAACCTGGTTTGTGATGGTGGTTGCTATTAACTATGATTGTTTGATAAGTAATGCTTGATGATGCTTATTGATTGATTGATGTTGAGATGATGTGCACATTAAAATGCTTATATAGGTGATTCACAAGCTTTGTGAACAAATGCATGAGATCATGATTGTGATTGTGAAATTAAGCAGGATGTGTATGTCAAATGTGAATGAGCTTATATGTGAGGTTTTGAGCTCCAGAGTTTTTATTGATTGAATGTTATTACTTTGGAAACATGAATGACTTTGCCCAGGTTTTCTATGATTGAATCAATTGCTTGTTTTGCATCATATGATCAAGGCCGTTTGTTGGAACCCTTTTTATTGGCCAAATTCATAAAGTTAGCCCACTAAAAGAGAGCACTTTGTGTTCTATCCTTTGAACCCTTAACCTTGAACATAAATTGAAAAACCCTTGATTGAAAATCTTTACCTTGAGTTAAGTAGAAGATCTTGTGTGGTATTGTTAAATGTTCAAGTTTGGGGTTGTTGGGAAAATATAGAAAAGGAAAAGCATTGAGCTAAGAGATAAAAGTAAGAATATGCAAAGAAAAAGAAAAGAAAAGAAAAAAAGGCAAAGCTCAATGCAAAAGAAAGTTGTGAAGAATAAGAATAATTGTGTTGTCATGTTTCTCTTAACTCAAGGATTTTGTGATCCAGAAAAACCAATTTTCTTGTTAGCCCAGCCACATTATAAGCCATTGAAAAGTCCTTGTGATGATGCATGCTTGTGAATGTTTTTGATTGTGATAAAATGAAAGGCAAAGTTGATTCATGTGACATTGTGATAGTAGAGTGAATGAGTGATTACCTCTTATATACTTGTGTGTGAGTGAAACACTTTATCTAGTGAGGAAATATTCCATGAGCACATGAACATCCATGCTTAATTGATTGATCATTCATGAAAATAACATTTGTTGGAATTTAAATGACTTTGTGAACACTAAAGCATGTGCACATCTTGATTGAACTCTTGGTCATAAGTTTGAGTGAAGTTGTTACTTATCTTGAGAAAGAGGATTTTTGAATGAGTGAACCATCATATGAATTGGTTGGAGATTGAGTTACATCTTGTTTGCTTGAGGACAAGCAAAGTTCTAAGTTTGGGGTTTTATCTTTCATTCTTTCATTGTTATTCATCTAGGTTCACCATGAATATGGTCAACTAAACTCTGTATGTTTGTTGGGGAATCAATGTAATCTTTTGAAGCTCTCATATATGGAATTTCTTTTTACATCTTTTATTTAAGATCTATGCTTTCTTTCATCATTAGTTAGGGTTTTTCCTCTTTGCGTAATGCTTGCATTGTTTAACTCATTCGATTCATGATTATTGGTTTTGTCGATACGGGCGCGTACGGGGAAGTCTAGATCCGGGGAATTTCTCCCAATATTATATTGGTTGTCGTTAAGCTCCTGTACTTATGAACTGATCATTAGGAATGCTAGGAATTGTATGAACTCGTGATTAGGGAGAAGCCTTCTTGAAAGGTACTTTAGAGAGTGGCATTAACAATGATGATTTGAATGTTGAATTCCTAAAATATATGAGAGTGGATAAGATGAAATTGACCCCCAACAACATATTCATACATATATTTCATTGAAAGTGTTTATCTTTTGCTTTTTGCCATTGATCAAAACTTCATGCATACATATTTAATTTTCGTCTTTTGCATATAAAAATCCAAATATTTCGTCTTTAAGTCATAGTTAATCAATAAACCACACAACTAAACTAGGCCGTGAGTCCTTTGGGAAGAACGATACTTGGTCTTACCAAGTTTATTACTTGAACGATTCGGTCATACTTGCCGATTGAAAAACAAGTTTGTGACATCATATTTTGGTGTTTGATGGACAAATTTGTAAGCACCAAAATATGATGTCACAAACTTGTTTCACAATCGGCAAGTATGACCGAATCGTTCAAGTAATAAACTTGGTAAGACCAAGTATCGTTCTTCCCAAAGGACTCACGGCCTAGTTTAGTTATGTGATTTGTTGATTAGCTAAGACTTAAGAACACAATAATTGAAGTTTAATATGCAAGGACGAAAATTAAACATGTATGCATGAATTGATCAATGGCAAAGACAAAAGATAAACACTTTCAAGGAGATATATGAATAAATATGTTGTTGGGGGTCAATTTCATCTCATCCACTCTCATATATTTTAGGAATTCAACATTCAAATCATCATTGTTAATGCCACTCTCTAAAGTACCATTCTAGATGGCTTCTCCCTAATCAAATAGTTCATACAATTCCTAGCATTCCTAATGATTAGTTCATTACCGCAGGAGCTTAAAGGCAACCAATATAATATTGTCAGTATAATATTGGGAGAAATTCCCCGGATCTAGACTTTCCCGTACGTGCCCGTATCGACAAAACCAATAATCATGCATTAGAATGAGTTAAACAATGCAAGCATTGAGCAAAGAGGAAAAACCCTAACTAATGATGAAAGAAAGCATATGTCTCAATTCAAAGATGTACTCAACAAATCCATATATGAGAGCTTCAAGAGATTACATTGATTCCCCAACAAACATACAAGGTTTAGTTCACCATATTCATGGTGAACCTAGATGAATCACAATGAAAGAATGAAAGAATAAACCCAATAAAGGTGAAGAGGTAGCCTGAGCATCCAAGATCCTCCTTCAAAGGGGTGGAAGAGAGAGTGTTTGCCTCGTTTCTGCCAATGATACCTAACTATAGGACGTGCAAGCCCTTATATACTAATCTAGAGTTACAAAAGATCATAAAAGCCCAAGCCCAAAAAGTGCCGCTCAGCGCCATTTACCGCTCAGCGGTGGTTGCGTGACTCGTTTCTTCCCCTCAGCGGCCATTTTGCCCCTCAGCGTGACTCCCGCAACCTCCTGAGTGCCGCTCAGCGGTAAAATGCCGCTGAGCGGTGCCTTCGACTTCTCTTTTTGCACTCTTTCTTGTCTTTTCTAATGTCATCTCTCTCATTCTTCACTCTTTTCACTAAATTCACCTCAAAACCTGCACAAAAACACTCAAATCAAGCATAAACCTGTCCAGCTCTCTTATTTCTGAAAATATAGATACAATGCATGATTTCAAGCTAGTTTCTAAGTCTAAAGGTTGCTTTTAGTATCAATTTTAAGCATGAAAATAACAGTTTTTCAACTGTCATCACAACCCCAAACTTAGAACTTTGCTTGTCCTCAAGCAAACAAAATGTAACTCCATCTCCAACCAATTCATATGATGGTTCACTCATTCAAAAATCCTCTTTTTCAAGATAAGTAATAACTTCACTCAAACTTATGACCAAGAGTTCAATCAAGATGCGCACATGCTTTAGTGTTTCACAAAATCATTTAGATTCCAACAAATGCTATTTTTCATGAATGATCAATCAATTAAGCATGGATATTCATGTGCTCATGGAATATTTCCTCACCAGGTAAAGTGTTTCACTCAACACACAAGTGTATAAGAGGTAAAGTGTTTCACTCATTCACTCCACTATCACAATGTCACATGAATCAACTTTGCCTTTCATTTTACCAGAATCAAAAACATTCACAAGCATGCATCATCACAAGGACTTTTCAATGGCTTATAATGTGGCTGGGCTAACAAGAAAATTGGTTTTTCTGGATCACAAAATCCTTGAGTTAAGAGAATCATAACAACACAATTATCTTATTCATTCCCAACTTTCTTTTGCCTTTACATTTGCATTTGCATTGAGCTTTACTTCTTTTTCTTTTCTTTTCTTTTTCTTTGCATATTCTTACTTTTTAGCTCTTGGCTCAATGCTTTTCCTTTTTCATGTTTTCCCAACAACCCCAAACTTGAACATTTAACAATACCACATAAGATTTTCTACTTAACTCAAGGTAAAGATTTCCAATCAAGGGTGTTCAGTGTATGTTTAAGGCTAAGGGTTCAAAGGATAGAACACAAAGTGTTCTCTTTTAGTGGGCTTACTTTATGTATTTGGCCAATAAAAAGGGTTTCAATCAACACGACCTTTGATCATGTGATGCAAAACAAGCAATTGATTCAATCATAGAAAACCTGGGCAAAGTCATTCATGCTTTCAAAGTAATAGCATTCAACCATAACAACTCTGAAGCTCAAAACCTCACATATAAGCTCATTCCTATTTGACATACACATCCTGCTTAATTTCACAATCACAATCATGATATCATGCATTTGTTCACAAAGCTTGTGAATCACCTGTATAAGCATTTAATGTGCACCTCATCTCAACATCAATCAATCAATAAGCATCATCAAGCATTACTTATCACATAATCACAATTAATAGCAAACCATCATAATAAACCAGGTGTTCAATAGAGTACATCAAACCCTAATCTAAAAACAAAAACAAATAAGTTCAGAAAACTTAAACCACAAAAGCATAATCATATGATAGCATTCATCAGTAAATGCTATCTCAGCTCCTCATCAGTCCGAGCTGTCCTCTGTATCTTCCTCTTCCTCTTCATCATCATTTTCATCAAATGCATCCTCCTCCTCAGCTTCATCTTCTTCCATGTCTCCTGCTGAAGCTTCAGCTGCTCCATGTACTGGTTCTTCTGGCCAAGCTACCACATTATGGAATTCATCCATAGTCCACCTGTGAGTTGGAGGTGTATCATACATCCCCACTATCATCTCAGCAGTGGCCACCTGCCCTCTGTGGATAGACTGCAAATGAGCACCTATAAGAGACATATACATGTCCCTCATCTGGAATGGTTCTGCTTCATGTGTATCAGCAGATGTCTGGCCCTGTGCTGGTCTTCTCTCTCTACGAGCCTGGCGTGGTGGAACTGGCTGGGCTGCCTCCTCACCTCCACAGTACTGTCTGTAATAGGCCTCATCTATAGCTTTTCTAGGCCTCTCAAATGGTGGAACAGAAGTGTCCACCCCAGCTAGCTTGCAAAGGTGAGTAATCAAAGAAGGATGTCCCAGTGGTGCTTTGTTGTTTGAGGTGTTTGCACACACACTAATCTCATCAGCTATCACCTGCCCAATATTAACATTCAAATTTCTGATAGCACAGTAGATGAATAGTGCCCTGGTGAGAGTGATATCTGACACATGTGAGCATGGCTGAATGTTGGCATGAGAAAATGCCATCCAATACTTTGCAAGAGGAGTCAAGTCTGTCCTCCTAATGTTAACCACTGCTCCAGATCTATTCCTTTGAATGTGTCCTCCAGGTAAGCACAACACTCTCTCAACATCCTCAAAGTCAGCACCTTCCTCCATGCTAAGAGCAAACTGGCATTGCTCACCAGCCCACACAGTATCCATGAAGTTGTTGATGGAATCAGGATCATACCTGATAGCATGGCCTCTGACATAGCCCAAATAATTCTCAGCTGGATAATCACCAATCTTCTTTGCATTGGTGTAGAATTCCTTCACCACAGCTATGTTGGCTGGTGCTGGATAAGTGGCTAGCTTCCCCCAATCATTCCCTAACACTTGCTCTCCAAATTGAGGAGCAAAGTTAGGTATCATTCCAACCTTTCTCTCCATTAGAAGTCTCCTGTCCTGTACCACCCTAAAGTGCTTCTCATGTTTCCTAGAGAGGAACCTGCCATTATGTGGCTGCTCTGGTTCCTTTTCCTTCCTCTTGGTTGCCATGGTTTTCAATCTCTTTCCTGAAGAGGATGCCATTCTTGGGTGGAGATGCTAGATGATATGAGAATGCTTCCAAACTAGCATGCTCTCTTCCAACCCCAAACTTTGATGGCACACTAGTATAAAAGTGAGTGGAAGAGAAAATTTTTAAAGAGGGAAGAGTAGAAAGATATGGAAAACCTAGGAGAAGAGGTGTGGAAGTGTTTGTGCAGAGAAGAGCTTGAAAGAGTGTAAAAACGCGCAGCTTAGGGTTTAAAAATACCCCAATGGGCTCGGGTTCCGCTAAGGGGAACTTAAGCCCATCTGCGTTAGTACCGCTCAGCGGTAAATGCCGCTCAGCGGCACTTTCGTGATGTGCCCTTCTCCTTCTTTTCTTGTCCTACGTGCCTTCCTAGCATACCCCTCATAGGTTCCCTGCAATTCAATGTTAAAAATGCTTATGCAAACCCTAACTAAAATAAACAAACAGAAAACAATCAATCAACTGGGTTGCCTCCCAGGTAGCGCTTGTTTAACGTCACGAGCCTGACCCAAAATCCACCAACACCCATCAGTAGGTGTTTCAACTTACCAGCACCCATCAGTAGGAGCAAAATTTTCTCACCAACACCCATCAGTAAGTGTTGCAAACTTAGTATCCTGCAGTAGATACTTAACCACCTAGCATCCTTCAGTAGATGCTAAATCCAGCAAAATAATGTCCAGAATAATGTTCACAAATTACAAATTACAAAACCAAATCAAAAGTTTGTAAATCTACTGGGTTGCCTCCCAGCAAGCGCTTCTTTAACGTCACTAGCTTGACCCTGTTAAAGCTCACGTTCCATCTTCTTTATAGTTGATGTAGTCCTTCCACCAACCTTTCAACTGCTTCCTTTGGACTGTTTTGGATCCTCTAGAATATGGAGACTCTATCTCTATCATCTCCTTTTCGTTAAAGCCTTTTATAACCCACAACTTGTTCTTGAATCTTACTGGTGTGCCAAGTTGGAGCCTTCTTTTCTTCCAGTCCCTAGGAACTTCTTCTCCTTTTCCGGTCTCTTCTACCTTGGGTACCTGAAAAAACAAACAATGGTTATCCGAAATTTCATTCTTACCTCTAGTTATGGGTGCATCTCGAAATGCAGCTTTGTAACTAGCCTCTTCCTCCTTTGCTTGTTCTTCATCTTTGAAGACATCCACCACCACTCTCTCCTCTCTGTCTTGGAGAACCACTATACCTTCATTCACATCTATGATCGCCCTGGCCGTTTTCATAAACGGCCTTCCAAGTATGAAAGGTATTTTCTCGGTCTCCATCTTCATCACCACAAAGTCTGCCAAAAACTGAAGTTTGCCAACACAAACTACAATGTCTTCCGCAATCCCACATGGCTCCTTTGAAGATCCATCGGCCATCACTAAATTAACCTTTACAGGTTTTATTTTAACATTGCCAATGTGCTCCAAGAGAGAATAAGGCATCAAGTTAACACTTGAGCCCAAATCAAGGAGAGCCTTCTTTACCTTTTTCTTCCCTATAGTGCAAGGGATAGAAAAACTGCCTGGATCTGCTGCTTTTGGTGGGAATGATTCTTTCTTAACAGTTATACACTTTTCTTCCTTTTCCTCTCTACGTCTTCTTTTTGTAGAGGTTCCTTCATCTGATTTTGTGTAAACTGCTATTTTCTGTAAAATTTGTTCCCAAGGAGCTTCATTATCAACCATTCTGAATAAATCTGTGAAGTCCATTGGTTTCTCTTCATTTGATGGAAAAGGAAAAATTTCCTTTCTTTCTACTTCTCTTCTTTCTTCTTTTTCTTCCTCCTCTAACTCAACTATCTCTTCATTCACACTTTTGACCACTTTGCACTCTTCTCTGGGGTTAACCTCAGTATTAGCCCCAAAATTTCTAGTTGACCTTTCTTCCAATTGCTTCGTAATCTGACCCATCTGAATCTCCAAATTTTTTATAGTAGCTTCAGTGCTCTTTTGAGAAGATTCAGTTTTCTGTATAAATTGCTGAAGAGTTTCTTCCAACCTTGTTGATCTTTCATTAAGCATAGATAATTGTTGCCACATGGTTGGTTGCTGCTGCTGTTGCTTATTATATTGATTAGCCTGCCCAGTTTGTCCTTGGCCAATGCTTGGATGTGGTTTCCAACCCTGATTATAATTGCCTTGACGGTATGGAAACTGATTAGCCATGAAATTAACATCCTCCATGGCCTCCACTGGAAAAGCACACTGGCCATTGATGTGATCACCTCCACATAGTTCGCACAATTGGGTTTGTACCTGTGCAGCAGATTTTAACTCTTTAGGTAGTGAAGCAAGAGTTTTGGTCAGAGTTTCCAGCTGTTGAGTTAGAATCTTATTCTGTGCTAGCAGAGCATCATGGGTTTGTAATTGAAGAACCCCTTTTTGTTGCATAGGGGCGCCTCTTTCATTGTGAAGCTCATTATCACTTGTAGCCATATTTTCAATAATTTCAGTTGCTTCCTCTGGAGTCTTCCATTTGATATTGCCTCCAGCTGAGGCATCCAGCATCATCTTGGTTTGTGAACCAAGCCCTCCAAGGAACGTTAGGACTACTACTTGATCCTCAAAGCCATGCGTAGGAGTTTTACGTAACAAGCTTTTATACCTGTCCCATGCATGTCCCAGTGATTCCTTCATGCCCTGCTTGAATGAAGATATCTCTTGCTTTCCTTTAGTCACTTTAGATTGTGGGAAGTATTTGTTTAGAAACTTTGTAACCACTGCTTCCCACTCTGTGAAACTTTCTTCTGGAAAAGAGTTCAACCAAAGCTTAGCGTTGCCCCCCAATGAGAAAGGGAACAAGCTAAGTTTGATAGCTTCGTCTGGCACCCCATTAATCTTGACCGTGTTGCAGATCTCATTAAAGGTTGTAAGGTGCTCATATGGGCTTTCGTGTGATAACCCATTAAATTGATTACTCTTCACCAGTTGAATTAATGCTGGTTTGACCTCCATGTTGGCTGCATTGACTCTAGGTCGAGCTATGTTGTTGAAGTGCTGAGGTCCAGCAAGATTAGTGTAATCTGCAAGAGTTCTTCTAGCATTATTATTGTTCTCCATACTCCCTGTGCTATGAACAGAACCTTGTGGTGATGATTGTAGGAGAGTTTCAGGAGAAGGGAAAAGTTCTCTGGACGTTCTGATTCTTCTCCTCCTTCTACTCTCGTCTAGGCCTTCAAGTAGTGGTTCTGTTGTTTTCTTACTTCTAGTTCGAATTGTTTCCTGCATGCACAAGAAAACAAAACCCTAGAAAAGATTTGTTAGCACAAAGATATAGAAGAAAAGATATATTCAGAAGATAAAAAGATAAAAGATTCAGAAGATAGAATCAAATAAGATAAAATAAAACCTAATCTAAAAAATAAAATCTTACCTAATCTAAAAGATAAAATAAAATAAAATCTAACCTAACCTAAAAGATAAAAAGGTAAAATAAAATAAAATCTAATTTAATCTAAAAAGATAAAAAGATAAAATACAATAAAAACAAAAAAAAAGAAAAACAGAAATTCAAATTAAAGTCAAAGATAATCAATAATCACACAAATTAACCAGTTAAACCAGAGTCCCCGGCAACGGCGCCAAAAACTTGATGGACAAATTTGTAAGCACCAAAATATGATGTCACAAACTTGTTTCACAATCGGCAAGTATGACCGAATCGTTCAAGTAATAAACTTGGTAAGACCAAGTATCGTTCTTCCCAAAGGACTCACAGCCTAGTTTAGTTATGTGATTTGTTGATTAGCTAAGACTTAAGAACACAATAATTGAAGTTTAATATGCAAGGACGAAAATTAAACATGTATGCATGAATTGATCAATGGCAAAGACAAAAGATAAACACTTTCAAGGAGATATATGAATAAATATGTTGTTGGGGGTCAATTTCATCTCATCCACTCTCATATATTTTAGGAATTCAACATTCAAATCATCATTGTTAATGCCACTCTCTAAAGTACCATTCTAGATGGCTTCTCCCTAATCAAATAGTTCATACAATTCCTAGCATTCCTAATGATTAGTTCATTACCGCAGGAGCTTAAAGGCAACCAATATAATATTGTCAGTATAATATTGGGAGAAATTCCCCGGATCTAGACTTCCCCGTACGTGCCCGTATCGACAAAACCAATAATCATGCATTAGAATGAGTTAAACAATGCAAGCATTGAGCAAAGAGGAAAAACCCTAACTAATGATGAAAGAAAGCATATGTCTCAATTCAAAGATGTACTCAACAAATCCATATATGAGAGCTTCAAGAGATTACATTGATTCCCCAACAAACATACAAGGTTTAGTTCACCATATTCATGGTGAACCTAGATGAATCACAATGAAAGAATGAAAGAATAAACCCAATAAAGGTGAAGAGGTAGCCTGAGCATCCAAGATCCTCCTTCAAAGGGGTGGAAGAGAGAGTGTTTGCCTCGTTTCTGCCAAAGATACCTAACTATAGGACGTGCAAGCCCTTATATACTAATCTAGAGTTACAAAAGATCATAAAAGCCCAAGCCCAAAAAGTGCCGCTCAGCGCCATTTACCGCTCAGCGGTGGTTGCGTGACTCGTTTCTTCCCCTCAGCGGCCATTTTGCCCCTCAGCGTGACTCCCGCAACCTCCTGAGTGCCGCTCAGCGGTAAAATGCCGCTGAGCGGTGCCTTCGACTTCTCTTTTTGCACTCTTTCTTGTCTTTTCTAATGTCATCTCTCTCATTCTTCACTCTTTTCACTAAATTCACCTCAAAACCTGCACAAAAACACTCAAATCAAGCATAAACCTGTCCAGTTCTCTTATTTCTGAAAATATAGATACAATGCATGATTTCAAGCTAGTTTCTAAGTCTAAAGGTTGCTTTTAGTATCAATTTTAAGCATGAAAATAACAGTTTTTCAACTGTCATCAGTGTTCATAAATTTGTCCATCACTTGTCCACAAGCAAACAAGATGTAACTCAATCTTCTACCAATCAATACAATGGTTCACTCCATTCACAAATCCTCTTTTCAAGATAAGTAAGTACTTCAATTAAGCTCATGACAAAGACTTCAATCAAGACATGCACATGCTTTAGTGTTCACAAAGTCACTTAATATCCAACAAATGCTATTTTTCATGAATGATCAATCAATTAAGCATGGATGTTCATGTGCTCATGGAATATTTCCTCACTAGATAAAGTGTTTCACTCACACACAAGTATATAAGAGGTAATCACTCATTCACTCTACTATCACAATGTCACATGAATCAACTTTGCCTTTCATTTTATCACAATCAAAAACATTCACAAGCATGCATCATCACAAGGACTTTTCAATGGCTTATAATGTGGCTGGGCTAACAAGAAAATTGGTTTTTCTGGATCACAAAATCCTTGAGTTAAGAGAATCATATAAACACAACCATTCTTACTTATTCCCAACTTTCCTTTGCATTGAGCTTTTCTTTTTCTTCTCTTTTCTTTCTCTTTTTCTTTTTCTTTTCACATACTTAAGCTTTTCACAAGGGGTTTTCAAATTATGTTCAAGGCTACGGGTTCAAATGATAGAACACATAGTGCTCTCTTTTAGTGGGCTAAATTCATGAATTTGGCTAATAAAAGGGTTACCAACAAATGGCCTTGATCATACGATGCAAACAAGCAATTGATTCAATCATAGAAAACCTGGGCAAAATCATTCATGCTTTCAAAGTAATAGCATTTAATCACAAAAACTCTGGAGCTCAAAACCTTACATATAAGCTCATTCACATTCCACATATACACATCCAGCTTAGTATCATAATCACAGTCACAACATCATGCATTTGTTCACAAAGCTTGTGAATCACCTGTATCAGCATCTAATGTGCACATCTCAACATCAATCAATATCAAAGCATCATCAGGCATTACTTATCAAACAACAATCATAAGCAAACCATTATAACAGACAAAGTTTCCAATTGAGTACATCAAATCCTATTCTAAAAATAAAAGTGATTGATAAAACAAATCCTGCTCTAATGCTTTGAAACACTCAGCCCCATCAATGATGCTCTCTCCCAACCCTAAACTTAGATGGAAAGCTAGTGAGAAAGTGAGTGGAAGGGAGATCTTCTAAAGAGGAATGAAAGGAAAAATGTAGAGAACCTTTGGAAAAGTGTTTAGGAGTGTGTGTGCAGAGAAGAATCTGAAAATAAAGGCCAAAGCGTGACTTAGGGTATAAAAATACCCTAATGGGCTCGGGTTCCGCTAAGGGGCAACCTAAGCCCATTCTGCGACACTACCGCTCAGCGGTAGTTTGCCGCTCAGCGGTACTTTTGGGAAGTGCTTTTCTTCTTCTTAGCTTAACCTAAGTGCATCCTACTCATGCCCCTTACTTGCTCCTTGTAATTAAGTTCTCAAATCACTCAAACATTCAATCCCTATCATGCAACTAAAGCATAATCAAAACAAACAATACAGATAAAATACATCAACTGGGTTGTCTCCCAGGTAGCGCTTGTTTAACGTCACGAGCCTGACCCAAAATCCTCCAGCACCCTTGAGTAGATGCAAATCTTTCTTACCAACACCCATCAGTAGGTGTATACAAACATAGTATCCTTCAGTAGATACTCTTCCGCCTAACATCCATCAGTAGATGTAAACCCTGTAACAAACTTATAACAAAAACAAAAATACCCAAAAGTTCAAAATTACATCACCAAACCAAAAGTTAAAAGTTCTTAAATCACTGGGTTGCCTCCCAGCAAGCGCTCTTTTAACGTCACTAGCTTGACCCAATAAAGCTCATGTTCCATCTTCTTTTTCTTCTTTCTACTAAACTTCTTCAGAAATTTAATAAAACCAGGAACCTGTTGCAGTGTCTCAATCATAGGAACTTTAATCTCCAATTTCTTGAAGATTTCCATAAAGCGCTCAAATTCCTTCTTCCTATGATACTTCTTTGGATGAGGAAGAGGTTTTTCATATGATTCTCTCTCTCTTCCTCTCATCCCTTTTCTCTTTTCTCTCACTTTCTTTTTTTCTTTTCTTTTTCTACTCACTTTCTCAATCTTCACACAAATTTTCTCTTCTTCTTTCTTTTCTCTCTCTTTTCTCTCTTCTCTCTCTTCTTTTTCCAACTCAACTTTTTCAACGTTTACACTCACTAGCACTTCACACTCTTCCCTGGGGTTAACCTCAGTATTAGCCCCACAATTCTTGTCAAGCCTTTCTTCCAACTACTTAGTAATTTGACCCATTTGAATCTCTAAGTTCTTAATAGCAGCTTCAGTGCTCTTTTGAGTGGATTCAGTTACCTGTATGAATTGCTGAAGAGTTTCTTCCATCCTTATTGATCTTTCATTAAGTATAGAAATTTGTTGTCATAAGGTTGGTTGTTGCTGTTGCTTGTGAAATTGCCCTGATTGTCCAGCTTGCCCACTTTGTCCTTGAACAATACTTGGATGTGGTTTCCACCCTTTATTGAAGTTCCCCTGACAATATGGAAATTGATTGGCCATGAAGTTAACATCCTCTAAAGCTTCCACTAGAAAGGCGCATTGACCATTGATATGATCACCACCACATAATTCACACATCTGTGGTTGAACCTGTGCAACAGTCTTTAACTCTTTTGGTAGTTGTGCAAGTATCTTTATGAGATTCTCCAATTGTTGAGTTAGTGTCTTGTTCTGAGCTAGCAAGGCATCATTGGATTGCAACAGTAGAACTCCTTTTTGTTGAATAGGAGCTCCTCTTTCACTGTTCAGCTCATTATCATTAGTAGCCATGTTTTCAATTATTTCTGTGGCTTCCTCTGGAGTCTTCCATTTGATATTGCCTCCAGCTGAGGCGTCAAGCATCATCTTGGTTTGTGTACCAAGACCTCCAAGGAAGGTTAGGACTACTTCTACTTCGTCAAATACATGCGTGGGAGTCTTTCTTAATAGGCTTTGGTACCTGTCCCATGCGTGACCTAGTGATTCCTCCATGCCTTGCCTAAAAGTAGAGATCTCTTGCTTTCCTTTGTTGACCTTGGAAGAATTGAGTGCCCATATAGTTAAATTCTTGACCGAATTGCATTCTGCAGGCATTAGGCACAAAACCCTAAAAATACTTGTTAGCACAAAAAGATAGACAAGATACAAAGAATAAAAGATAAGAAGATAAAAGATAGCAAGATAGAAGATAAAAATAAAAACAGAAAATAGAAAAATGAAAACAGAAAACAGAAAAAAAATAAAAACAGAAAACGAAAAAAATAAAAACAGAAAACGAAAAAATAAAAACAAAAAATGAAAAAATAAAAATAGAAAACGAAAAAAAATTAAAACAGAAAACAAAAAATAAAAAAAATAGAAAAATAAAACAAAATAAAATAATAACCGAAAATAAAACAGAAAATAAAATCAAATCAAATCAAATCAAATCAAATCAAATCAAAATAAAATAAAATAAAATCAAATCAAATCAAAACCGAAAAATAAAAACAGAAATTCAAATTTCAAAATTCAAAATTCAAGTCAAAGATAATCAATAATCACACAAATAAACTAGTTAAACCACGAGTCCCCGGCAACGGCGCCAAAAACTTGATGACAAATTTATGAACACCGAAAAACGGCGCCACAAACTTGTTTAACAATCGGCAAGTGTGACCGAATCGTATCAAGTAATAAAACAAGGTAAGACCAAGTATCGTTTTCCCAAAGGACTCACGGCCTAGTTTAGCTATGTGATTTGTTGATTATTTAAGACTTAAGAACAAATTGATGGTAGGTTTTAAATGCAAAAGACAGTAATTAAACATGTATGCATGAATTTGATCAATGGAAAAGAGGAAAACAAACACTTTAATGAATTAGATGGATGAGTATGTTGTTGGGGTTATCAATTTCATCTTATCCACTTTCATATACTTTAGGAATTCACCATTCTTTTCATCAATTGCTAATGCCACTCTCTAAATCACCTTGCAAGAAGGCATATCCTTAATTACGAGTTCATACAATTCCTAGCATTCCTAGTAATTAGTTCTGAAGTGCAGGAGCTTAAAGGCAACCAATATGCTATTGGGAGAAATTCCACGGATCTAGATTTCCCCGTACGTTCCCATATCGACAAAATCAATAATCATGGCAATGAATGAGTTAAACAAAGCAAACATTAAGCAAAGAGGAAAATCCCTAACTAAAGATGAAAGAAAGCATGTATCTTAATATAAGATGTTAAAACAAATTCCATATATGAGAGTTTCACAAGACTACATTGATTCCCACAACAACAATACAAGGTTTAGTTCACCATAATCATGGTGAAACTAGATGAACAATAATGAAAGAATGGAAGAGATAGAAAAACCCTAGAAAGAGAATAGGAGAGCCGTCACCATCTCCCTATCTACCCTCAAGGGGTGAAAAGTGTGTTTCTGCTTCCTCCCAGCCAAAGATACAAACCCTAAGACATCTAGGTCTTTAAATAGGACATAAAAATAATAGAAAACAAGTTCAGGCCGAAACAGATCATAAAATCGCAGAAAACTGGCCCAAAACTCGTCTGGTTGACTTTTTCCGTATTCTGGTTGACTGGTTAACTTTTCTGGTTGACTGGTTGACTTTTCAGCACTCCAATCATTCGATACTTCAATTCTTCTTTCAAATCATTCAATTAGCCTACAAAATCAAGGGAATCTTGCACAAAACCATTAAATTCACTTTCAACTCTCTTATTCACAAAACTAAAGAAAAAATATAAGTTCAAGCTAGTTTCTAAGTGTTAAAGGTTGCTTTTAGTATCAATTTTAAGCATGAAAATAACAGTTTTTCAACTGTTATCAGTCTCAAAGGGTTTCTACAAAAAGAGGATTGTTCTTTCTGTGTTGCTTTTTCGACATTAGGTTTAGAGTTGGAGAGGAGATTGCATTGAGAGAGTGTCTCTGTAATTCTTGCTATATAACTCAATCTATATAGTGAAGTGGAATTGAGGCCGAACCAGTATAAATCTTGGTGTTTGTCTTTCTATCCCTTATCTCTTTCATTTCATTACATTCTTTATTTGCTTGTATTTCAAGAAAGGTTGAAGATTTTCTAATGGCTTTGAAAAGAACAATTTTTTAATACAGAACCAATTCACCCCCTCTTGGTTGGGAAATAAGGCCTATCTTTTTCTACACAACCCATAAGAGAATGGTTGTTGGAGATGAGCATCGTGGTGGCTGCTTTTGGTCTCGTGATGGTCCGTCAAGGAAACTAGGTTCTGTTCTTGGATTGTGTTGGTTTTAATTGCAAGTGTCAAGATGGACATGGTTGTAGGAGACGTGAGGGTTTTGTGGTTGTGCTATGATGATGGAGGCTAGTGCACAAAGATAGTCTGGTCATGGATTGGTTTTCACAGTAGCGTGAAACTAGGTACATGATGGTGAACATAGATACACAGTGGTAAACGATTGTGCCTTGTGGTGGTGGGGCAATAAATGAGAAGACCATGACAACTAGGGTTCTTGAGGTTGAATATGGAAGATGATGAAGTGACAGATGATGAGGTGGGCAACCACTTTAAAAAAAATGGGTCATATCATTCACTGATGGTTGAACTTCATACTATGTCGTTGATAATTTAGACACCGTCATAGAAAAATTACAAAAATTAAGATCACTCTGAACGTCAAAAAAATTCAAGGATCACTTTGAATAAAACTGAAAACAAATAGAAACCAAAATAGATATTAAGCCTTGAAAACAATAAACAATTTTATTATTGTTATACATTCATCCAAATAGACTGATATAATGTTAAATATCTAGTGAAAGAAAAGAAAGTATATGTAGGAAAGAGATAAGTATTAAATAATTCATTATCTTTGGTAAAAGTAAATTAAACTTATTAAAAAGAAATTTCGAAACAATTATCATACTCACGGAGAAACATAACAAATGAATTACAATGTTTAAGTTAAAAAAAATGTAAACCCAATATAATTATAATAATTACCTGTTTCTTATTGTCATTTGATATCTAAAGCCATACATTTGCATTGGCATTTGATTTTTGGATCTGAAAATTAGGTTTTTAACCATCCATCTATCTAAAGCTCATATTTCCAAGTTCTGTTTAAACGAGAAGTAGAAAAAAAGGCATAGGAAACCTCAACCATGATAATCAAAGTAAACATAGTGCTCTAAATTTTTTTTTTTTGCCAGTATGTGAATACCAATATGATAGCCATGCTTCAATAGGAATGTAGTGCGTGAAAAGCTTATACGTATGTATTGTGAGGAGAAATCCCAGACGAGATGCAAGCCAGGGAAAGTCTGCTGTTACAAACACTTCATTTAGTATATGATCCAAGTTTAGTCAAACTTTGGCATCTTAAATCTTCCAGGGAACAGCCTCTAAGTTTCAAAGAAAGAAGTTGCAGCCATGGATAAGGACAGATTCTTGATTTCATATTAGATGAACTCTAGTCATTACTTCATTTTTAATATGGCAGTTACTAAATATGGAGGATTCAAGCGCGATGGAAGGAATAGCAGTGTCTCACATGTCAATGTAATAAAGAATTTCCACTGAAATTTAAGGGAAAATTTTACCACACGCCCATCCACTATATTGTACAGAATTTGATGTTGGGCAGAGAAAAACAAATAAGAAAATAAATAGTTGGTTTAACTAATTAGGGTATTTAAGTTAGCCTAAAATAAGATATAAGGCAATAATCAATAATTCTCAAAAAAGTTCATTATCTATAGCTATTTTTTCCACTGTTGCCTAAGTACATGCATGATCTCAACAAATCATATATCAGAAGTTATAAACAAGAAAACTCCCACCAGCATATTAATCAATGGACGCAATGACAAGATGATATAACCTTGAGCAATTTCGAGTCCAAACCCATAAATTCTAACTAGAAGATTTCCTTATTGAGCTGTTGAAATTATAAAGTTCCTCTGAATTGGAACCATAAATAGCCTTAATCGTGTCCCTGCAGAAACTGCAAGAAAGAAAGAATATTCGATAAGAGAAACAAACTTCGTTGGGTGCCTTGGTATAAAATAGCTTCGGCCTTCAAGGAAATTTTCTGCTTAATAATTTTTGTCAGTTTTTTGTACAATATATTCAGTGAATAAATTGCTAAAAGGTCAACAAAAAATATGGGGCAACGTAACAAAATTTGAAATATGAGTTCTGCTTTAGCAAAATTCAGCATGTATGAACAACTCTGCTCCATAGTGAGGAGTGATTGTTCCTCAAATTCAAGCATATACCAACGTCACAATTCCAGGGGAAGATGGGGCTCTTATTAGTATAATTAAAACTTTGTCTACACCATTGTTAAGAAAAAAAGAAATAAGCACTGTATTCAAGGTCAGGTTGCCTCCTAAAAAAGGGATAAGAGAGGAGATGAGAATATTTTTCTTCACCTTTTCATTCAATGCAAAGTATGGAAAATAAAGGAAAGACCGAGGTAAAGATTCCCCTTTGCGAAAGATTCCCCTTTGCTACGTGGCACTCAGGCCTTACAATTAACATACCAAATGTAACAAACTCTTTCTAAAATACTCTAAGGTAATAAATTTGAACCATACTAATAATGGATAAAATTAGACCACCCTGCAGGCTTTCGAGTCATTCTTTTGAGCCTAGTGTCCCCACATGTAACAACCATACTCCAATTTTATAATGAATCTACAATGTCAACACCATCTTCTATAAAGCTCCAACCCACCATTAGTCCCCAACCAAATAAAGGCAAATGTTGACAAAAGTTAACTTCATTGTGTATAAGCCTTGTCTTTCTTTCTTATCAATATATAACTAACTGTGAACAACTACAGATACTACAGAAACTCCTCAAAATATAAATATAACCCCAGAAGCTTCACTAGCAAACCTTGACACAAAGTTGCACCTAATTCCAGCTTGAAGAGGCGCCAACATTTTGTAAGGGCTTCAAATAAAACTTAGAATTCTTCCAATATCACAATTCATGAGATTCTTTACCCATTATATTGCTTAAATCCATTAGAGACTAGAGAGATACCTGGACTAAAAATACCAGGGAAAGTATCTAGGGAGCACGTGGAGCAAGTTAATCTTCAAACACCATTCAGATTTGAATGGCATATTCATTTATGATTAGAGGTCAAAAAAAATTCCCCTATAATCTTATAGTCTGATTCTTTCTGAGAAACATAATTAAAAAGTGAGAAAGGTGGACCTGCAGGCTTCCTTGTGGAAATTCTTTTCTTTAACCCCGAACAAAGATTTAAACACCTCTGGCTCCGCACGGCAAAAATACGGACGATCTGAAGAACAAATGAATGAAAAGTTAAACTCTAAACCTAACATTCCCGTTGATGAAATAATTGAAATTCAAACATCGAGAATGAGATGCATTATGAGCAACCAGGGTAAATGGAACATTTCCGAGTACTCTTCTCATAATGAATACACCATCCATCTGGTCCTATCAAGCTTTTGTAGAGCTGAAATCCATCAGAGTAACACAGATAAGCAATTAGATATAAATGGCATGTTCATAGCTCAATTCACAGTACATCACATCACATGAGTATATCACATGACATGTGACAACAATATAAGAATAAACAAACTATTTGAACTTTTTATATGACCATGTTGTATCTACCATTCTTTTCAATCACTATGACTTATATTAATCTCTATTTCGGAACCTATCGAGTAATTTTCCTCTAATTTCCAACTTTTCGTCTACAAAACTCAAATATAGGGAGACCATGGTTAAGGAAATCGAATTCAATACCACTTTAACTAACCTAGTACATGTTGATTTGATTTGATTTTTTGAAAAAAAAAGGTAGAAATAGAAATGGACCTGAACATCAGAAGGGTCATCGAAAAATTCTTCTGGAGAAGGAAAGGAAGGACCCTTTTGTAGCTTACAGCATGCCCCACAACCCTCCACGCAGTGCCACTTTGTTTCCTTCTTGTCGCCGCCGAAGCCGAGGCTGGTTTGCCCTTTCTTTTTGTCCATCTTAACCGACCCCGCCTTCCGTTGAGGACGCGCCGCCGAAGTGACGGCGATAGATAACGGCTGTGTTGGAGTGGTGATGGCGGGAGACATGATAAGGCGCTAAGTTATTTCTTGAAATCAGAATAATAGGAGGCGTGGCTGTACTAGCCGAAAAGAGTGGAACAGATTTATTTATTGGCAAAACAATTTAATCTAATAACTTATTTAATTATCTAAATTTTCCGAAATTATTAAGATTTTGTAACGCTTTTACTACGACTATGTTTCCCAAATTAATTTGCTTCCACGAAAGGTTAGACCGAGATGTGTTCTAACCACACTGTCCATGTTGGTCTGAAATGTCTCTGGCTCGAAACATTTACAAATATTAAATTAATGTATTTTATTCGCTTAATATACCAATTTAATTCAATTGTAAAACAAAAATAAAATTTAAAATTAAAGTATATTTTATAATATGTTTAAAATACATAATATTAATATAAATATAATATTGTATTATAAATACATCTATATATGTTGTATTTATATAAAAATTAAGAAATTAAATCATACCGAAACACTAGTGCAGAAAAGACATTTAACGTCACCCTTAGACGTCTGACCACCGAATATCCAACGTAAAAAATGATCGACGATATTTTCGTAAATAAAATAACTATTTAGACGTTGGTTTCGGGAGGGCTCCAACGTCTAAACTCGTGTACACGCCTGCTCTCCCAAATGGACGCCAAAGATATGCCAGAAATTGTTTTGTTATTGCTCTTAGACGTCAAACTTGAGAGGGGATGACGTCTAAGGGCTATTTATAGGTCGGATTCCCCCATTGGATGCCAAAATGGTCAACCCATAATCCTAGAAGTCACTATTTGACGCCATTTAGACGTCTGATCGCGCCTCCCCGACGTCTAAGGGTTACTTAGACGCGGTCCCCTTCCCCGGACGCCTAATGACCTGTAGAAGTAGGTAAAAAGTGACTATTCCATTGCCCTTATACGTCGGCCTGTCAGCCCTGACGTCTAATGGCTATTTAGACGTCGGTCCCCCTAAAGTCGGACGCCAAAAGGCTTCGCCAAAATTAATGTTTTAAATGCTTTACACGTCGTCTTGGTAGGGGGTCCAACGTCTAAAGTCTTTTTATTACACCAAACCGCACACTCGAGGTAGTTATGCACACTCTTCATCATATTCCTCTTCTCGATTTCTCTTCGCGGCATTGCATTTCAGGTGCGTTTTCTCTCTTTTGCATCGTTTAAACTTAGTTTTACTCTGATTAAATTACTCTTTGATGAATTATCTTCCATTTGAACTGATTAAAATGCTTTTTGGTGCAGTTTTACTTGTTTTCTTGGGCGGCCTTTTTTCTCGTTTTAGACGGCTTTTTGTGCGTTTTTAGACGGTCCACTCCTCCATTTCCCTCCACTGCATTTTTAACCTGTTAAGAAGGTTAGATTTTGTGGAAAAAATTTTGTGTATGCATGTTATTGGCTTTTGGGTATGCATGTTATTGGTTTTTGGATATGCATGTTATTTGGTTGTTAGTTAAAGCATGTGATAAAGTTTGTTGTGTTATTATGATTGACATGTTAAGTTAACTTTTTAGATTGAATTTTCATAATATATATTGTTGAGTTACTTTTGAATATATTATAAGTATGAAATCATTGAGTAAAACTAAGTTCTTGTTTGAAATTTAACACGAATGATCAATCTTTGAATCGTTTGTATTAAATTTTGAATTGTCCGATTAGACAGGTTGGAAAAACTATTTTTCATAATTTGCTATAACATGTACGTTGGAGTTTATGGATAAGATTAATAAAATTTTGGTTCAGATAATTTGTGTTGTTCTCTGTTAACTCATTGGCAAGTGTACCAAATCGTATCAAGTAATATAAAATGGTAAGACCAAGTATCGTATCCTAGAAGACTCACGACACTAAACAATCGTGTAATTACTTAACTAATTAAGACTGAAAAGCTATTTTGTTGGTTTTTAAATGTAAATGCAACAAAAGTAAATAGGAATGCAAATTGATCAATTGAGGCTAAAACACAAATGAATGGATGGTGTTGATGAGATGATTATGTTTTTGGGGTTTAGATTTCACCTTCCTTTCTTTCATGCATATAAGAATTTGTCTTCTTCATTAGAATGTTAATGGCTAAAACACAATGTTGATAATATGAGATGATTATGTTGTTGGGGTTTAGATTTCACCTTCCTTACTTTCATGCATATAAGAATTCATCTTCTTCATTAGAGTGTTAATGTCACTTTCTTAATTACTTAGAACTCAATGTCTCGGCGTAAAAAGTCTATCCTTAATTATTAGACCACAATCCCTTGCATCCCTAACAATCAACTCTGCATTACAAACAAAAGCTTAAGACAACCAAACGTTTTATCCCTATGTCTAGGCAATAGTCCCTTCAGGTGAAATTCTTAAGATCATGATTTGTAAGATATTTCCCAATACTCACACAAATCAAACATCAAACTATGAATGGCCAAAACATAACTAGCATTACGAATAGAAGAAAATCACTAACATTCAATGAAAGAAGCATAAAATGTTTAAATCATATTCAAAGACATGAAAGTTTAGAGGTTACATCTTCCCCAACAACAAATGAGTTTAGTTCTCCATTGTCACAGAGAACCTTGGTTACAATGAAAGAATGAGATAAAAACCCTAGAAAGAGAAGAGGAGAGCTCCTGCATCCCCAATCTGCCTCCAAAGGAGCGAAAATTGTGTTTCTATGCTTCATTCATCAAAAGATACCAACCCTAGGGCATGTAAGTCCTTAAATAGATAAAAACATTAGTCCATAAGCCCAAGTCACTGGCGCTCAACGCCCCAACTAAGGGCAAGTAGGTGAAACTACGTGGAGACTAGCGCTCAACGCCCCTCAGAGTGCAAGCAGGCACTCAACAATGTATCTGGCTGGCGCTCAACGCCCCTCAGGGGGCAAGCAGGCGCTCATGCGTGGACATCACCCCTAAGGGCCCCTGAAGGGGGCAAGTAGGCTTCCTACGTGACATGTGGCGTTGAGGGCCCGAGAAAAGGGCAATCAGGCGCCATGCGCCTTCAAAAACTTATTCTCTAGTGCTTTTGTTGTCCCTCTTGAGTTCTGACTCCTTGATACTTTTGCTCCTCTTCCAAAACATAACCATAACCTACAAAATTAAGGGAGTTTAGTGATAAAATCATAAAGTATAACCTCAATTCACTTATCCACAAAACTAAACCAAAAACAAGAGTTCAAGCAAGCTTCTAAGTCAAAACGAGTTGATTTAATATCAAAATTGTATCACAGATAACGGTATATTCAACCGTTATCATTCTCCGAATGCATATTTGATTGTGGTCATCCCTAACCACTCTCATTTCCTGTATTTTGGAGACTAATGTGAAATGTTGCCGAAATCTTATCAAATTTATCATGTTAGACTTCTTTGCATGTGATATGATCATAAATGGGTCAAGTAGTGAAGAGTTTCAAAGTGACAAAAACACAAAAAGAGTAGAATAGGTTTCCTTTGGGCGTGTATTTGCCTTTTGATTTCTTTCTCTTAGTTCTTGTGAATAATTGCTTATAAACTCTTCTTTCTCTTTAAGAGTAAGCAATGTGGGACTTTCCATAGCTTGGTCTTAAAAAGAATAGAAGAGAAAGTGAGCATTTTTAGGCGTGTAGGAGTTAGGAAGCATAGCTAGTGTTAGTTTTTGAACTCTAGGAGAGCTAGGAAGCTTATAAACCCTTTTGGAATGAGAGAATTAAGCAATGTGGGGCTCCCATGCACCTAGGGACGTTACAGCTGCTGCTGGACAGAACTTGGAGCCTTCCAAGTCCCACATCTCTTGAAACTCATCACCAAAGTCATTCCAAAAGCTATATAAGCAACCTAGGGGTTGTTCTTTGTTTGCATTGAATGAAATTTGAGTTGAATTGCAATCTTGCATTCTTCTTTGAGATAGAATCCTGTCTCTAAAGTCCCAAATTTGGGTAGGCCTTATCTTGCTCAAGCAAGTGGCGGTCCTCTTCATGATGCTTATCTTGGAAGCTTGTTCAAGTGGCGCATCTTCATTTCCTAAGTTTCCTTTTCTTTAATCTCTTCCATTTTTAATTTCTTTCCCATTCTCTTAAATGTCATTTAGTATATTCTCTCTAGGTATGAACTTCCCCATCATGTGGTATCATGAGCCTTAGGTTTTTGATCTCTTAGGAATTGCATGCTAGAGTAGAATAGCTTAGATATGTTCATTTTCGCTGATCCATTTTCTGTCTCGCCCAGCCTCTGCGTGAAAATACAGTCAACTTGTATGATTTAGTTTAGCTTCATTTCTAGTCCGTTTTCCATGCAATTTTTTTTCAAAGTTTCGTCTGGATGTCTAGTTTCATGAACAATTTTTACTTTTCTCAAATTCGTTCTGTACTGTTCCCAGTAAATTTGTTTCTCCACTGTGTTCATCCAGTTTTCTGCTGTTGAATTAATACTCCACTGTTTGGCTTTGTTGTTGGCTGTTTGGACATTTTGGTGGCTGGAATTGCTCCCTGGACGTTGCTACACCCTCTCAATACTCTTAAGCAAGGAATCAACACTTCAAATCAATGCTTTAAGGGACTAAACCGTGGCTGTCCAGAGCCTTGTGCAAGTAGACATTTCATCAAACAGCAACAATGCTATTGGAAGTCTTCAACAAGTAGGTGTCCTATTTCCTTTTGTTTGTTTGTTCCAGCTATTAATTCTTTGTCTTGGCTGGATTGTATGTGTCTTTCTTAATTGCTTAGCTTTTAATTGATTCATATGTGTTTCCTCTTTAGGAGTTTTCTAGAGTATTTTTCTGAAATTGCATAGCTAAGAGTAAATTTTACATCTCCTTGATGGTATGCTGAATTGAGCTTGATCTTTATAGGATTTAAGTGATGTGATCATGGATGGGCCAAGTAATGAAGAGAATAAAAGGATGACAAGAAGCATGACTAAAGGGAATCATTTTACTTCTTGTCTTCTTTACACGTTTGTATCAAAAAAAGTAGAATAGGTTCTCTTTGGGCGTGTATTTGCCTTTTGATTTCTTTCTCTTAGTTCTTGTGAATAATGGCTTATAAACTCTTCTTTCTCTTTAAGAGTAAGCAATGTGGGACTTTCCATAGCTTGGTCTTAAAAAGAATAGAAGAGAAAGTGAGCATTTTTAGGCGTATAGCATTAGATAGCATAAATAGTTTTCATATTTTGAACTATAGGAGAACTAGTTGCCTTATAAACCCTTTGGAGTGGAGAGAATTGAGCAATGTGAGACTCAAAAGTCCCTAGCAGCTGCTGGACGGACTACACCCTCAAAAGTCCCACATCTCCTAGATCTTGCATCTTAGCTCACTCCAAAGGTTATATAAGAAGGCTTAGGGGTCTCCTTTTTGTACACCTTACCTTGATTCAATGAATTTGAGTTGATTTGCACTTTTGCAATCCTCTTTGAGATAGAATTCTGTCTCTAAAGTCCCAAATTTGGGTAGACCTTATCTTGTTCAAGCAAGTGGCGGTCCTCCTCTTGATGCTTATCTTGGAAGCTTGTTCAAGTGGCGCATCTTCATTTCCTAAGTTTCCTTTTCTCTAATCTCTTCCATTTTTAATTTCTCTTCCATTTCTTAAATGTCATTTAGTATATTCTCTCTAGGTATGCACTTCCCCATCATGTGGTATCATGAGCCTTAGGTTTTTGATCTCTTAGGAATTGCATGCTAGAGTAGAATAGCTTAGATATGTTCATTTTCGCTGAGCCATTTTCTGTCTCGCCCAGCCTCTGCGTGAAAATACAGTGAACTTGTATGATTTAGTTTAGCTTCATTTCTTGTCCGTTTTCCATGAAATTTTTTCCTAGTTTCGTCTGGATGTCTAGTTTCATGAACATATTTTACTTTTCTCAAATTCGTTCTGTACTATTCCCAGTAAATTTTTTTCTCCACTGTGTTCATCCAGTTTTCTGCTGTTGAATTAATACTCCACTGTTTTGCTTTGTTGTTGGCTGTTTGGACATTTTGGTGGCTGGAATTGCTCCCTGGACGTTGCTACACCCTCTCAATACTCTTAAGCAAGGAATCAACACTTCAAATCAATGCTTTGAGGGACTAAACCGTGGCTGTCCAGAGCCTTGTGCAAGTAGACATTTCATCAAACAGCAACAATGCTATTGGAGGTCTTCAACAAGTAGGTGTCCTATTTCCTTTTGTTTGTTTGTTCCAGCTGTAATTTCTTGTCTTGGCTGGATTGTATGTGTCTTTTCTTGCTTATTAGCTTTGAATTGAGTCATATGTTTGTTCCTCTTTAGGAGTGTTCTAGAGTATTTTTCTGAAATTGCATAACTAAGAGCATTTTTACATCTCCTTGCTTGTATGATGAATTGAGCTTGATCATCATTGGATTTAAGCGTGTGAACCTTGCTTATATGTTCTGTATTCATAGAGGCATCCATCCATTCTATTTGGCATATTAATCAAACACACTTAATGTGTTAAACTTAGCTTGGCCGAGAACATTCTTGCAAACTGCACCAAAACAGTAAAACAAATTTTTGGTAATTGGTGTGCATGCTTGCTGGCCGAGACATCTTCCTTGTGTTTAGTGTGTTTGAGCATTGTTTTCAAGCCTCTTTTCTCATTTAAATACAGAATATATTGGTTTGAGGTTTGCCAAAATTATTTCCAGCATTAATTTGGTCTTGCTCTTCATGTATACTTAGTATGTTGATGTATATTTGTTTCTTGGTTGTGTAAATTTCTTTGCTGTCTTGTTCATTTTGTGCCACTGTTTTGACTCCATTTTCTTGCTGTTTTGTCTTCATAAAATCATTAGCGTGTTGCCTCCTTGTTTTTGTGCCAAGTTTCTTGATTTTTAGGTTCCATTTTCATCATTTGTCTTGTAGTTTTCATTCTTTCTTTGGCCTCTACCATGTGCTGTCTTGATTTGGCTTCTTTGCATTAAAGTGGATTGTACATCTTTCCATTTGCTTTGGACTTGAGTTGGTGCTCTCAAAGTGGACTTGTGAGACATTTTACTATCTTAAAAGAAGGGTGCTGCCCTTTCCTTGTTTTTTGAGACAATTACCGTGAGTTTTGAACCATTTCATTGCTTTATTTGAGTGAAACCGTGACCAGAATTGTGGCTGCTGTATTGTCGTGATTTTTCATTGGTTCTAACCTGTTTTTGGTGTTAGTTTTTTGTGGTTGTTGCCTTACCATGTCTGCAGGTTCCAGCCGTGCTTCATTTCATGGCGATAGCCCCCATGGAAGTCCTTCTAGCAAGTTTGATGTGATGAAGGCTTTCCAACAAATGCAACATCAACTTGATGCTATGAGCAAGCGGTTAGACGCGGACACAAAGGCTAAAGGGAAGCAATCTCATGGTCATGAGCATGGTTCATCCAAGAAAAAGCAAGAAGACAAAGCTTTGGATCCCAACCTTGCAATGCCAAAGTTGTCTTTGCCAAGTTTCAAGGGAGATACCGATCCTAGTGTATTTTTAGAGTGGATAGCTAAAGTAGAACAAGTTTTTAGTTTGTATGATGTAGATGGACATTTGCGTGTAAAGTTAGCTACTTTAGCTTTAGAGGGATACGCCATGCAATGGCTAACTAGGATGAACATTACCAGGGGCTCACCCGCGAGCTCTTGGGAACATTTTCGGTGCTTGTTGTACCAGCGATTCGTACCTCCATACTACCATAGGGACCTCCTGATTAAGCTCCAACGGCTTACTCAGGGTAGACGAAGTGTGGAGGAATATGCGCGTGAGCTCGAAGTGCTCTTATACCATACTAACACTAATGAGACTGACCACGCGAAAATAGCTAGATTTATTAGCGGTCTCAATAGAAACATCCAAGATGTTGTAGAACTCCATGATGATGAGGAGTTAGATGTTGTGGTACATCGGGCTATGAAAGTAGAGAGACAAATTTTAAGAAAAGAGTCCTACCGCAACAAATTTTCCACTTCTTCAAAAGATAATTTTTACAAAACCTCATCATCAAGGGACAAAGAAAAGGATGTTTCTAGAGAGATTCCTCATAAATCTCGGCCATCTTCTACTAACCCCGCGCCTTCTTCTTCTAAACCTAAGTCACCAACGCGACCTAGTCAAGTCAAATGTTTTAAGTGCTTAGGTCATGGTCACATTGCATCTGCATGCCCAAACAAGAGGGCAATGTGCATTAGGGGAGAAGAGGTTGTCACCAATGACTCTCCTCCTTCTTCACCTTCACACACTTCTCACTCTTCTTCTTCCTCTAGTGAAGATGAGTACAAGGTTCCATTTGATGGTGACCTACTAGTTATAAGACGTCTCTTGGGTCAAGTCCACACGGACTTTGACACCACTCAAAGAGAAAATATTTTTCACACTAGATGTCTTATAGCTAGCAAGGTTTGCTCCATGATCATAGACGGGGGAAGTTGCACTAATGTAGCTAGCACACGTGTAGTGGAAAAGCTCAAGCTACCCACTATTGCGCATGCCAAGCCATACAAACTTCAATGGTTAAGTGAGGAGGGTGAAATCTTGGTCAATAAGCAAGTCCATATTTCCTTTTCTATTGGCAAGTATCAAGATGAGGTTCTTTGTGATGTTGTACCCATGGAAGCTACTCACATTCTATTAGGAAGACCATGGCAATTTGATAGAAATGTTCAACATGATGGTCTTACTAATAGGATGACATTCACTTACCAAGGGCGCAAGGTCATATTAAAACCTCTCACTCCAAAGGAAATACATGAGGACCACCTCATCATGAAGTCCAAGAGAGGTGAAGAAAAGGAGAAGGTCAAGAATAATCTCCTCATCTCTCATAAAGAGGTAGTTAAAGTTATTGAAAAGAGGGAACCTATCTTTTGTGTTGTTCCGTCCCAATGTCTTACATCCACTCCTATTATTACGTCTTCCAAGCTAGATAGTTTGCTAGAGGAGTTCCAAGATGTGTTTCAAGATCCTCCAAATGGTTTACCACCTATTAGAGGAATTGAACACCAAATTGATTTTCTACCAGGAGCTTCTCTTCCAAACCGTCCAGCCTATAGAACAAACCCCATGGAAACACAAGAAATACAAAGACAAGTAGAGGGGTTATTGTCCAAAGGGTGGGTGCGCGATAGCATGAGTCCATGTGCTATGCCGGTCATACTTGTTCCTAAGAAAGATGGTTCATGGCGCATGTGCACAGATTGTAGGGCAATTAATAACATCACCATTAAGTATAGGCATCCCATTCCTAGGTTAGATGATTTATTAGATGAGCTTCATGGATCCACTATATTTTCCAAAATTGATCTTAAGAGCGGATATAATCAAATTCGAATCAAAGAAGGGGATGAATGGAAAACCGCTTTTAAAACCAAATTTGGACTATATGAGTGGCTTGTCATGCCTTTTGGTTTGACTAATGCTCCTAGCACATTCATGCGTCTCATGCATCATGTTTTAAGACCTTTCATAGGCAAATATGTAGTGGTCTATTTTGATGACATTCTCATTTATAGTGTGTCTCTAGATGATCATTGCATGCATGTTAGGAGTGTTCTTCAAGCTTTAAGGGAAGCATCATTGTTTGCTAATTTAGAGAAGTGCATCTTTGGCATGGAGCAAGTAGTTTTTCTAGGCTTTGTTATTAGCTCCCAAGGAGTTAAAGTCGACTCCTCCAAAATTGATGCTATTAGGGAATGGCCTATTCCTCAAAACATCAAGGATGTGAGGAGTTTTCATGGCCTAGCTAGTTTTTACCGTCGCTTTGTGCCTAATTTCTCTTCTCTCGCCGCTCCTTTAAGTGACATAGTAAAGAAGGATGTTGGTTTTAAGTGGGGGGATGAACAACAAAAGAGTTTCCAAGTCCTTAAAGACAAGTTAACTCATGCTCCCATTTTAGCCTTACCCGACTTTTCTAAGTCATTTGAAGTTGAGTGTGATGCTTCTAATGTTGGCATTGGGGCCGTGCTTCTTCAAGAAGGACACCCTATTGCTTACTTTAGTGAGAAGCTTAAAGGGAGTCACTTAAATTATTCCACTTATGATAAGGAATTATATGCTCTTATTCGAGCTTTGCAAACTTGGCAACATTACTTACTTTCCAAAGAGTTTGTGATACATAGTGATCATGAAACTCTAAAACATTTGAAAAGCCAAGGCAAGCTCAATAAGAGACATGCTAAGTGGGTGGAATTCTTAGAACAATTTCCTTATGTCATCAAACACAAGAAGGGTTCTTCTAATGTAGTTGCGGACGCACTATCAAGAAGACATACTCTTTTGACTACTCTTGAAACCAAGTTTCTTGGGTTTGATCACATAAAGGAATTGTATCAAGATGATAGTGATTTCTCTTCTTTGTTTAACCAATGCACTCATGGACCACACAAGGATTTTTTCATTAGCAATGGTTTTCTTTTCAAAAATAAATGCCTTTGTGTGCCCAAGAGCTCATTGCGACTTCTTTTAATTAAGGAAGCACACGAGGGAGGTTTGATGGGGCACTTTGGGATTGCAAAAACTTTAGCTATTCTTCATGAGCATTTCTATTGGCCACATATGCATAAACATGTCGCTAAGTTTTGTAGTCAATGCATTCCATGTAAGCATGCTAAATCCACCACCCACCCTCATGGCTTGTATACTCCTTTACCCGTGCCTAGTAGTCCTTGGGTTGACATTTCTATGGATTTTGTTTTGGGCTTACCTAGGACACAGCGAGGGATGGATTCTATCTTTGTGGTAGTGGACCGTTTTTCAAAGATGGCACACTTTATTCCCTGCCACAAAGTAGATGATGCGGTACACATTGCTAATTTATTTTTTAGAGAGGTTGTTCGACTGCATGGTTTGCCTAAGACAATAGTTTCTGATAGAGATTCCAAGTTCCTTAGTCATTTCTGGCGATCTTTGTGGAACAAGTTGGGTACTAAACTTCTTTTCTCTACAACTTGTCATCCACAAACCGATGGTCAGACTGAGGTGACTAATAGAACTTTGGGACAATTGTTGAGATGTTGTCTTGAGGGCAATCCACGCCAGTGGGAAGAGTTGTTACCCCATATTGAGTTCGCTTATAATAGGGTTGTCAACTCTACTTCCACTCATTCTCCTTTTCACATTGTCTATGGGTTTAATCCCCTTACGCCATTGGATCTTCTTCCCCTTCCCGACCTTGAGTCCATGTGCTTAGATGGTGTGTCCAAAGCGCAATTCATTAAAGATTTGCATAGTCGAGTTAAGACGCGCATTGAACACACCAATCAAAAGCATGCATCTAGTGTCAATAAGCGTAGGAAAAAGGTTACTTTCTCTCCTGGTGATTGGGTATGGGTTCATTTGCGCAAGGATAGATTTCCTTCGCAACGGAAATCCAAACTCAATCCTAGAGGCGATGGTCCTTTTCAAGTCCTCCGCAAAATAAATGATAATGCATATGAGATTGATTTGCCTAACACTTATACTGTACATCCTACTTTTAATGTGGCTGATCTTTCTCCTTTTGCAGATTTCACAGATTCGTGGTCGAATCCTCTCCAACCTGGGGGGGATGATGTGATCATGGATGGGCCAAGTAATGAAGAGAATAAAAGGATGACAAGAAGCATGACTAAAGGGAATCATTTTACTTCTTGTCTTCTTTACACGTTTGTATCAAAAAAAGTAGAATAGGTTCTCTTTGGGCGTGTATTTGCCTTTTGATTTCTTTCTCTTAGTTCTTGTGAATAATGGCTTATAAACTCTTCTTTCTCTTTAAGAGTAAGCAATGTGGGACTTTCCATAGCTTGGTCTTAAAAAGAATAGAAGAGAAAGTGAGCATTTTTAGGCGTATAGCATTAGATAGCATAAATAGTTTTCATATTTTGAACTATAGGAGAACTAGTTGCCTTATAAACCCTTTGGAGTGGAGAGAATTGAGCAATGTGAGACTCAAAAGTCCCTAGCAGCTGCTGGACGGACTACACCCTCAAAAGTCCCACATCTCCTAGATCTTGCATCTTAGCTCACTCCAAAGGTTATATAAGAAGGCTTAGGGGTCTCCTTTTTGTACACCTTACCTTGATTCAATGAATTTGAGTTGATTTGCACTTTTGCAATCCTCTTTGAGATAGAATTCTGTCTCTAAAGTCCCAAATTTGGGCAGACCTTATCTTGTTCAAGCAAGTGGCGGTCCTCCTCTTAATGCTTATCTTGGAAGCTTGTTCAAGTGGCGCATCTTCATTTCCTAAGTTTCCTTTTCTCTAATCTCTTCCATTTTTAATTTCTCTTCCATTTCTTAAATGTCATTTAGTATATTCTCTCTAGGTATGCACTTCCCCATCATTAAGTGTGTGAACCTTGCTTATATGTTCTGTATTCATAGAGGCATACATCCATTCTATTTGGCATATTAATCAAACACACTTAATGTGTTAAACTTAGCTTGGCCGAGAACATTCTTGCAAACTGCACCAAAACAGCAAAACAAATTTTTGGTAATTGGTGTGCATGCTTGCTGGCCGAGACATCTTCCTTGTGTTTAGTGTGTTTGAGCATTGTTTTCAAGCCTCTTTTCTCATTTAAATACAGAATATATTGGTTTGAGGTTTGCCAAAATTATTTCCAGCATTAATTTGGTCTTGCTCTTCATATATACTTAGTATGTTGATGTATATTTGCTTCTTGGTTGTGTAAATTTCTTTGCTGTCTTGTTCATTTTGTGCCACTGTTTTGACTCCATTTTCTTGCTGTTTTGTCTTCATAAAATCATTAGAGTGTTGCCTCCTTGTTTTTGTGCCAAGTTTCTTGATTTTTTAGGTTCCATTTTCATCATTTGTCTTGTAGTTTTCATTCTTTCTTTGGCCTCTACCATGTGCTGTCTTGATTTGGCTTCTTTGCATTGAAGTGGATTGTACATCTTTCCATTTGCTTTGGACTTGAGTTGGTGCTCTCAAAGTGGACTTGTGAGACATTTTACTATCTTAAAAGAAGGGTGCTGCCCTTTCCTTGTTTTTTGAGACACTGGCCGTGAGTTTTGAGTCGTTTCCTTCCATTCTTTGAGTGAAACCGTGAGCTGTTTTGTGGCTGCTGCTTTGCCTTGATTTTTGGTTGTTTCTAACCTGTTTTGTGTGTAGCTTGCTGCTGTTTTTTTTTTTAACATGTCTGCAGGTTCCAGCCATGCTTCATCTCATGGAGATAGCAACCATGGAAGCCCTTCTAGCAAGTTTGATGTGATGAAGGCCTTCCAACAAATGCAACATCAACTTGATGCTATGAGCAAACGGTTAAACGCGGAAACAAAGGCTAAAGGGAAGCAATCTCATGGTCATGATCATGGTTCCTACAAGAAGAAGCAAGAAGCTAGAACCATAAATGTATACCTTCCCTCGCCAAAGAAGCATCAAGAAGATAAAGCTATGGACCAAGGCCTTACACTACCAAAGTTGAACTTGCCTACTTTCAAAGGGGAAGTCGAGCCATCTATTTTTTTAGATTGGATAGCTAAAGTAGACCAAATTTTTTATTTATATAGTGTAAATGGACCTTTGCGTGTAAAGTTAGCTTGTTTAGCTTTAGAGGGATACGCCAAACAATGGCTAAATAGGAGATACTTAACCATGGCCTCACCCGCGAGTACATGGGAACATTGCAGGGACATTTTGTACCAACGTTTCGTACCTCCATACTACCATAGGGACCTCTTGATTAAGCTCCAATGGCTTACTCAAGGTAGACGAAGTGTGGAGGAGTATGCTCGCGAGCTCGAAGTGCTCCTACATCATACTAACCTTAAAGAAAATGATCATGCAAAAATAGTTAGATTTATTAGTGGACTTAATAGCAACATCCAAGATATAATTGAATTCCATGATGATGAGACTTTAGATGTAGTGGTTCATAGAGCCATGAAAGTAGAGAAGAAACTCTTGAAAAAAGAAGCTTGTCAAAACAAATTTTCCAAATCTTCAAGAGATGTTTTCTACAAATCCTCATCATCAAAGGATAAAAACAAGGATGTTTCTAAGGAGCCCACTAACAAATCGTTTTCTCATTTTTCTTCTAACCATTCCTCTTCCCCACCTAAATCTTCTTCTAGACCAAGTCACATTAAATGTTTTAAATGTTTAGGACATGGTCATATAGCCTCTGTCTGCCCCACCAAAAAGGCAACATGCATTGAGGGTGAAGTAATTGTGACTAATGAGTCTACGTCTTCCTTAACTTCACCAACCTATAGCTCTTCTTCCTCATCAAGTGATGCCAAAGAGAAGGTCATGCTTACTTGTTTAAATGACGACAGAAAAGAAAGAGAGGAGAGAGTAAAAGAAGAGACTAAGAGAAAAGAAAGAGAGGAGGGAGAAAAGAAAGAAAAAGAAGAACTTGTGAGAGAAATAGAGAAGGACAAAGTCTTAGTCAAAAAGGAAGTGTTACTGAAGGCACCATCCACTCCCATCATTCAAATAGATCTAAACCATGACAGGGGAGTTTTTCAATCCTTCTACTTTTCTCCTTTTACTAAGTTTTCTTTCTTTGTTCCAAAAATATTTTGCACAACTTTTTCACCTCCCTCTTTCCTTCTTTCCAACTATTCCATAAACATTTATGAAACATGTCATGAGTTAGTGTTACCCCTTTGGGTCCATTCAACTCAAGAAAAAAATAATTTTTTCTCTAAAAATGGTCTCCTAGTTTTCACCACTAAATTCAATAAAAATATCAGGAGACTTTCTTTTACTATTACTTGTTTATATACATTGATTGGTCAACATAAATTCATTCACAAAATGTTTAATGATTTTTGCAGATTGACATTTGATCCAGGAGGAGTTGCTTTGGTTTATACACGAAATAAGTCACTAAATCTCTCTTTGTTGCAGGCTTTTCAAGATTCGAGGTCGAATCCTCTCCAACCTGGGGGGGATGATATGATCATAAATGGGTCAAGTAGTGAAGAGTTTCAAAGTGACAAAAACACAAAAAGAGTAGAATAGGTTTCCTTTGGGCGTGTATTTGCCTTTTGATTTCTTTCTCTTAGTTCTTGTGAATAATTGCTTATAAACTCTTCTTTCTCTTTAAGAGTAAGCAATGTGGGACTTTCCATAGCTTGGTCTTAAAAAGAATAGAAGAGAAAGTGAGCATTTTTAGGCGTGTAGGAGTTAGGAAGCATAGCTAGTGTTAGTTTTTGAACTCTAGGAGAGCTAGGAAGCTTATAAACCCTTTTGGAATGAGAGAATTAAGCAATGTAGGGCTCCCATGCACCTAGGGACGTTGCAACTGCTGCTGGACAGAACTTGGAGCCTTCCAAGTCCCACATCTCTTGAAACTCATCACCAAAGTCATTCCAAAACCTATATAAGCAACCTAGGGGTTCTTCTTTGTAGACACCTTTGCATTGAATGAAATTTGAGTTGAATTGCAATCTTGCATTCTTCTTTGAGATAGAATTCTGTCTCTAAAGTCCCAAATTTGGGCAGGCCTTATCTTGCTCAAGCAAGTGGCGGTCCTCTTCATGATGCTTATCTTGGAAGCTTGTTCAAGTGGCGCATCTTCATTTCCTAAGTTTCCTTTTCTTTAATCTCTTCCATTTTTAATTTCTTTCCCATTCTCTTAAATGTCATTTAGTATATTCTCTCTAGGTATGCACTTCCCCATCAGCATGTGTCTTAGCAAATTATGAAAAATAATTTTTCTGAATGGGTAGGGCCTAACCTTGTGAGAGTTCAAAAATTGAAATTGATCAAGTATGTTAAGAACATAGTATGGATTGAAGTTGGATGAATGAACGTCGCATAAGTGAATAATATGAAAAGGGTGTTTTGGAGTTCTTGCAATATGTTGAACAAAATGCAAAGTCTGTGAACTTGACATATTTTTGTCCTTGTGTTTGTTGTCTTAATCAAATACTCCAAGACTTAGGCAATATGCGTGACTGATCGAGGCTATCCCCGAATCAAATTAATGAGCAATTAAATGCAGTATATGCTAGAGGAATGACCCCTAGGTCGTCTCTCAAGGGCCAAATGTGGTTCAGAAATTAGATCAAACACGTAGTGGGGGGATTTTGACATATTTTCACTAAAAATTAACAAACCAAAACACGAATTTCACACAATTCAAAGACAGTTTGGTCATTAGCTCAGCTACATGTTAACGGTTAAAAATACCATTATTTGTGATTTAATTTTGATACTAAATACACCCTTTTTAACTTAGAAATTTGCTTGGACTCATGCTTTTTCATTAAGTTGTGTGAATAAGAGAGTTGAGGTCGAATTTGACGATTTTATGACTAAATTCCCTTGTTTTGATAGGTAATGAGAGAATGCGGAAAGCAAAGATGAAGTGCTAAGGAGTTAGAGCTCAGAAAGACCTGGAAAAGCACCAAAAGGAGGGACCGCACGAAGCTTGGGCGCCGTATCCAGAAGCTTGAGCCTAAAAAAAACGACGACCATCGCCTGCGCGCCCTCCTAGGCCGTTTGAGCGTCGAACCCCGAAGTTTGGGCGTCCAATTAAAGGCTCAAGCCCTACATGAGGATCGTCCACTGCCCGGTCACCCTAAATAGGGCGCCCAAGCGTCGTGCATCGTGGATTAGGACCAATTTTTGCTCTGTTTCTACTCTTTTGGACAGGGTGATAACAGTTGAAAAACTTTTATTTTCATGCTTAAAATTGATACTAAAAGCAACCTTTAACACTTAGAAACTAGCTTGAAATCATACTTTTGGTTATATTTTTAGAAATAAGAGAGCTGGACAGGTTTATGCTTGATTTCAGTGTTTTTGTGCAGGTTTTAAGATGAATTTGGTGAAAGAAGTGAAGAAGGATAGAGATGGAATCAGAAAAGACATCAAAAAGTGCAAAAGGAGAAGCCGCAAGTACCGCTCAACGGCAGTTTATCGCTGAGCGGCACTCAGAAACCCACGTTGGCTCCGCTGAGGGGTGAAAAGGCCGCTGAGGGGTGAAAAGGCCGCTGAGGGGAGAAAAACAACTCACGCACTTACCGCTGAGCAGTAGTTTACCGCTGAGCGGCACTATTTTGGGCTTGGGCCTAATTTTCTGTATATTTTAGAATAGTATATAAGCTTTAGGACGTCCTAGGGTTTGTATCTTTGGCTGGGAGGAAGCAGAAACACACTTTTCACCCCTTGGGGGTAGATTGGGAGATGGTGACGGCTTTCCTCTTCTCTTTCTAGGGTTTTTCTATCTCTTTCATTCTTTCATTATTGTTCATCTAGTTTCACCATGAATATGGTGAACTAAACTTTGTATTGTTGTTGGGAATCAATGTAGTCTTGTGAAACTCTCATATATGGAATTTGTTTTAACATCTTATATTAAGATAGATGCTTTCTTTCATCTTTAGTTAGGGATTTTCCTCCTTGCTTGATGCTTGCTTTGTTTAACTCATTCATTGCCATGATTATTGATTTTGTCGATATGGGAACGTACGGGGAAGTCTAGATCCTGGGAATTTCTCCCAATAGCATATTGGTTGCCTTTAACCTCCTCCACTTCAGAACTAATTACTAGGAATGCTAAGAATTGTATGAACTCGTAATTAAGGATAGGCCTTCTTGCAAGGTGATTTAGAGAGTGGCATTAGCAATTGATGAAAAGAATGATGAATTCCTAAAGTATATGAGAGTGGATAAGATGAAATTGATAACCCCAACAACATACTCATCCATTTAATTCATTAAAGTGTTTGTTTTCCTCTTTTCCATTGATCAAATTCATGCTTACATGTTTAATTACTGTCTTTTGCATTTAAAACCTACCATCAATTTGTTCTTAAGTCTTAAATAATCAACAAATCATATAGCTAAACTAGGCCGTGAGTCCTTTGGGAAAACGATACTTAGTCTTACCTTGTTTTATTACTTGATACGATTCGGTCACACTCCGTCTTCATGCTTTGTTCATTTCTATTAATGTAGTCAATTATGTTTGGTCGTATTTAATTTCAGTTTAATTTATTTTGATTGCATTCAACAAAACTTTCACAAAACCCCCCCCCCATTACGCGTTGATCTGAGACTGAACCCAAATTGGTCCTTGTGAGACGACCTAGGAGTCACTTCCTAGTTTATACTGCATTCTTTTATGCACAACTTTTGTTGGGAGGTGCGACCCACTCATCAAAATGGCGCCGTTGCCGGGGACCAATGGTTCAGTCTTAGGTTTTTGTTGTGTTTGTGTGTGTTGTGTTGTGTTTTGTCTTGTGTTGTGATGTGATGTGATGTGATGTTCTGTTTTGTGTGTGCGTGTTGCATGTTTAAATGTGTTGTGTTTGTTTGTTTCGTAATTTTTAGTATTTTTCTTTTTCCATGTCTACCTATTCTGGTTATGTGAATAATGCTTATTCTGCGAGTGCCTCTGATCATGATTCTCCTTCTACATGGTACTCTGGTTGTAATTCTGCTGATTTTTATGTTGAGAACTATATGGCTCATCCTCAATTTCCTGAGAGCGCTCCTTGGGAGCCAGTTCTACCTAATAGGGATGGTGATCATCTCTTTCTCAACACTGGAATGATAAAATTGTTGCCCCAGTTTCATGGTTTTGCAGATGAATGCCCACATGCACATTTGGAGCGGTTCTATCGAATTTGCTATTTTATGAAACCTCCAAATGTCCCGGATGATCAGGTTTTCTTAAGGGCATTTTCGTACTCATTAAAAGGAGCAGCAAAGGATTGGAAAGATCGTCTTCCTCGAGGATGCGTTACCAGATGGGAAAATCTTAAGCATCAGTTTCTGAAGAAATTCCCTCCTGTGCAAAACAGTTACAACAACGATTCTGGATGGAATGACACTGGTTTGGGATGGTATGAAACTCCACAAAAATATCAGGAAGCACCATCTCAAAATACCTTTATTTCTCCGCCAGTCCAGCAATATGATGATCCTGCCCAAATAGCTCCTCAACCTTCTAATTCCGAGCCTACATTGAAGGAGTTACCGAGGCAGATGGCCATGCAGAACATTGAGTTCATGCAAGAGACCAGAGCGTCCATTCAAAATTTGACTGATCAGATGGGGGAGATGGCCACACGACTTAATCAGGAACAGTCTCAACTGTCAGAGTTACCATTTCAGACTGTTCAGATTCCAGATGATGATGATAGTGGCATCAACATAGAAGATGGGGAGAAGAGTCATGAGCTTACTACTGCGCCACATACTTTCCCACCTTCAGATGGTCCCACTCTTGCACCTGAGGAGACTGCTGAAGATCTTGAGGACCAGGCAGGTATAAGCAGTAATTTTGAATCAGGTAGACAATTTTCATCTTCCACCACTTTTCCAATCTTTAGGGAAGTGGAGGAAAACATACCTAATTTTGACTATGATGTCGATGATTATGTTGTTGATAGGTATGTTGGTGATTGTATTGTTGATGAGTCTGTTTTTAATTCTTCCTCTCTGCATGATGAGAATCAATTTTTGATATCAAATTCATATGTTTATTCTCCATGCACTGAACATGAATCTGAATCTGTGGTTGATGTTGTTTCTGAATTTGAAATTGATTCATGTTCTGAGAGTTTATCTGTTGTTCAGCCTGTTACACTGGGATTGGGTGTTCTACCCCTGCATGAAATTTCTGTAGAGCCACATTGCACTAACCCTATTGCAGGAGGTACAAATGAATTTGATCAACAAACACCCACAGTGGACAACAAAGGTGCTCACACTGACAAAAGCTTCAAGATCAATAAGCACCAGCTGAACCCGCTCATCAACAATCAGTGCATAGATCCAGCTGTGGAAAACATTTCACTGCTAGATCAGATTTGGAGGATGAAGCAGTTCGTCCTCAAAACCTCCTTGCTGGATACTATGGCGGAAAACATCTCCCTGAAAGTCCAAAATTGGCAACTGCCACCATGATCAGGGGAGTTTTCTTTCTCTCTTCTCCCCCTTTCCCTACTTTTATTGCACTTGTCCATGATTTGTTGACTGTTATGATTTCTGATCTTATGCTTATGACACATTGAGGACACTGTGTAGTTTAAGTGTGGTCTATTGGGGGAGATTTTTATTTTTCTTTGTTAGTTTTTGTTTTTCATGTTAATTTTTTTTTTCTTTTCTAGGTTATTTTTGTCGTGTCTTGTATACAGTTGTGCATGATTCTCTTCATTTCTGAACTTTGGTTAGGTTGTCAGTTTTCCTTCACTTCATTGATACTCTGAGATGTTGGATTCCTTGCTTTTCTTTGCTTGGAAGATGATCATGATGTTTGAGAGTTGAATTGATTGTGACACAAATGCCCTGTGTGAGAATTTGAGCCACTTTATGTTCTTTCTTGTGTGTGATATGTCTCTTGATTGCTTGCACATATGCCTTGGCTTGACTCTTATTGAAAATTCTTGATTGATATGCATGTTTGGAAGTGATAAAGGCAGTTTTGTTCTTGAGCCTCTCTAGCCAAATAAGCCTACCTTATTGTGATCCTTTGATAACCCTTTTGAGCCTGTACTTTCCCCATTTCTTTGTTTTGAAGCTCATACACTGGCTCTAAGTGAAACACCATGATTACCTTAACCTTAGGGAATTTTGGAGCTTTGGAAGTGTTTTGGGAACAAGTGTGGTCTCTTGGGGGTTTCTGATGAGTTGGCTAGTTGGTTTCTCTTCTTGTTTTGTTTTGGTAAATATATGTGTATCTTGTCTTTTACAGTTTTGTTTTGAAAAGAGAGAAAAGAAAAGAGACAGGATGAAAAAAAAAGAGAGCAGAAAAATAGAAAAACAAATGTGAATAATTGTGGATAATGGAGTCAAGAAGAGGATGGAATTAGAGGTTGTGGGTGTTTTTGAATGTGTTTACACTTGTTTCCCATTGCTCCTCTGTTCCTTATGGTTTGTAGCTTCTTATCCAGATATATCCCCCCTTGTCCTTGGCCCCATTACAACCATGAAAAGACCTTTCGATTTGAACATGCGTATGTGCTTGAGTGTTGATATTAGAGGCTTGCCAAGTCTATTTGTGATTGCTTTCTTGAGTGCATTGAGTGACATTGATTTACCTTAAACACTTGAGAGAAACACCGATTGTGTGCATCTGTGAGGCTCTGTTGCTTTTGATTCATCTCTTGAACTGATTGAATGTTTTCCTTGTACTGAACTGTTTGAATGATTCTTTGAGTATTTGCTTTCATTGACTCTGTGTGGGATTCTGCCTATACCTTTTACCGTCCAGATTTTGTGAGAATTGTGCAACTGTGTTTCTGTTTTGGAGTCTTTGTTGTCTGTCTGTCGAGTCTGTGTTAGCTCCCTGATGTTTGAGAGTTCCCTGGTTTTCGTTTTGGTTTTGCCCAGGAGTGCAAAAGACTAAGTGTGGTCTATTTTGATGAGTCGTTATTTCTTGAATTATATTTAGTTTATTGCACTTAAATAAACCAGGGAATTGTGTTTAATTGTTTGTTATTTCCCCGTTTTCCGAATTCTGCTTAATTTGGTCGGAAATTTGTAATTGTGCTAATTTGGATTTTCTGAGCTGATTAAGTGCATTTTTGAAGTGCAGGAAAATTTCGGAAATACATTTTGGGACATCAAGAAGAATGCCAAATAAATCCAAGACTCTCCACACAGACATTTTAGAATTAATTAAATTGTAATTCAGTAGTTTAGAATTTTTGTATCAACTTTTATATTTTGGGTCAATTTTTGGTAAATTAGATTAGACCCAAAATTAAAAGTTAATGACTTGGCACTCTAGGGTTTTTGTGTGTGTGGACCCTACCCTTATTAAAGAGGGACACACGGCCCTTGTGCTAGCCGCCACTTACAATTTTTTTGGCCACGGTTTTAGTTTCTCTTCTCTGGGTTTTGAACGGGGGGAGCTTTCTTTGAACGTTGTTTCTATGGAATGAGAGATGGGAGGGCTGTTACGCTAGCATGAATGAGAGTTCCAGTAGGAGTAGTGTAGGGCAGTGAGTGAGAGAGAGCGGGAGAAAATAGAGAGGTTGTTAGGGGATAGCAGTAAGCAGCCGCGACCTAGTAGCTGAAACGGAGGGGAGAGAATGACTTGGATATTCTGGAAAGAGCCACCTTAGAGAGGACATGCGGAGAATGGATGGGAGTGAAGGGGTTCCAGCCGACACTTATGAAGCATATTTTTGGCTTTGAAAAGATGTAGTGTGTGGTAGAGGGAAGAGCAGATTTTATTTTGTTATATTGAGATTGGAATTATTAGGATTGGCTTTTATGTTTTTCGTTAACTGCAAGGTGCTGTCACGGTGAGAAGAGACACACACAAACTGGAGTTTCATTTAATTTTCATTTGAAAAGCACATCTAGTTGTCATTTTGTTAGAAGCCATTCCGTGAATTAATTGCATTTCAATGTGTCGTGCACTTTGGCATTTCGTTTATACCCAATGCATTTAAATTTGAATTGAAGTTTATTAGCTAAGTGTGTTTCTTTATTTCCACTGCAATGAGCATTTCAATTATCAGCTAAACTTTGTTTCTTTTATTCCAGCGACTTTGTGTGTTTCAATTGGTTAACATCATGTTTCTTTGAATTTTTATTCCAAGTTACAAGATTGTGCATTTAATGTTTCAGTTTAAATGTTGCATTTTAATAGTTTTAGTTGTATTTGGATATTCATCTCTTGCATTGTTTAGTTTACTTTTCAATTCACTGTGATGTCTATTATTTCGGTTTAATGTTTTCGTTCATTATGCTATTTATTCATTCAGCTTCTTTATTTTCTTGCATTTCCAATTTCCTCATTTGATTTAGAGGTCGTTCGGTCTCAATGTAGAACCGTTCGATTTGTAGGATCGTTCCGTCTTCATGCTTTGTTCATTTCTATTAATGTAGTCAATTATGTTTGGTCGTATTTAATTTCAGTTTAATTTATTTTGATTGCATTCAACAAAACTTTCACAAAACCCCCCCCATTACGCGTTGATCTGAGACTGAACCCAAATTGGTCCTTGTGAGACGACCTAGGAGTCACTTCCTAGTTTATACTGCATTCTTTTATGCACAACTTTTGTTGGGAGGTGCGACCCACTCATCAATCATATTTTGGTGCTTACAAATTTGTCCATCAGGCGCCACAAACTTGTTTAACAATCGGCAAGTATGACCGAATCGTTTCAAGTAATAAACTCGGTAAGACCAAGTATCGTTCTCCCAAAGGACTCACGGCCTAGTTTAGTTATGTGATTCGTTGATTAGCTAAGACTTAAGAACGAAATAATTGGATTTTACTATGCAAAAGACGAAAATAAACATGTATGCATGAGGTTGATCAATGGCTAAAACAAAATACAAACACTTTCAATGGAATATATGGATTAGTATGTTGTTGGGGTTTATCAATTTCATCTTATCCACTCTCATATATTTTAGGAATTCAACATTCAATGCATCATTGTTAATGCCACTCTCTAAATTACCTTGTCAAGAAGGCCTATCCCTAATTACGAGTTCATACAATTCCTAGCATTCCTAATAATTAGTTCTTTTAGCACAGGAGCTTAACGACAACCAATATACTATTGGGAGAAATTCCCCGGATCTAGACTTCCCCGTACGTTCCCGTATCGACAAAACCAATAATCATGCATTGAATGAGTTAAACAAAGCAAGCATTGAGCAAAGAGGAAAAACCCTAACTAATGATGAAAGAAAGCATAGTTCTTATATATAAGATATAAGCACAAATTCCATATACGAGAGTTTCACAAGACTACATTGATTCCCCAACAACAATACAAAGTTTAGTTCACCATATTCATGGTGAAACTAGATGAACAATAATGAAAGAATGAAAGAGATAGAAAACCCCTAGAAAGAGAAGAGGAGAGTGTTTGCTTCGTTTCTGCCAAAGATACAAACCCTAGGACGTCCTAAAGCTTATATACTATTCTAAAATTATAGAAAATTTAGGCCCAAGCCCATAAGTGTGCCGCTCAGCGGTAAAGTGCCGCTCAGCAGTAAGTGCGTGAGTCGTTTTCTCCCCTCAGCGGTGCCAACGTGATCTCCTGAGTGCCGCTCAGCGGTAAACTGCCGCTGAGCGGCAGTTGCGGCTTCTCCTTTTGCACTTTTTGATGTCTTTTCTACTTCCATCTCTCTCCTTCTTCACTTCTTTCACCAAATTCACCTTAAAACCTGCACAAAAACACTGAAATCAAGCATAAACCTGTCCAGCTCTCTTATTTATGAAAATATGAACAAAAGCATGATTTCAAGCTAGTTTCTAAGTGTTAAAGGTTACTTTTAGTATCAATTTTAATCATGAAAATAACAGTTTTTCAACTGTTATCACGTATACACTCGTAAGGGAAATTTCTTATCAGAATCCATATTATAAAATTTCAATTCTTAACATATAGCCTCACACATTTATTTTCATACCATATTCAATTAATCATATCTTATATCACCAAAACACAGAAATCTCATACGTTTCATACATCATAACACATCACCTTCATTTATCATATAAAATCAAAACAGCGAATGTTCATGCATCATATAGTCAATAAATTAAATTAATAAGCTCCCCTTACCTCTACTGTGAAAACGTCCTAGAGGCAGAATATGGTTGGTCTGACTAAAAATCTCTGCTACCCTTACGTTCCACAACTCCTGAACTAATTAACAACAAAACAACCAAAAGTGGATCAGACACGATATCAGAATGCAACCGAGGTTTGGCTTGCATGTACCATGGAACGAACGACTAAGGACAAAAGACTTACCAGGTTCAGAACTCGGAAATGTTCGGTTCAGAATGAAGCTTATGACGCCGGGAACGCTTCTACGGTCTCTGAAATATGATCGGAGGAGTAAAAAGATGAGTTTTGGTAGAGAGAATGGAAAGTTTTTAGAGAGAAGTAGGAGAAGATGAAAAGATCAGAGTTCTGGAAAGAAGAGGGTGCATGCAGAGAGAGTGGGAAGGGGTTTTCAGAAAATCACTTTTGTTTTCCCTCGTCCAAACGGACGTCCGCTCTCCTGCTGACACCTGCCTTCCATTATCTGATTTTTGAAACTTCCCTGGTTGACACCTGGCGTTTTCGCAGAGGGTTTGGGTGCGTTTTTAATGACTCTGACAGGGGTTTTGGGTGCATTTTTAATAAGAAAAGACAGGTGGGGTTTTTCGAGGTTTGACAATTTTTCTGTTTTTATTTTTTCTGTTTTTATTTTTATCTTCTATCTTTCTATCTTTTATCTTCCTATCTCTTATTTTATATCTTCTCTATCTTTTTGTGCTAACAATTGTTTTTAGGGTTTTGTGCCTAATGCTTGCAGAATGCAATTCGGTCAAGAATTTAACTATATGAGCACTCAATTCTACCAAAGTAATCTCAACCACTGGTGGGAACCTCACTCAAGCATGGATCAAAGTCAATTTTGGCAAGATGCCGGACAATTTGAGAATCAACCACAACAACAATGGCAACAACAACCATTTCTATCGGCAAGAATGCCAGCATTGGAGGACGCACTTCAACAGTTTTTCCAACATTCCATCTCTACTCAGAAAAACATTGAAGAATCATGTAAAAGGATGGAGATGAACCTTCGTTACATTAGTCAGAGATTGAACGATTTTAAGGTTAATACTGAAGTTAACCCTAAGGAGGAAGGTCAAGCCATTGTCACTGAAAATGACAAGATTTTTGATGAGAAAAAAATAGGGAGAGATGAGGAAAAGATAGAGAGAAAAGAAAAAGAAGAGTTGAGTGAGAAAGATAAAGATGAAGAAAAAGAAAAAGAAGTGGTGGAGAGAAAAGAGAGAAAGAAAATTTGTGTGAAAATAAAGAAGTTGAGGAGAAAAAGAGAACGGAAGAAAAAAAATAAGAGAAAAGAAAAACAGCAAAAAGAAAGTGAGAGAAAAGAAAAAGAGGACGAGAGAAAAAAAGAAAGAATCATATGAAAAACATCTTCCTCATCCAAAGAAGTATCATAAGAAGAAGAAATTTGAGCGCTTTATGGAAATCTTCAAGAAATTGGAGATTAAAGTTCCTATGATTGAGACATTGCAACAGGTTCCTGGTTTGATCAAATTTCTGAAGAAGTTCAGTAGAAAGAAGAAGAAAAAGAAGATGGAACATGAGCTTTATTGGGTCAAGCTAGTGACGTTAAAAGAGCGCTTGCTGGGAGGCAACCCAGTTATTTAAGAACTTTTAATTTTTGGTTTGGTGATGTAATTTTGAACTTTTGGATATTTTTGTTTTGGTTATAAGTTTGTTACAGGGTTTACATCTACTGATGGATGTTAGGCGGAAGAGTATCTACTGAAGGATACTATGTTTGTATACACCTACTGATGGGTGTTGGTAAGAAAGATTTGCATCTACTGAAGGGTGCTGGAGGATTTTGGGTCAGGCTCGTGACGTTAAACAAGCGCTACCTGGGAGGCAACCCAGTTGATTGATTTTATCTGTATTGTTTGTTTTGATTCTGCTTTAGTTGCATGATAGGGATTGAATGTCATTTGTTGGTAACCCTTTTATTAGCCAAATTCATAAATTTAGCCCACTAAAAGAGAACACTATGTGTTCTATCCTTTGAACCTCTAGCCTTGAACATGATTTGAAAAACCTTTGTTGAAAAGATTTACCTTGAGTTAAGTAGAAAATATTTTGTGGTATTGACAAATGTTCAAGTTTGGGGTTGTTGGAAAATAGAAAGGGAAATTGAAAGCATTGAGCTAAGTGCTAAGAAATAAGAATGTGAAAAGAAAAAGAAAAAGAGAAAGAAAAGAAAAGAAAAGAAAAAGCAAAGCTCAATGCAAAAGAAAGTTGGGAATAAATAAGAATGATTCTGTTGATATGATTCTCTTAACTCAAGGGTATTGTGATCCAGAAAAACCAATTTTCTTGTTAGCCCAGCCACATTATAAGCCATTGAAAAAGTCCTTGTGATGATGCATGCTTGTGAATTTATTTGATTGTGATTAAATGAATGGCAAAGACGATTCATATGACATTGTGATAGTAGAGTGAATGAGTGATTACCTCTTATACACTTGTGTTTGAGTGAAACACTTAACCTAGTGAGGAAATATTCATTGAGCACATGAACATCCATGTTTAGTTGATTGATCATTCATGAAAAATTGCATTTGTTGCATATTAAGTGACTTTGTGAACACTAAAGCATGTGCACGTCTTGATTGAAATCTTTGTCATGAGTTTGATTGAAGTCTTTACTTATCTTGAAAAGAAGATTTTTGAATGAGTGAACCATTATAAGGATTGGTAGAAGATTGAGTTACATCTTGTTTTCTTGAGGACAAGCAAAGTTCTAAGTTTGGGGTTGTGATAACAGTTGAAAAACTGTTATTTTCATGCTTAAAATTGATACTAAAAGCAACCTTTAACACTTAGAAACTAGCTTGAAATCATACTTTTGGTTATATTTTTAGAAATAAGAGAGCTGGACAGGTTTATGCTTGATTTCAGTGTTTTTGTGCAGGTTTGAAGATGAATTTGGTGAAAGAAGTGAAGAAGGATAGAGATGGAATACGAAAAGACATCAAAAAGTGCAAAAGGAGAAGCCGCAAGTATCGCTCAGCGGCAGTTTACCGCTGAGCGGCACTTAGAAACCCAGGTTGGCTCCGCTGAGGGGTGAAAAGGCCGCTGAGGGGAGAAAAACAACTCACGCACTTACCGCTGAGCGATAGTTTAATGCTGAGCGGCACTATTTTGGGCTTGGGCCTAATTTTCTGTATATTTTAGAATTGTATATAAGCTTTAGGACGTCCTAGGGTTTGTATCTTTGGCTGGGAGGAAGCAGAAACACACTTTTCACCCCTTGGGGGTAGATTGGGAGATGGTGACGGCTCTCCTCTTCTCTTTCTAGGGGTTTTCTATCTCTTTCATTCTTTCATTATTGTTCATCTAGTTTCACCATGAATATGGTGAACTAAACTTTGTATTGTTGTTGGGGAATCAATGTAGTCTTGTGAAACTCTCATATATGGAATTTGTTTTAACATCTTATATTAAGATACATGCTTTCTTTCATCTTTAGTTAGGAATTTTCCTCCTTGCTTTGTTTAACTCATTCATTGCCATGATTATTGATTTTGTCGATATGGGAACGTACGAGGAAGTCTAGATCCGGGGAATTTCTCCCAATAGCATATTGGTTGCCTTTAAGCTCCTGCACTTCAGAACTAATTACTAGGAATGCTAGGAATTGTATGAACTCGTAATTAAGGATAGGCCTTCTTGCAAGGTGATTTAGAGAGTGGCATTAGCAATTGATGAAAAGAATGATGAATTCCTAAAGTATATGAGAGTGGATAAGATGAAATTGATAACCCCAACAACATACTCATCCATTTAATTCATTAAAGTGTTTGTTTTCCTCTTTTCCATTGATCAAATTCATGCATACATGTTTAATTACTGTCTTTTGCATTTAAAACCTACCATCAATTTGTTCTTAAGTCTTAAATAATCAACAAATCATATAGCTAAACTAGGCCGTGATTCCTTTGGGAAAACGATACTTGGTCTTACCTTGTTTTATTTCTTAATACGATTCGGTCACACTTGCCGATTGTTAAACAAGTTTGTGGCGCCGTTTTTCGGTGTTCATAAATTTGTCATCACCGGGCCCTGTTTCTACTCTTTTGGACCGGACCCATGCGCTCTAGGTTTTGTAACACAACAGCACACTCTTCTACTCTCTGAAGGCGGATCTGGAGGCGGGAGCTTCCTCTTCTACTTTTACGGTTTCACTATCTCATGCTTTTCCATTATTCATCTAGTTTCTCCTTGTCTATGGAGAACTAAACTCTATTTGTTGTTGGAGGATGATGTAACCTTGTGAAATCTCATGTATTTGAATTGATTCTTAATTTATATGCTTTTTCATTAATTGTTAGAGAATTCATCTGTTTCAATGCTTGCTCTATTTAACTCATTTAGTAGCATGATTTATGAATTGCATGAGTGTCGGGAGGTTCCTTACAATTCAGGTTCTTGTTGAATTCTCCCAAGGGTAACATTTCTCAAGGATGAGGGTATGAGTACTTGGTCGTCTTAAGCTCTTGATCTTCAGACTTAATTTTCTAAGAACGCTAGGAATTGCACGAACTAGGAATTAAGGCAGGCTTATTGCGCCAAGGGATCGAGTTCTAAGTAAATTAGTGAGTGACGTTAACATTAATGCAAAAAGAAGAATTCTTATATACATGATAGTAAACTTGGTGAAATAAAACCCTAACAACATAATCATCTCTTTTTATAAACAAGTTCATCTTTGTGTTACTCTACTATTGATCAATTTGCATTCATATTTAATTTTCTGTCTTTGCATCTTAAACCAATGATCTCGTTTTATTTAAGTCTTAATTAATCGAGTTATAACACAATTGTCTAGTGCCGAGAGTCTTCAGGGATACAATACTTGGTCTTACCATTTTATATTACTTGTGCGATTTGGTACACTTGCCAATCCATCAACACTACAACACTTGCAATCCTCGATTAAAAATCAATTAACCACTGCTCTCATCGTATTCCAACATCAATCAATCAACTAGGTGAAGATTAATTGGGTTTTCCTAAAATCGAATTAAGCAAACGAATTGCATAAATTTAATCAATCCTGCATAAAACAAATTAATTAACTAAGCGATAATGAACCTCAATTAGACCATTAAGCATGTTCTAATCTCCAATGCACAACATATTCAATGAAAAGCAAGGTAAAGTGCAACATATTTACATTTAATACCCAGAAATCTCACAGCAAACGCTGCAACATCGCTAATGACCAAACCAAACCGATTAAACTTCCATTAACACAAATTCAAAATAGAACCAAGCATTAAAATCGTAGACGGAGAACTGCAAAACGCACAACAACCTCAAAAACGAACCCAATACGAATCCCTAAAAACGAACACAATCCAGAAAACGCAAAACATTACTAAAATGCAAACGAAAATATAAATAGATTCCGAATTTAAAACTAGAAAAACGTGTTCATGAGAGGAAAACAAAATGAGAAAAGGAAACAAATGAAGAACAACAACCATCTACCAAAACGAAAACCTAAGTGCAGTAGCAAGCAAAGAGGGAAAACCAGAAAAATGAAAATCAAAATGGAAAGTGCAATTGATTATAAAATAAGATCAATACAAAGAGAAGAGAAAACATTTAAGCTTCTGTGCTTCAGAAAATAGCAATCTAGATCCGGGGAAATTCTCCCAATAGCATATTGCCTAGACATAGGGATATGAGGGTTGGTTGCCTTTAAGCTTCTGTGCTTCAGAATTAAGGATATGAACTCGTAATTAAGGATAGGCTTTCTTCGCAAGGTGATTTAGAGAGTGACATTAACATTGATGAAAAGAATGATGAATTCCTAAAATATATGAGAGTGGATAAGATGAAATTGATTACCCCAACAACATACTCATCCATATAATTCGTTCAGTGTTTCTGTTCTTCTTTCCCATTGATCATCACAAGCATACATGTTTACTTCTTGTCTTTTGCATTTGAAACTTATAACAATTTGTTCACAAGTCTTAAATAATCAAGAAATCGTATAACTAACTAGGCCGTGAGTCCTTTGGGAGAACGATACTTGGTCTTACCAAGTTTATTACTTGATACGATTCGGTCACACTTGCCGAGGGTTAAACACGATTCTGTTTTTATTTTTTTCTGTTTTTTTTTATTTTTATTTTATTTTTTTTGTTTTTATTTTTTCGTTTTCTGTTTTTATTTTTTCGTTTTCTATTTTTATTTTTTTGTTTTCCATTTTTATTTTTTTTTGTTTTCTATTCTTATTTTTCTATTTTCTTTTTTTATTTTTATCTTCTATCTTGCTATCTTTTATCTTCTTATCTTTTATTCTTTGTATCTTCTCTATCTTTTTGTACTAACAATTATTTTTAGGGTTTTGTGCCTAATGCCTACAGGATGCAATTTGGTCAAGAATTTAACTATATGGACACTCAATTCTACCAATGTAATTTCAACCACTAGTGGGAACCTCACTCAAGCATGGATCACTGGTGTAGAAAGGGCTTTAGACGTCCATTCTTTTGGCCTTTTGACGTCCGACGTTCCCCCGACGTCTTTGTGGATGACGTTACTCAGACGTCGGGGGGTTCACATCGGACGTCTATATAGACGTCCGTTGTGTCAGGCCGGACGTCTATATATACGTCCGTTGTGTTAGGCCAGACGTCTATATAGACGTCCGCTGTGTCAGGCTGGACGTCTATATAGATGTCCGACTCCTCCCTCCCCCCGACGTCTACCTGGTTGAAGGTTGGACGTCCGTTTGAGCACTACCAGACGTCTATAGACGTTTGACTGTGCACTAACCGACGTCTATATATTAAAAATTAATTTATTTTTTCAATAAAACCACACCTGAAAAGCAGAAAAATGTCCTAGAACAATTTTGCAATAATATAAATATGCGTTTCATATAAACAAAGTTCTACTGAGTGTGGAGTTCAATCCACTACCAAAACTATCAACATAAAACTTAAACTAAAACTAAACAATGTTCAACAAGAAATAAAACTATTCCTAACTCCATCTTTGTAGAAGATAAGCGGTCCACTCCTGCCTTATCTGTTTAATTGTGTCCTCTGGAATAGGCGATGTACTCTTGAAGAGCTGCAAAATTCAAGAAAGATTCATTATGGTTTCATATATGTTGAAGATGAATTTGATTTGTAATGTATTGAAGGTATACATCATTACCTCATTCGAGTCATCTGTAATGACAGCTCGAATGATGGTCTTAATCCAACACATCACATAGAAGCCATATTCCCATGAATCTAGCTGCTGGTTACACTAAAATCACAAACTAAATAGTTAAGAATTTAGATCATTCAATAACATAGAAAATGAATTAGAAACTATAAATGACTTACAACCTTTGGATACAAAATTTGAACCAGTTGACCACGAGATTTACCAATAACTCTGTACAGATTGAAAACACAAAGTATAATTAATATGACTATTTTATCATAAAAGTTGAAGGTGAACATCAAATTCAAAGTCATTTTTGGAGAAACACTTACCCTTGAAGCATGGTTCTCAACTCATTTTTCATCCTCCTGTGCAACGAACAAAACCATATAATTTTACATTGTTTGGGAATGATGACCATTAACTGCCAGTGCGACCTATCACGAAGGACAAATAGTTACTCAACTAATTAAGGAAACTATAATAATGAACTGACCACATATAACAACACCTACCCCTCAATGTATGGCACAAGGTATACGTCTCCTTTTGACTCATCCATCCATGTTTGCAAATAATGTTGTCTGTTTTGAAGTGTGTTACCAGACGGTTGAATGGTTTGAGGTTCAACAAATCCGTACATGGAAGACCGACCTTGGTCTACAACGATTGTGTCCATGTACCTAAAACAACAAAGTTAAGTTGTTAGAAACTATAACAATGTAAATAAAAGTAATATGAAAGACCAAATTGACTATCTTACATGCACCACAGCTGAATGATGGAAATATTCAACATCCTGTCTCCCCCAATCACCTCCAATGCATCAGAGAATGTGATATAAATTGGCACATGTGGGGGAAGACCAAATACTCTCAAATCTCAGTATAGTTCTAATGATGCTTTCTTCAATCTGGGTAATTTTGTCATTAACTTTGATAGAGGATACTCCTCCGCTTCAGCCATCTCATCATCTTCATGTATGACTGTATCATGAATTGGCTGCTTCTGAGGACGTGTGAACTGAAGATAAGAATTTATGTCAAAGCGTTATCAACAATTATTTGAAGAATAAACATAGAAATACTAAGGAAAAAGACATTATACTTGTGGAGTAGCGATGTGGGACATGATCAATGCTCTAGGCCAGGCAATAAATGATCCTATGGCCTCCCCCACAAAGTTAATTTCTGGAGTGGGTACAGGCACCTGAGCCTGGGGATCCCGAACCTCGTCAATGGTCACACGCACGTGCTGGGGTAATATGGCAACACCATGAATGGTCTGCCCTCCCTCAAGCACTCGTCCGACAGCCACAATGCGTGGGGGATCCCCATCAACCAACAGCTCATATTGACCGCTATACTGAGTGGGGTCTACAGCAGAGCATGATCCTCTAGTGCTGACACGAGGTGGTGTGGGAGTTTCATCGGCCCCCATGTTGCCTTGCGTCATGGAATGCAGCTTTTCTTCAAGCGTTCTTTGTATTTGTTTTTGTTCTTGTAGTTGCTCCATGAATCGTTGCTCCATTGATCTCATGCTTTGGTTGAGTCTTTCCTCCCACTGAAGATCCATCTGCCTTAGTGTCTCCTGACTCATTGATTGGGGGGTTTTCTGTGTAGGGCCAAAGTAGTCACGAAGACCAATTGCCCCAGGAACTCCACGTACACGTCCTGGGTGCTTGGGCCTTCCAATGGCCGTTGTTAGAATGTCGTCCCTACCTTGGCCAGCAAATGTGCCCTGAGTCTGCTGCTCAACCAACTCATCCTGCACATAAAAAAACCAAGTTACTTAGAAGACATGCTGTGATAGATACACAATCAAATAATTGCTTATAATTTGAATTTACAATTCTCAGTGAGATCAAGGCAGCTGAGGAAGATGTCATGTTCCCATCAGATTTAGTCCGAGCAGCCTTCCACAGCTCGTACGTAGCAGGTGCAGGTGTTAGGTCCGACGACTCAAGTCCCAAGGCATCCACTCTACACTTTCTCAGTTTCTTCTCCAGTTTTGCATATCCACCTCGTGATAACAAGTGGGGTGCGTCGTTTAGCCTTTGTCTTTCTTGGGCGGCTAACCTTTTACCCTGTGAAACCATGTATATAAATAAGTGTAAAATCATAAAAACTCAATGAAAGACGATCTTAAGAAACATACCTTCCATTCCTCAGACTCTCTAGATGCACGAAACTGCATCCAATCCTCCTCTGTGAAGGTATAATGCTGACATGGATTTTCATGTTGTCTATCTCCAAAGACATATAGTCGTGTCAGCCTTGTCTTGAAATCCCTCCATCTTATCGCTATATGCGATAACACTTTCTTTCTAATTTGCATTGTGTTTGGAATATCAAAATGTTGCTGTTTAAAACAAAAAACTTGTTATTCCAAAAGAAAACATAAAAGATAAGTATATCAAAAATTGCATGAAGTATAAACATACCTGAATATCTTGCCATAAGAGGTTCTTGTCGACCTCTGGGACGTCATCCCAACATGCATGAAGGATAGAGACATGACTTTTTGCTAACTTACCCAGATAACTCCTAAACCTATCAGCATTTGGCCCTGATGGATGACCTGATCTCGGGTCGATGTCAACATGCCTCCTCTGACCATCCACGTCTGAGGCCGACATACCTGAAAAATTAAACAACGTTAGTAATAATTCAATTATGATGAACATACATATAAAGTCAATAAAAGTGAAAATATCAACCTATTAATTAATTGTTTTTTCCCAAATGCCTTCGTTGTGATCACTACGAATTGCCTGCATGACATCGGCAACGTCATGAACTGGGTCTTCAGTGGGTCTACATGCAACAGATGTTGTCTCAAGTATATCAAGAGAATCATCATCATCATGTCCATGCATGTTTTTTCCTTCTAAAACCACTGACCATTTGTTATTTGCTGGATCATTTACGTAGAATATTTGTCTTGCTTGACTAGCCATGATAAATGGTTCATCAGTGTAATTCATCTTGTTCAAGTCTACCAATGTGAAACCAAGGTCATCCATCATGACACCAGAATTTATATCAACCCATTTACACTTGAAAACTGGGACTCTAAAAGTGACGTAATCAACTTCCCATATTTCTTGTATTATTCCAAAATAACTGATGGATGCTGTGATTAGATTTTTGTCTTTAGAACTAGCAAAGTGCACAACCTTAGCTTGTAGTGTGACGCCACTATTTTGAACTCTGCTTTTGTCATCTTCTACCTTTGTCTGAAAAGAAATATTGTTTATATAGTACCCACCATATGTAATGACATATGTGTTCGGCCCACGAGATAACCTCAATAAAGTTTCAGAAACATGTGGAGTCGCATAAATCTTTTTCTTAAACCATTGCAAGAAGGTTTTCACATGTTCATTAAGATGCCATTTTTCACTCATTTTTGGGTTTGCTGCCTTTATTTCATTAATGTGGTCAGAAATGTAAGGAATCACATCAATAGTGTTGTTTAAGACGTACAAATGAGCTTGGTCAATTTCTTTTCTGCTAACACTTTGAATTCTCACACCTCGAGCACCCTTACCTTCACATTTTCCTTCATGTCTGCTCTTGGGAAGACCTACGGGTTCACAAGATGGCATATAACTTGAACAAAATTCAATGGCTTCTTCTGCAACGTATCGCTCTATGATTGAAGCTTCTGGTCTATACTGATTCTTGACATATCCCTTTAAGATCTTCATGTATCTTTCAACTGGGTACATCCACCTTAAGAAGACCGGGCCACATATTCGAATTTCTCTGACTAGATGAACAATCAAATGTACCATGATGTCAAAAAAGGAAGGTGGAAAATACATCTCCAATTGACATAGTAGTCTTATTCCCTCATTTTCCAATTCATCTAAACCTCGAGGGTCAACAACTTTCTTGCAAATGGCATTAAAGAAAAAATTCAGACGTGTCAGAATACCCCTAACAGAATGAGGTAATATGCCTCGAATAACAACAGGTAACAATTGTTGCATCAATACATGACAATCGTGAGACTTTAAACCAACTAGCTTTAAGTCTTGCATAGACACAAGGTTACTGATATTTGAAGAATAACCTTGTGGAACCTTCACACTTCTTAAACAGTTACAAAAACTTTGTTTTTCTTTTTTGGAAAGTGTGTGACAGGCTGGGGGCAGATAGGTGCGTCTTCCTATTATCTGTGGATGTAACTCAGATCGAATTCCCATGTCAGCCAAATATTGTCTTGCTTTAATTCCGTCTTTGCTCTTCCCTTTGACGTTTAATAAAGTTTCGATGACACTATCACAAACATTTTTTTCAACGTGCATCACATCAATACAATGTCTAACATCAAGTTCACACCAATATGGAAGCTTAAAAAATATCGATCGTTTCTTCCAAATGTTCTTTGCAGAGGTACTTTTATGATGTTTTCCAAACACAATGTCAATGTTTTTGACTTCGTTGTACACCTCTTCACCATTCCGGGGTCTGCACACAACCTCATCCTCAGCACTTCCATTAAATGCTTTTTTCAATCTACGATAAGGATGATTACGAGGAAGAAATTTTCGATGTCTTGTATATACCGTCTTCTGACCATGCTTCAACTGAAGGTAACTAGTGTTTTTTTCACACATGGGACATGCAAAATGACCTTTAACACTATAACCGCTCAAGTTTCCATACGCTGGGAAATCATTTATAGTGCAAAACAACATTGCACGCAAACGAAACTGTTCCTGAACATGTGAATCAAACACGTCGATGCCTTCTTCCCACAACAATTTCAAATCATCAATTAAAGGTGCTAAGTAAACATCAATGTCATTTCCAGGTTGTCTAGGACCCGATATCATCATGGACAACATCACATATTTTCTCTTCATGCACAACGAAGGAGAAAGATTGTAAATCATCAACATAACTGGCCACGAACTGTGTTTGCTACTTAAGTTTCCATAAGGGTTCATACCATCAGTTGCAAGTGCAAGCCTTAAGTTTCTTGGATCTGCACCAAATTCAGGGAATTTGTCATCAATCTTTTTCCATTGTGGAGAATCAGTAGGGTGTCGAAGAAGATTATCGCACTTTCTTTCGTCAGAGTGCCATTTAAGGTTCTTTGCATCTTCTTTAACAGAGAACATACATTTGAACCTAGGTATTATAGGCAAATACCACATCACCTTAGCAGGTGCACCATCATTACCTTCATTACTAGTGACTCTGTCAGATTTCTTTTTAAAACGGGATAAACCACATGTTGGACAATACTTTAACGAAGCAAACTCCTTTGTGTACAAAACACAATCATTAGGACAAGCATGTATCTTTTGATATTCAAGACCCATTGGACATAAAAAAATTTTTGGCCTCGTAATTACGAATAGGTAGAGTATTATTTTCTGGAAGCATCTCCTTCAACAACTCCAACAACTCGGTGAAACTTTTATCGGTCCATCCATTCCTTGCTTTTAAACTAAACAACTTTAAAGTTGAACACAGACGTGTAAAGTTCGAGCATCCTGGGAACAACGATTGCTCTGAATCATTAATAAGAGAATCATACAAATTAGCCCTTCCAAAATTATCTTCACCGACATCACGTATCATGTCCTCTAAATGGTCACTCATCCATTCTTCCACATAATCCGTTCCTTGTGACGTGGTAGGCTGCTCAAGTACTTCTCCATGCCAAGTCCAAATGGTATAAGTCCTCATTATGCCGTACATGAATAGATGGTCACGCACATTGCCTAAGTCTTGTCGTATTTGATTAAGACAACGGACACAAGGACAAAAATATGTCCCGTTGACAGACTTAGCATTTTGTTCAACGTATTGCAAGAACTTCGAAACACCCTTATCATATTCTTCACTGATGCGACGTTCGTTCATCCAGCTTCGATCCATACTATGTTCGTAAAATCATCAGTTCAAGTTTTTTAACTCTCACAAGGTTAGGCCCTACCCATTCAAAAAAATTAATTTTCATAATTTGCTCAGACACGTGCATTGAAGTCTACATCATAAAATTGATAAGATTTCGGCAGCATTTCGCATTGGTCTCCGAAATACATGAAATGAGAGTAGTCAACGATGACCACAATCAAATATGCATCCGGAGAACAACACAAGTACTGAACCGAAATTTTATCAATCTTATCCATAAACTCCAATTGACATGTTATTGCAAATTATGAAAATTAATTTTCTCAAACTGTCCAATCGAACAATTCAAAATTTAACACAAACGATTAAAAGATTAATCGTTTGTGTTAAATTTCAAACGGGAACTAAGTGTCACTCAATGATTTGATACTTATAATAACACAACAATACATGCATATTCAAAAGCCAATAACACACGCACACTTTAGAGTAAAAAACATGCATACACAAAACCCAATTACATGCATACAAAAATTTATCAATAACAACAAGCTAACCTGAAAAGTAGATTCGAAATGAAAGGGAGGGAAATCGAGGAGGGAACGGCCTAAAACCTCGCCCTAAAACAGTCAAAGAAGCCGCCCAAGAACACGCACGAGACTGCACAAAAACGGACTGAAAACGATTTTTAATCGGTTCAAATCAAAGATATTTCATCATAGAGCAATGTAATCGGATTGAAAGTCAATTTAAACTGTCCAAAAGAGAGAAAACGCACCTGGAAAATCAATGGCGCAAACAGCGTTCACGGGGGAAGACGATGAACAGTGAGCGTACTGCTCGCGGGTTCGCGTTTCACATATTAATACTGTTAGACGTCTGGTACTCTGGGGCCCCGATGTCTATAATAGTATAGACGTGTGCCCCGTCACTAATATGACGTCTTTGGGGATTTAAAATTGATATTCGCGGGGGGTTTTAGACGTCTGTGGTGCGGGGGACGGACGTCTATAATATTATAGACGTCCGTGGGAGGGGGACAGACGTCTACTAGGCTGAATAACTGAACGTTTCAACTCCCCATGTCAGCCCCTTAAACGTCTGCCCTAGGAGGGCCCAGACGTCTATAATATTATAGATGTCCGTGGGAGGGGGACGGACGTCTACCAGGCTGAATAACTAAACGTTTCAACTCCCCATGTCAGCCCCTTAAACGTCCGCCCTGGGAGGGCCCAGACGTCTATAATATTATAGATGTCCGTGGGAGGGGGACGGACGTCTACCAGGCTGAATAACTAAACGTTTCAACTCCCCATGTCAGCCCCTTAAACGTCCGCCCTAGGAGGGCCCGGACGTCTATAATATTATAGACGTCCGTGGGAGGGGGAGGGACGTCTACTAGGCTGAATAACTGAACGTTTCAACTCCCCATGTCAGCCCCTTAAACATCCGCCCTGGGAGGGGCCGAACGTCTATAATATTATAGACGTCCGAGCCCTCCCCAACGGACGTTTAGGGTGCTGACAGGGTGGTTGGAGCATTAATTCTACAACCACCCTGTCAGCACCCTAAACGTCCGTTTGGGAGGGGGCGGACGTCTATAATATTATAGTCGTCCGCCCCCCTCCCAGGACGGACGTTTAAGGGGCTGGAGACAATTAATTCTCCAAGTTTTTGCAGTTGTCCATCTCCACTCAGAAAAACATTGAAGCATCATGTAAAAGGATGGAGATGAACCTTCGTTACATAGTCAGAGATTGGACGATTTTGAGGTTAATACTGAAGTCAACCCTAAGGAGGAAGGTCAAGCCATTGTCACTGAAAGTGACAAGATTTTTGATGAGAAAAAAATAGGGAGAGATGAGGAAAAGAAAGAGAGAAAAGAAAAAGAAGAGTTGAGTGAGAAAGATAAAGATGAAGAAAAAAAAAAAGAAGTGGTTGAGAGAGAAGAGAGAAAGAAAATTTGTGTGAAAATAAAGAAGTTAAGAAGAAAAAGAGAAGGGAAGAAAAAAATAAGAGAAAAGAAAAAGAGAAAATTTAGGGAGAGGAAAAGTAAGAAAAAGAAGTTGAGAGGAAAGAAGAAGAAATCATATGAAAAGCCTCTTCCTCATCCAAAGAAGTGTCATAGGAAGAAGGAATTTGAGCGCTTTATGGAAATCTTCAAAAAATTGGATATTAAAGTTCCTATGATTGAGACATTGCAACAGGTTCCTGGTTTTATCAAATTCCTGAAGAATTTCAGTAGAAAGAAGAAAAAGAAGAAAGAACTTGAGTTTTATTGGGTCAAACTAGTGACGTTAAAAGAGCGCTTGCTGGGAGGCAACCCAGTGATTTAAGAACTTTTAATTTTTGGTTTGGTGATATAATTTTGAACTTTTGGGTATTTTTGTTTTTGTTATAAGTTTGTTACAGGGTTTACATCTACTGATGGATGTTAGGCGGAAGAGTATCTACTGAAGGATACTATGTTTGTATACACCTACTGATGGGTGTTGGTAAGAAAGATTTGCATCTACTGAAGGGTGCTAGAGGAGGATACAGATGATAGCACAGACTGATGAGGAGTTGAGATATCATTTACTGATGGATGCTATCAGCACTAGAGCAGGATTTATTTTATGCTTTTGTTTGGTTTTATATTATTGAACTTATTTGCTTATGTTTTTAGAATAGGGTTTGATGTACTCAATTGGAAACTTTGTCTGTTATAATGGTTTGCTTATGATTGTTGTTTATAAAGTAATGCTTGATGATGCTTTGATATTGATTGATGTTGAGATGTGCACATTATATGCTTATACAGGTGACTCACAAGCTTTGTGAACAAATGCATGAATTTGTGATTGTGATTATGATACTAAATAGGATGTGTATATGTGGAATGTGAATGAGCTTATATGTGAGGCTTTGAGCTCTAGAGTTGTTGTGATTGAATGCTATTACTTTGAAAGTATGAATAACTTTGCCCAGGTTTTCTATGATTGAATCAATTGCTTGTTTGCATCATATGATCAAGGCCATTTGTTGGTAAACCTTTTATTAGCCAAATGCATGATTTTAGCCCCACAAAAGAGAGCACTATGTGTTCTATCCTTTGAATCCTTAGCCTTGAACATGATTTGAAAACCCCTTGTGAAAAGCTTTACCTTGAGTTAAGTAGAAAATATCTGGTGGTATTGATAAATGTTTAAAGTTTGGGGTTGTTGGGAAATTTAGAAAAAGGGAAAATAAAAAGCATTGAGCTAAGAGCTAAGATGTGAAAAAGAAAAGAAAAAGAAAAAGGAAAGAAAAGAAGAAAAAGAAAAGCTTAATGCAAAAGGAAAGTTGGGAATAAGTAAGAATGATTGTGTTAGATGATTCTCTTAACTCAAGGGTTTTGTGATCTAGAAAAACCAATTTTCTTGTTAGCCCAGCCAGATTATAAGCCATTGAAAAGTCCTTGTGATGATGCATGTTTGTGAATGTATTTGATTGTGGTTCAATGTGACATTGTGATAGTAGAGTGAATGACTGAATACCTCTTATACACTTGTGTGTTTGAGTGAAACACTTTATCTAGTAAGGAAAGATTCCATGAACACATGAACATCCATGCTTAGTTGATTGATCATTCATGAAAAGTAGCATTTGTTGGATATTAGGTGATTGTGTGAACACTAAAGCATGTGCATGTCTTGATTGAAGTCTTTGTCATGAGCTTAATTGAGTACTTACTTATCTTGAAAAAAGGATTTTTGAATGGGGTGAACCATTGTATTGATTGAGTTACATCTTGTTTGCTTGAGGACAAGCAAAGTTTTAAGTTTGGGGTTGTGATAACGGTTCAAAAACCGTTATTTTTATGCTTAAAATTGATACCAAAAGCAACCTTTAAGACTTAGAAACTAGCTTGAACTCATATTTTTGCTTTAGTTTTGTGAATAAGAGAGTTGAAGGTGAATTTAATGGTTTTGTCAAGATTCCCTTGATTTTGTAGGCTAATTGAATGATTTGAAAGAAGAAATGAAGTACCGAATGATTGGAATGCTAAAAAGTCAACCAGAAATCAGAAAAGTCAACCAGTCAACCAAAAATGTCAACTACTCAACCAGAATGCTGAAAAGTCAACCAGAATGCAGAAGAAGTTGCGACTGAGTGGCGCTGAGCGGTAATTTTGTGCTGAGCGGCAGTTTTCAGGTGCCGAAATCACTGTTGAGGGGCAAAACAACAGCTGGGGGGCAAAATGGATCATGCTCTAGTACCGCTCAACGGTAAAATACCGCTGAGCGCCATTCTAAATGGGCTTGGACCGGTTTTCTGTTACTTTTATGGGCTTGGGTCTAATTTTCTGTATTTTTTAGAATAGTATATAAGCTTTAGGATGTCCTAGGGTTTGTATCTTTGGCTGGAGAGGACGCAAAACACACTTTTCACCCCTTGGGGGTAGAATTGGAGATGGTAACGGCTCTCCTCTTCACTTTCTAGGGTTTTTCTATCTCTTCCATTCTTTCATTATTGTTCATCTAGTTTCACCATGAATATGGTGAACTAAACTTTGTATTGTTGTTGGGGAATCAATGTAATCTTTTGAAGCTCTCATATATGGAATTTTGTGTTTAAACATCATATTTATGATACATGCTTTCTTTCATCATTAGTTAGGGTTTTTCTTTTTTTCTCAAAGCATGCAATTTTTAACTCATTCGATGTCATGATTATTGGTTTTGTCGATATGGACACATACGGGGAAATCTAGATCCGGGGAAATTCTCCCAATAGCATATTGCCTAGACATAGGGATATGAGGGTTGGTTGCCTTTAAGCTTCTGTGCTTCAGAATTAATTATTAGGGATGCTAGGAATTGTATGAACTCGTCATTAAGGTAGGCTTTCTTCGCAAGGTGATTTAGAGAGTGGCATTAACATTGATGAAAAGAATGGTGAATTCCTAAAATATATGAGAGTGGATAAGATGAAATGGATTACCCCAACAACATACTCATCCATATAATTCGTTCAGTGTTTGTGTTCTTCTTTCCCATTGATCATCACAAGCATACATGTTTACTTCTTATTTTTTGCATTTGAAACTTATAACAATTTGTTCACAAGTCTTAAATAATTAAGAAATCGTATAACTAACTAGGCCGTGAGTCCTTTGGGAGAGCGATACTTGGTCTTACCGAGTTTTGTTACTTGATATGATTTGGTCACACTTGCCGAGGGTTAAACAAGTTTTTGGCGCCGTTTTTTGGTGTTCATAAATTTGTCATCAAGTTTTTGGCGCGATTGTCGGGGACTCGTGGTTTAACTAGTTTATTTGTGTGATTATTGATTATCTTTGACTTGTTTTTGAATTTTGAATTTTAAATTTCGAATTTTGTATTCTGTTTTTATTTTTTTGTTTTCTGTTTTTCTGTTTTTATTTTTCGGTTATTATTTTATTTTATTTTTTGTTTTTCTGTTTTTATTTTTCTGTTATTATTTTTCAGTTTTTATTTTTTTTTCTGTTTTGAATTTTCTATTTTTATTTTTCTGTTTTTATTTTCGATTTTCTGTTTTTATTTTTTCGTTTTTTGTTTTAATTTTGTTCTGTTTTCTTTTTTTTTATTTTTATTTTTTGTTTTTTTTTTCGTTTTCTGTTTTTATTTTTTTGTTTTCTATTTTTATTGTTTTGTTTTCTGTTTTTATTTTTTTTCAGTTTTCTGTTCTTATTTTTCTATTTTCTATTTTAATTTTATCTTCTATCTTGCTATCTTTTATTTTCAACACAACGAAGAAGAGGAACCAACTAGCCAATTCATCTGAATCCCCATGGAGACCACATTTGTTCCCAAAACAATTCCGAAGCTCCAAAATTCCCTAAGGTTTAGGTAATCCTGGTTTTTCACTTAACACTAATGTATGAGCTTCAAAACAAAGAAAAGGGCAAAACATAGGCTCAAAGGGGTTATCAAATGATCAAAACCAGATAGGCTTATTTGGCTAGAGAGGCTCAAGAACAAAATTGCCTTTATCAATTCCAAACATGCATATCAATCAAGAATTATCAACTAGAGTCAAGAGACATATGCGCAAGCAATCAAGAGACATATCACACACAAGAAAGAATATCAAGTGGCTCAATTCTCACACAGGGTATCTTTGTCACAATCAATTGAACCTCTCCAACATCATAATCATCTTAAATTGTGCACAAGACACAACAAAAACAACCTAGAAACAACGTAGAAAACAAAACCTAAACAAAGAAAAATCTCCCCCAATAGACCACACTTAAATTACACAATGTCCTTAATGTCTCACAAACATCATATCAACAATCAGAACAGTCAAAAGATATAGACAAAGTGCAATAAGAGTGAGAAAGGAAGGAGAAAAGAAAACTCCCTGAGTTAGGGGGAAAATGAAGCTGGCTCTAGAAAATATGTCTCCTCCACCACTACATCCAACAAAGAAGGATTGTTGAGGAAAGGCTTCAGTCTATGCCCATTAACCTTGAAGCTTTTGGTTGTGGATGGACTTTGAATCTCAATTGCACCATAAAGATAAACGTTAGTCACAACAAAAGGTCCCATCCACTTTGATCTTGACTTACCCCTCATGTTGGCCAACCTCGAAGTCCTTTCTCACAATTGAACTATCGTGGAACTTCTTCGTCCTTTCCTTATAAAACTTCAAGTTCTCATAGGCCTCCAATCGGATCTCATCAAGCTAATTCAATTGCAACTTTCTTTCCTCTCCAACTTGATCCATGGAGAAGTTGCAAGACTTCACGGCCTCATATGCCTCATGCTCTTTCTTAATTGGTAAATGACATGCCTTTCCAAAGACAACCCAATAGGGAGACATCCCTATAGGTGCCTTGTAGGCAGTCCTGTAGGCCCAAAGACACTCGTCCAACCTATTCCTCCAATCTTTCCTATTAGGCTTGACAATTTTCTACAAAATTCTCTTAATCTCCCTATTTGATATTTCAGCTTGCCCATTTGTTTGAGGGTGGTATGGTGTAGAAACTCTATGCACGACCCCATACTTCTTGAGCAAACTTTGCATGGATCTGTTGCAGAAATGGGTTCCTTGATCACTAACAATTGCTCTGGGCACTCCGAACCTGCAAAAGAGGTGAGATCTAACAAAATCCACAACAACCCGAGCATTGTTAGTCTTGGTGGCTCTAGCTTCTTGATAACTGTTGAAAATACCGTTATATGTGATGTAATTTTGATACTAAATACACCCTTTTCTGCTTAGAAACTTGCTTGGAATCATGTTTTTTTGTTAAGTTGTGTCAATAAGAGAGTTGAGGTTGAATTTGATTATTTTATGACTAATTCCCCTTGTTTTGGCAGGAAATGAGATAATATGGAAAGCAGAGATGAAGTGCCAAGGAGATGGAGCTCAGAAAGGCTTGGAAAAGCACCAAAAGGGAGGATTGCTCGAAGCTTGGGTGCTTGATGACAAATTTATGAACACCGAAAAACGGCGCCACAAACTTGTTTAACAATCGGCAAGTGTGACAGAATCGTATCAAGTAATAAAACTAGGTAAGACCAAGTATCGTTTTCCCAAAGGACTCACGGCCTAGTTAACTATATGATTTGTTGATTATTTAAGACTTGTAAACAATTGATTGTAGGGTTTAAATGCAAAAGACAATAATTAAACATGTATGCATGAATTTGATCAATGGACAAGAGGAAAACAAACACTTTAATGAATTAGATGGATGAGTATGTTGTTGGGGTTATCAATTTCATCTTATCCACTCTCATACTTTTAGGAATTCATCATTCTTATCATCAATTGCTAATGCCACTCTCTAAATCACCTTGCAAGAAGGCCTATCCTTAATTACGAGTTCATACAATTCCTAGCATTCCTAGTAATTAGTTCTGAAGTGCAGGAGCTTAAAGGCAACCAATATGCTATTGGGAGAAATTCCCCGGATCTAGATTTCTCCATACGTTCCCATATCGACAAAATCAATAATCATGGCAATGAATGAGTTAAACAAAGCAAGCATTAAGCAAGGAGGAAAATCCCTAACTAAAGATGAAAGAAAGCATGTATCTTAATATAAGATGTTAAAACAAATTCCATATATGAGAGTTTCACAAGACTACATTGATTCCCCAACAACAATACAAGGTTTAGTTCACCATATTCATGGTGAAACTAGATGAACAATAATGAAAGAATGAAAGAGATAGAAAAACCCTAGAAAGAGAAGAGGATAGCCGTCACCATTGATAACAGTTGAAAAACTGTTATTTTCATGCTTAAAATTGATACTAAAAGCAACCTTTATACTTAGAAACTAGCTTGAAATCATACTTTTATTCATATTTTCAGAAATAAGAGAACTGGACAGGTTTATGCTTGATTTCTGTGTTTTTGTGCAGGTTTTAAGGTGAATTTGGTGAAAGAAGTGAAGAAGGAGAGAGATGAAATCAGAAAAGACATCAAAAAGTGCAAAAGGAGAAGCCGAAGTCACCGCTCAGCGGCAGTTTACCGCTGAGCGGCACTCAGGAAGTCACGGGAGGTCCGCTGAGGGGCAAAATGGCCGCTGAGGGGAAGAAACCAACTCACGCACTTACCGCTGAGCGGTACTTTACCGCTGAGCGGTACTTTACCGCTGAGTGGCACTTTTATGGGCTTGGACCTAATTTTCTGTAATTTACGAATAATATATAAGCTTTAGGGTTTCCTAGGGTTAGGTATCTTTGGCTGGAACGAAGCAAACACTCTCTCTTCCACCCCTTCATCTAGGTTCACCATGAATATGGTGAACTAAACTCTGTATGTTTGTTGGGGAATCAATGTAATCTTTTGAAGCTCTCATATATGGAATTTGTTTTTACATCTTTTAATTAAGACCTATGCTTTCTTTCATCATTAGTTAGGGTTTTTCCTCTTTGCTTAATGCTTGCGTTGTTTAACTCATTCGATGCATGATTATTGGTTTTGTCGATACTGGCACGTACGGGGAAGTCTAGATCCGGGGAATTTCTCCGAATATTATATTGGTTGTCGTTAAGCTCCTGCACTTATGAACTAATTATTAGGAATGCTAGGAATTGTATGAACTCGTAATTAGGGAGAAGCCTTCTTGAAAGGTACTTTAGAGAGTGGCATTAACAATGATGATTTGAATGTTGAATTCCTAAAATATATGAGAGTGTATAAGATGAAATTGACCCGCAACAACATATTCATACATATATTTCATTGAAAGTGTTTATCTTTTGCTTTTGCCATTGATCAAAACTTCATGCATACATATTTAATTTTCGTCTTTTGCATATAAAAATCCAAATATTTCGTCTTTAAGTCTTAGCTAATCAATAAACCACACAACTAAACTAGGCCGTGAGTCCTTTGGGAAGAACGATACTTGGTCTTACCAAGTTTATTACTTGAACGATTCGGTCATACTTGCCGATTGAAAAACAAGTTTGTGACATCATATTTTGGTGTTCATAAATTTGTCCATCAAGTTTTTGGCGCCGTTGCCGGGGACTCGTGGTTTAACTGGTTAATTTGTGCGATTATTGATTATCTTTGACTTTAATTTTGAATTTCTATTTTTATTTTTTTCGGTTTTTATTAGATTAGATTTTATTTTTATTTTATTTTATTTTTATCTTCTCCTATATCTTTTTATGCTAACAAATCTTTTCTAGGGTTTTGTTTTCTTGTGTATGCAGGAAGCAATTAGAACAAGGAGCAAGAAAACAACAGAACCTCTTCTTGAAGGTCTAGACGAGAGTAAACGGAGGAGAAGGATCCGAACATCTAGAGAACTTTTCCCTCCTCCAGAAACTCTGTTGCAACCATCACCACAAGGTTCTGACCATAGCACAGAAAATATGGAGAACAATAATATCAGAAGAACTCTTGCTGATTACACCAATACAGTTGGACCTCAGCACTTTAACAGTATAGCTAGACCTAGAGTCAATGCAGCTAACATGGAGGTCAAACCAGCATTGATCCAACTGGTGAAGAGTAATCAATTTAATGGGTTATCTCATGAAAGCCCATATGAGCACCTCACTACATTTAATGAGATCTGCAACACAGTGAAAATCAATGGGGTGCCAGATGAAGCGATCAAACTTAGCTTGTTTCCTTTCTCATTAGGAGGCAATGCTAAGCTTTGGTTGAATTCTTTCTTAGAGGGAAGCTTCACAGAGTGGGAAGCAGTGGTAACCAAGTTTCTAAATAAATACTTCCCACAATCAAAGGTGAACAAAGGCAAGCAAGAGATTTCTTCATTCAAGCAGGGCATGGAAGAATCACTGGGTCATGCATGGGATAGATACAAAAGCTTGCTACGAAAAACACCCACACATGGATTCGATGAAGTGGAAGTAGTCCTTACCTTCCTTGGAGGTCTTGGTTCACAAACCAAGATGATGCTAGATGCCTCAGCAGGAGGAAACATTAAATGGAAGACTCCAGAGGAAGCAACAGAAATTATTGAAAATATGGCTACTAGTGATAATGAACTCCACAGTGAAAGAGGAGCTCCTACGCAACAGAAAGGAGTTCTACAATTACAGACGCATGATGCCTTGCTAGCACAAAATAAAATTCTAACTCAACAGCTGGAAACTCTTACTAAAACACTTGCACAATTGCCTAAAGAGTTGAAAACTGCTGCACAGGTACAATCTCAGTTGTGTGAATTGTGTGGAGGCGACCATATAAATGGTCAATGCGCCTTTCCAGTGGAAGCTTTAGAGGATGTTAATTTCATGGCCAATCAATTTCCATACCGTCAAGGGAACTACAATCAAGGGTGGAAACCACACCCAAGCATTGGTCAAGGACAAACTGGGCAAGCTAGTCAATATAATAAGCAGCAGCAGCAACCCATCTTTTGGCAACAATTATCTATGCTTAATGAAAGATCAACAAGGTTGGAAGAAACTCTTCAGCAATTCATACAGAAAACTGAATCTTCTCAAAAGAGCACTGAAGCTGCTATAAAGAACTTGGAGATTCAAATGGGTCAGATTACCAAGCAATTGGAAGAAAGGCCAAATAGAAATTTTGGGGCTAATACTGAGGTTAACCCCAGAGAAGAGTGCAAGGTGGTAAAGAGTGTTGATGATGATATAGTTGAGTTAGATACATAAGAGAGAAGAGACATAGAAAGTAAAAGTACTTTTCCTTTTCCAATCCATCAAGGGAAACAACTGGACTTCACAGAATTATTCAGAATGGTGGATAATGAAGCACCTTGGGAACAGATTCTACAGCAAATCACAATTTACACAAAATTTGATGAAGAAATCTCTACTAAGAAGAGACGTAGAGATGATGAAGCAAAAAAGTGTATAACTGTTAAAAAAGAGTCATTCCCTCCTAAAGCATCAGATCCAGGCAGTTTTTCTATCCCTTGTACCATAGGGAAGAAAAAGGTAAAGAAAGCTCTCCTTGATTTAGGTTCAAGTGTTAACTTGATACCTTACTCTTTACTGGAGCAAATTGGCAATGTTAAACTGAAACCTGTAAAGGTTAATCTAGTAATGGCCGATGGATCTTCAAAGGACCCATGTGGGATTGCAGAGGACATTATAGTTTGTGTTGGCAAACTTCAGTTCTTGGCAGACTTTGTGGTGATGAAGATGGAGACAGAGAAGATACCTATCATACTTGGAAGACCGTTTATGAAAACGGCCAAAGTTATCATTGATGTAAATGAAGGTATAGTAGTGCTCCAGGACAGAGAGGAGAGAGTGGTGGTAGACGTCTTCAGAGATGAGACGCGAGCAAAGGAGGAAGAAGCTAGTTATAAAGCTGCATTTCAAGATGCACCCATGACTAGCCGTAAAGATGAAAATCTCAAGGTTGCAGGTAACCATTGTTTGTTGTTTCAGGTACCCAAGGAAGAAAATATTGGAAGAGGAGGAGAAATTCCTAGTGACTAGGAGAAAAGAAGACTCCAACTTGGCTCACCTGTAAGAATCAAGAACAAGTTGTGGGTTGTGAAGGGCTTTAAAGAGAAGGAGATGATAGAGATAGAGTCTCCATATTCTAGAAGGACCAAGACAGTTCAGAGGAAACAGCTGAGGAGTTGGTGGAATGACAACATCAACTATAAAGAAGATGGAACTTGAACTTTATTGGGTCAAGCTAATGACGTTAAAAGAGCGCTTGCTGGGAGGCAACCCAGTGGATTTAAAGACTTTTGATTTGGTTTTGTAATTTTTAATTTGTGAACATTATTTTTGAAATTATTTTGTTGGAGATAGCATCTACTGAAGGATGCTAGGTGGTTAAGTATCTACTGAAGGATACTATGTTTGTAACACCTACTGATGGGTGTTGGTAAGAAAGTTTTGCACCTACTGATGGGTGTTGGTGGATTTTGGGTCAGGCTCGTGACGTTAAACAAGCGCTACCTGGGAAGCAACCCAGTTGATTGAATATTTTTGTTTGTTTATTTTAGTTAGGGTTTGCATAAGCATTTTTAACATTGACTTGCAGGGAACGAGTGAGGGGCATGTATGGGAGGCACGTAGGTTAAGAAAAGAAGGAGAAGAGCACATCACGAAAGTGCCGCTGAGCGGTAATTTACCGTTGAGCGGTACTCTCGCAGAATGGGCTTTTGTTCCCCTTAGCGGGACCCGAGCCCATTAAGGTATTTTTAAACCCTAAGCTGCGCAATTTCTCATACTTTCAGGCTCTTCTCTGCACAAACACTCCCACATACCTTATCCAAGGTTTTCCACATCTTTTCACTCTTCCCTCTTAAGAAAATTTCTCTTCCACTCACTTTTTTCACTAGTGTGCCATCAAAGTTTGGAGTTGGAAGAGAGCATTCTAGCTTGGAAGCATTTTCATTGCATCTAGTATCTCCACCCAAGTAAGTGAAAAGCATTTTGTTCATTCTAGGGTTCTTGAATTTGAATGTGATTGTCAAAGCATGAATATTTAGGGGTTTTGATTTATATGCATGATTTGATGATATATTTGATGTTTGAACCGATTAAATTGCATGATTATGAATTGGAAAACTGAAAATTGCATTTGGGTGGAGTTAGGACAGCTTTAAAACAAGATTTTCAAAAATCTGCAGAGTTACCGCTGAGGGGTAAACTGCCGCTGAGCGGCACTCTGCCAGATTTGGTTTTTCTGGTTTTTTTTGTCATCTGGACTATGGCACTGGTGGCGCTGAGGGGAAATTCTGGCCCTCAGCGGTGGTTTAGCTTCGAAAGGAGTTGTGTTCCGTATTTACTAATGATTAACATCATGTTCTGTGGTTTTGTATTTGTGTTTGAATACAGGAATGGCATCCTCTTCAGGAAAGAGATTGAAAACCATGGCAACCAAGAGAAAGGAAAAGGAACCAGAGCAACCCCACTCTAGTAGGTTCCTCTCTAGGAAACATGAGAAGCACTTTAAGGTGGTTCAGGACAGGAGACTTCTAATGGAGAGAAAGGTTGGAATGATACCTAACTTTGCTCCTCAATTTGGAGAGCAAGTGTTAGGGAATGACTGGGGAAAGCTAGCCACATATCCTGCACCTGCCAACATAGTTGTGGTAAAGGAATTCTACACCAATGCAAAGAAGATTGGTGATTATCCAGCTGAGAATTATTTAGGCTATGTCAGAGGCCATGCTATCAGGTATGATCCTGATTCTATCAATAACTTCTTGGACACTGTGTGGGCTGGTGAGCAGTGCCAGTTTGCTCTTTGCATGGAGGAAGGTGCTGATTATGAGGATGTGGAGAGAGTACTATGCATACCTGGAGGACACTTTCAAAGAAATAGATCTGGCTCAGTGGTTAACATTAGGAGGACGGATTTGACTCCTCTTGCAAAGTATTGGATGGCGTTTTCTCACGCCAATATTCAGCCATGTTCACATGTGTCAGATATTACTCTCAGCAGGGCACTATTCATCTACTGTGCTATCAGAAACTTGAATGTTAATATTGGGTAGGTGATAGCTGATGAGATTAGTGTGTGTGCCAATACCTCAAACAACAAAGCACCACTAGGACATCCTTCCTTGATCACTCACCTTTGCAAGATAGTTGGGGTGGACACTTCTGCTCCACCATTTGAGAGGCCAAGAAAAGATATTGATGAGGCTTATTACAGACAGTACTGTGGAGGTGAGGAAGCAGCTCAGCCAGTTCCACCACGCCGTGCTCGTAGAGAGAGAGGGCCAGCACAGAGCCAAACATCTGCTGAGACACATGAGGCAGAACCATTCCAGATGAGGGACATGCATATGTCTCTTATAGGTGCTCAGTTGCAGTCCATTCACATTAGTTAGGGTTTTTCCTCTTTGCTTAATGCTTGCGTTGTTTAACTCATTCGATGCATGATTATTGGTTTTGTCGATACGGGCACGTACGGGGAAGTCTAGATCCGGGGAATTTCTCCCAATATTATATTGGTTGTCGTTAAGCTCCTGCACTTATGAACTAATTATTAGGAATGCTAGGAATTGTATGAACTCGTAATTAGGGAGAAGGCTTCTTGAAAGGTACTTTAGAGAGTGGCATTAACAATGATGATTTGAATGTTGAATTCCTAAAATATATGAGAGTGGATAAGATGAAATTGACCCCCAACAACATATTCATACATATATTTCATTGAAAGTGTTTATCTTTTGCTTTTGCCATTGATCAAAACTTCATGCATACATATTTAATTTTCGTCTTTTGCATATAAAAATCCAAATATTTCGTCTTTAAGTCTTAGCTAATCAATAAACCACACAACTAAACTAGGTCGTGAGTCCTTTGGGAAGAACGATACTTGGTCTTACCAAGTTTATTACTTGAACGATTCGGTCATACTTGCCGATTGAAAAACAAGTTTGTGACATCATATTTTGGTGTTCATAAATTTGTCCATCAACCATCTCCCAATCTACCCCCAAGGGGTGAAAAATGTGTTTCTGCTTCCTCCCAGCCAAAGATACAAACTCTAAGACATCTAGGTCTTTAAATAGGACATAAAAATAATAGAAAACGGGTCCAGGCCCAAACAGATCATAAAATCGCAGAAAAATGGCCCAAAACTCGTCTGGTTGACTTTTTCCGTATTCTGGTTGACTGGTTGACTTTTCTGGTTTTTGGTTGACTTTTCAGCACTCCAATCATTCAGTACTTCAATTCTTCTTTCAAATCATTCAATTAGCCTACAAAATCAAGGGAATCTTGCACAAAACCATTAAATTCACTTTCAACTCTCTTATTCACAAAACTAAAGCAAAAATATGAGTTCAAGCTAGTTTCTGAGTGTTAAAGGTTGCTTTTAGTATCAATTTTAAGCATGAAAATAACAGTTTTTCAACTGTTATCACAACCCCAAACTTAGAACTTTGCTTGTCCTCAAGCAAACAAGATGTAACTCAATCTTCTACCAATCAATACAATGGTTCACTCCATTCACAAATCCTCTTTTCAAGATAAGTAAGTACTTCAATTAAGCTCATGACAAAGACTTCAATCAAGACATGCACATGCTTTAGTGTTCACAAAGTCACTTAATATCCAACAAATGCTATTTTTCATGAATGATCAACCAACTAAGCATGGATGTTCATGTGCTCATGGAATCTTTCCTCACTAGGTAAAGTGTTTCACTCAAACACAAGTGTATAAGAGGTAATCACTCATTCACTCTACTATCAAAATGTCACATGAATTGACTTTGCCTTTCATTTAACCACAATAATACATTCACAAGCATGCATCATCACAAGGACTTTTCAATGGCTTATAATGTGGCTGGGCTAACAAGAAAATTGGTTTTTCTAGATCATAAAACCCTTGAGTTGAGAGAATCATATAAACACAACCATTCTTACTTATTCTCAACTTTCCTTTGCATTGAGCTTTGCTTTTTCTTCTCTTTTCTTTCTCTTTTTCTTTTTCTTTTCACATACTTAGCTCTTAGCTCTTAGCTCAATGCTTTCAATTTCCCTTTCATAACTTCCCAACAACCCCAAACTTGAACATTTGTCAATACCACAAAATATTTTCTACTTAACTCAAGGTAAAGCTTTTCACAAGGGGTTTTCAAATTATGTTCAAGGCTACAGGTTCAAATGATAGAACACATAATGCTCTCTTTTAGTGGGCTAAATTCATGAATTTGGCTAATAAAAGGGTTACCAACAAATGGCCTTGATCATATGATGCAAACAAGCAAGTAATTCAATCATAGAAAACCTGGGCAAAGTCATTCATGCTTCCAAAGGAATAACATTCAATCACAAAAAACTTTGGAGCTCAAAACCTCACATCTCAGCTCATTCACATTTGACATACACATCCTGCTTAATATCATAATCACAATCATAACATCATGCATTTGTTCACAAAGCTTGTGAACCACCTGTATAAGCATATAATGTGCACATTCTCAACATCAATCAATATCAAAGCATCATCAGACATTACTTATCAAACAACAATCATAAGTAAACCATCATAACAGACAAAGTTTCCATTTGAGTACATCAAATCCTATTCTAAAAACGAAAGTGATTGATAAAACATATCCTGCTCTAGTGCTTTGAAAAACTCAGCCCCATCAATGATGCTCTCTCCCAACCCCAAACTTAGATGGAAAACTAGTGAGAAAGTGAGTGGAAGGGAGATTTTCTAAAGAGGAATGAAAGGAAAAATGTAGAGAACCTTTGGAAAAGTGTGTAGGAGTGTGTGTGCAGAGAAGAATCTGAAAATAGAGGCCAAAGCGTGACTTAGGGTATAAAAATACCTAATGGGCTCGGGTTCCGCTAAGGGGCAACCTAAGCCCATTCTGCGACACTACCGCTCAGCGGCACTTTCGTGAAGTGCTTTTCTTCTTCCTAGCTTAACCTAGGTGCCTCCTACTCATGCCCCTCACTTGCTCCCTGTAATTAAGTTCTCAGATCACTCAAACATTCAATCCCTATCATGCAACTAAAGCAGAATCAAAACAAACAATACAGATAAAATCAATCAACTGGGTTGCCTCCCAGGTAGCGCTTGTTTAATGCCACGAGCCTAACTCAAAATCCTCCAACACCCTTCAGTAGATGCAAATCTTCCTTACCAACACCCATCAGTAGGTGTATACAAACATAGTATCCTTCAGTAGATACTCTTCCGCCTAACATCCATCAGTAGATGTAAACCCTGTAACAAACTTATAACCAAAACAAAAATATCCAAAAGTTCAAAATTACATCACCAAACCAAAAATTAAAAGTTCTTAAATCACTGGGTTGCCTCCCAGCAAGCGCTCTTTTAACGTCACTAGCTTGACCCAATAAAGCTCATGTTCCATCTTCTTTTTCTTCTTTCTACTGAACTTCTTCAAAAATTTGATCAAACCAGGAACCTGTTGCAGTGTCTCAATCATAGGAACTTTAATCTCTAATTTCTTGAAGATTTCCATGAAGCAGTTAAATTTCTTTTCCTTCCTATGATACTTCTTTGGATGAGGAAGAGGTTTTTCATATGATTCTTTCTTTTTTTCTCTCGTCCTCTTTTTCTTTTCTCTCACTTTCTTTTTTCTCTTTTTCTTTTCTCTTATTTTTTTCTTGCCTTCTCTTTTTCTTCTCAACTTCTTTATTTTCACACAAATTTTCTTTCTCTCTTTTCTCTCAACCACTTCTTTTTCTTTTTCTTCATCTTTATCTTTCTCACTCAACTCTTCTTTTTCTTTTCTCTCTATCTTTTCTTCATCACTCCCTATTTTTTTCTCATAAAAAATCTTGTCACTTTCAGTGACAATGACTTGACCTTCCTCCTTAGGGTTAACTTCAGTATTAACCTTAAAATCATTCAATCTCTGACTAATGTAACGAAGGTGCGTCTCCATCCTTTTACATGATTCTTCAATGTTTTTCTGAGTAGAGATGGAATGTTGCAAAAACTGTTGAAGTGTGTCCTTCAATGCTGGCATTCTTGCCGATAGAAAGGGTTGTTGCTGCCATTGTTGTTGTGGTTGATTCTCAAATTGTTCGGCAGCTTGCCAAAATTGACTTTGATCCATGCTTGAGTGAGGTCCCCACCAGTGGTTGAGATTACTTTGTTAGAATTGAGTGCCCATATAGTTAAATTCTTGACCGAATTGCATCCTGCGGGCATTAGGCACAAAACCCTATAAACAATTGTTAACACAAAAAGATATAGAAGATATAAAATAAGAGATAAGAAGATAAAAGATAGAAAGATAGAAGATGAAAATAAAAACAGAAAAATAAAAACAGAAAATAGAAAAAATAAAAACAGAAAATAAAATAAAATAAAATAAAATAAAATAAAAACCGAAAAATAAAAACAGAAATTCAAAATTCGAAATTTAAAATTCAAAATTCAAAAACAAGTCAAAGATAATCAATAATCACACAAATGAACTAGTTAAACCACGAGTCCCCAACAACGACGCCAAAAACTTGATGACAAATTTATGAACACCGAAAAACGGCGCCACAAACTTGTTTAACAATCGGCAAGTGTGACCGAATCGTATCAAGTAATAAAACTAGGTAAGACCAAGTATCGTTTTCCCAAAGAACTCACGGCCTAGTTAGCTATATGATTTGTTGATTATTTAAGACTTGTAAACAATTGATTGTAGGGTTTAATTGCAAAAGACAATAATTAAACATGTATGCATGAATTTGATCAATGGACAAGAGGAAAACAAACACTTTAATGAATTAGATGGATGAGTATGTTGTTGGGGTTATCAATTTCATCTTATCCACTCTCATACTTTTAGGAATTCATCATTCTTATCATCAATTGCTAATGCCACTCTCTAAATCACCTTGCAAGAAGGCCTATCCTTAATTACGAGTTCATACAATTCCTAGCATTCCTAGTAATTAGTTCTGAAGTGCAGGAGCTTAAAGGCAACCAATATGCTATTGGGAGAAATTCCCCGGATCTAGACTTCTCTGTACGTTCCCATATCGACAAAATCAATAATCATGGCAATGAATGAGTTAAACAAAGCAAGCATTAAGCAAGGAGGAAAATCCCTAACTAAAGATGAAAGAAAGCATGTATCTTAATATAAGATGTTAAAACAAATTCCATATATGAGAGTTTCACAAGACTACATTGATTCCCCAACAACAATACAAGTTTTAGCTCACCATATTCATGGTGAAACTAGATGAACAATAATGAAAGAATGAAAGAGATAGAAAAACCCTAGAAAGAGAAGAGGAGAGTCGTCACCATCTCCCAATATACCCCCAAGGGGTGAAAAATGTGTTTCTGCTTCCTCCCAGCCAAAGATACAAACTCTAAGACATCTAGGTCTTTAAATAGGACATAAAAATAATAGAAAACGGGTCCAGGCCCAAACAGATCATAAAATCGCAGAAAAATGGCTTAAAACTCGTCTGGTTGACTTTTTCCGTATTCTCATTGACTGGTTGACTTTTCTGGTTTCTGGTTGACTTTTCAGCACTCCAATCATTCAGTACTTCAATTCTTCTTTCAAATAATTCAATTAGCCTACAAAATCAAGGGAATTTTGCACAAAACCATTAAATTCACTTTCAACTCTCTTATTCACAAAACTAAAGCAAAAATATGAGTTCAAGCTAGTTTCTGAGTGTTAAAAGTTGCTTTTAGTATCAATTTTAAGCATGAAAATAACAGTTTTTCAACTGTTATCAGTGCTCCGTTTGGAGGCTTAAGTGTAGAAGAGTGTCGCTTACCGCCTGGGCGCCCCTTTCGGGGCGCTTGAGCGTCAGAAGCACGAAGCTTGGGCGCCATTCTAGAGTCTTAAGCGCAGTAAACCACCGCTCACCGCCCGAGCGCCCTAAGTGAGGCGCTTGAGCGTTAGTGACACGGGCCTGGACCTTGTTTATGTTTTGTCTTCGCTCTATTTAAAGGACCCAAACGTCCTATGTTTTGTATCTTTTGCTTGAGGAGCACAACAACACACTTTTTTCACCCTTTGAAGGCGGATTTGGATGAGGGATCTTCCATCTTCTACTGTTAGGGTTTTTCTATCTCATTCTTCTGCATTGTTCATCTAGTTTCACCATGTCTATGGTGAACTAAACTCTATTTGTTGTTGGGGGATGATGTAACCTTGTGAACTCTCATGTATTTGAATTGATTCTTAATAACCTATGCTTTTTCATTAATTGTTAAAGTAATTCATCTGTGATTATTACATGCTTTGTTTAACTCATTCATAATGTGATGTATGAATTGTATGAGTGCCGGGAGGTTCCTTACAATTCAGGTTCTTGTTGAATTACTCCAAGAGTAATATTTCTCAAGGATGAGGGTATGAGTCTTGGTCATCTTAAAGCTCTCGATCTTGACAATTAATTACTAGGAATTGCATGAACTGGTGATTAAGGACAAGCTTATTTCGCCGAGGGATCGGGTTTAAGTGATTTAGTGAGTGACATTAACATTAATGCATAAAGAAGAATTCTTACATACATGAGAGGGAACTTGGTGAAATCTAACCCCAACAACATACTCATCTTATATTAAAACAATATTCGTTCATCACTGTGCTATTTTGCTATTGATCAAACTGCATTCATATTTAATTTTATGTATTTGCATCTGAAACCAATGATCTCGTTTTCTTTAAGTCATAATTAATCGAGTTATCACATGACTGTCTAGTGCCAAGAGTCCTTTAGGACACAATACTTGGTCTTACCATTTTATATTACTTGTGAGATTCGGTACACTTGCCGATTCATCAACACTTCTATTGGTTTTGAAACATAATCCACAACTAGGAGAATGCAAGAGAAACCAAAAGAAACACGAAAAGGACCCATAAAATCTATACCCCAAACATCAAATACCTCATAGAACAGCATGGGCTGTTGAGGCATCTGTTGTCTCCATGAAAGTGGTCCTCCTGCTCTCTGACATGGCTCATAGGTGCTACGAATCCTCTTTGCATCCTTGAAGATGGAGGGCCAATAAAAACGACAATAAAGCACCCTGTGAATATCATCTAAAATTATATTCGTAGGGAGAAACATCTAAAATTATTTCCGTTTTTATTGCCAATAAAAATGGCAATAACAGGTGAACCAAGCAAATATGATCTAAAATTATCAAGAGCGAATACAATTGCTAATAGCTATTTCTCAATAGTGGTGTAATTTGCTTGAGAAACATCTAAAGTCTTGGAAGCGTAGTAAATTACTCTGGGCAGTTTGTCAATCTTTTGAGTCAAGACAACCCCCAATTCATAGTTGGATGCATCACTCATAAGCTCAAATGGGGCTATTGAATCTGGTGCCTAAATGATTCGAGTTGTGGTCAAAGCTTCCTTAAGGCATCAAAGGCTTGCTTCACTAGTAAAAAAATATCATATAACGTCATTGTTTTTTGGACTTTCAAATCGAATTCGAGGTCGACGTCATATTGGGAGACGTTAAATTGACGTCGAATTTAAAAAATTCGACATTAATCAAATTGACATAGAATTTTGTTAATATTCGATGTTAAGCAATTTTTTTTGTTTTTTTGATAGAATTTTGTTAATAGAATTTTGACATTAATCGTTTTTACAACTCTACGAGACTTGAAAAGAAAAAAATAAAAAATTTCAGTTTTTGGTATTTTATTAAGCATGAACTATGAACATGCAATATAGTATATATCAACAACAAACAACAATAACAAACAACAAACAAGTTCAATCAAACAACAACAACAAACAAGTTCAACCAAATAACAACAAGAAACAAGTTCAACAAAAAACAACAACAAACAAGTTCAACAAATAAGTTCTTCAAAATGAAAACGAAAATGAAAACTAACCTTCAAAAGGTGGGTTCGTCGGAATAAAGTGTTTCCACCAGTGAGAGAGAAAGCAGAATGCGCCTATGAAGATAAGAACACAAAAATAATCGGTCAAAACAAAAAAAAATTATACATAAAGTAGTTAATTAACATGCATTTGTATCAAATGAAAGAAAGATTACATGTGATGGTCGTCAAACTTTGTTCGAGAAAAGTTTGTGAAGAGAATAGGGACTCGCACGCTAAGTTAAAGTGAATGAATTTTCAATCTCCCGCTCAAATTGAAAAGGGGAAACTTTTGGCTGACAAATAATACGTCGAAGCTCCTACAAAATTCGACGTATTATATGTGGTTTAAAAGAAAAAAGAAAAAAAAAAGAATTAAAAAGGGGTTACTTTTTGGCTTCTGGCTGACAAATAATACGTCGAAGCCCGTAGAGAATTCGATGTATTATTTGTTGTTTAAAAGAAAAAAGAAAAAAGAATTAAAAAGGGTGACTCTTTGGCTTCTGACTGAAAAATATTACGTCGAACCCCTACATGATTCGACGCACTATTGGTGGTTTAAAATAAAGAAGAAAGAGTATGACAAGATGGTTCAAATAATTACCATCATAAAACGTCGAATTGAGTGGGGCTTCAACGTTCTACAATTGCATTTATTTACAAAAATGCCACCGGTCATTTTTAACGTTGGTTATTCAGTGGTTGGACGTTGAACGCGTGACGTTTTACGCTGCTTTTGCACTAGTGGTTGCATCTCTCATCAAACACAAATTCAACATCTGCAACAGTTTGGATAAGGGAATCACTTTCTTGCTAAAATCCTTGATAAAGCGCCTGTAGAAACCTGCATGTCCAAGAAAATATCCCACCTCTTGCATGCAAGAGGGGTAAGGCAATTGCGAAATCATAGATATCTTAGCAGGATCTACTTCTATTCCCTTGTTAGAAATAATATGCCCCATAACCAAACCTTGTTCAACCATGAAGTGACATTTCTCAAAATTGAGAACAAGGTTTCTTTCAATGCATCTTTGCAAAACTTTTTCCAAACTGTGTAAGCATGGAGCAAATGAAGATCCATATATAGTAAAATCATGCATAAACACCTTTACGCAACTTTCAAGAAAGTCGCTAAAGATGCTAAGCATGCACCGTTGAAAGGTACCAGGGGTGTTGCATAGGTCAAAAGGCATCCTCCTATAGGCAAAAGTGCCAAAGGGGCAGGTAAATGTGGTTTTCTCTTGATCCTCAAGAGTAATATTTATTTGAAAATACCTAGAGAAACCATCAACAAAGCAACAATGGGATTTACATGCTAGACGCTCCAGCATCTAATAAATGAATGATAGGGAGAAGTGATCTTTCCTAGTTGTTTGGTTGAGCCTCCTATACTCAATGCAGACTCTCCAACTGTTCTGCATCCTTGTGGAAATCAGCTCATCGCTATCATTCTTGACTATAGTGAGGCTAGTCTTCTTGGGCACAACATGGACCAAGCTCACCCATTGGCTATTTGATATTGGGTAAATGATCCCAACTTGAAAAAGCTTGGTCACCTCCTTCTTGATTGTTGAGATTGTTGATAGTGGGAGCAAAGGTTCAGCTTAACCCACAATCTCAGTGATATATGTGTTTTTGATGATTACAACGCATAATAAATAATACATGTGTATTCTGTGTTACATGTTATATATGTACATGTTATATGCTTTTGATCAATGTGTTAAATCTGTTTAAGCATATCTGAGAGCATGATTGTGTTGTTCATTGCATATCAGTATGTTACATATGTGTTTTTATATATGAATGCATGACATATGATGTTGAAAAGGAAAACCACAAGCACTTATGTTGAACTTTAAATGTGTGGCAAAATAACAGTTTTAAGTGGATTTCATTATGGGATGAATCGATTAAAACTCGTGTCTTTGCACAAACTATTTTCATGTGTGCTATGACATTTTTTCAAAGAGAAAGTTTTTCAAGACTATGCTTAACATTGTTACTTAGTCGATTGCATATGTGTTGTATTCGATTAAGTTTATTATTGTTTTGAAATTCTGTTAATGCTTGACATAATTGTCTAACGGTCGTATTTTTAATTGTGTTGACCAAACATTAAATGATAGTCGACTGCATTAATTGCGCATTCAATTAATTGTCGTGTTTGCTGCTAACTGTTATAACAGAATTGTTATATTCGATTACTTTAGTAGCTTAGTCGATTAAATTGCGTCTGAGATGTGTTATTCTATAAATTGACGCGAATTTGATTTATGTAAGAACTTTTGAAAAATCTAATAGTGTGATATCTTTTACAGAAAACTGTAATCTTACATGAAGAGAGAAAAAGCTCCAAGAAACAAGAGTGACTGTGGTGATAAACTACTTGTGATTTCTTGAAGAGCAAGACTGCTATGTTTTTCAAAGGCTGATCAACTTGCACATTTGGGTGTCATTGAGCGATCAGATTCTGCAATCTTTTGAAGATTGGTTTGAGGTTCCCTATTGTGATTACAAGAAGAAGAGCGTGTGGTGTTCTTGACTTTGAGAGTGTCTCAAAGGGTTTAGACTGCAGGAGAGGGGATTCTTGCTGCTAGTCTAGTTTGTGTATTGCCTATATTTTGATTAAAGGGTTGGAGAGGTGTTTTATGTTAAGACTCCGACAAGTGTACCGAATCGTATCAAGTAATAAACATAGTAAGACCAAGTATCGTTTCCCTAGAGACTGACGGCGTAAACAATTATGTGATTTCTTGATTAAATAAGACTTGAAAACAAACTTTTTTGGTTTAGAATACAAATACTAAAAAGTAAGTATGCATGCAATTTGATCGATTGGAAAAAAGTGCAAAGATGAACGGATTTGATATTATGGGATGAATATGTTGTTGGAGTTAGATTTCACCTAGTTTACTCTCATGTATATATGAATTCTACTTCTTCATTAATGTCAATGTCACTATCTAAAATACTTAAAACCCGATTCCTCGACGAAGAAAGCATATCCTTAATTATTAGTTCATACGATTCCTAGCATTGCTAATAATTAATTCTGAAGATCAGAAGCTTAAGACAACCATAACTCATACCCTCATTCCTGAGCAATACTACTTCTGGGAATAATTCTCCACAACCTGAATTGTAAGATACCTTCCGCTACTCATGCAAATCATATATCATGCTAATGAATGAGTTAAACAAAGCAAGCAATAAGCGAAGAAGAATTACCCTAATAATTAATGAAAGAAGCATATCAAATCAAGAATCAATTCAATACATGAGAGTTTACAAAGTTTGCATCATTCCCCAACAACAAATAGAGTTTAGTTCACCATTGACATGGTGAAACTAGATGAATAATGGAAAATGAATGAAAGATAAAACCCTAGAAATTGTAGATAGGAGCTTCCGCATCCAAATCCGCCTCCGAGGGATCAAAACGTGTGTTTTTGTGGCTATTCCGACCGAAGATACCATCCCTAGGACGTCCAAGTCCTTAAATAAAACATAAAATAAGTCCAAGCCCACGAAATTGGCGCTCAGCGCCTCACTTATGGCACCCAGGCAGCGTACGGGTCAAAAATGACGCTCAGGGTCAACATAGAAGGCAAGCAGGCGTGGTGCGACTCGAGGAAGTGGCGCTCAACGCCCTTAAAAAGGGTGCCCAGGCACAACCCAGGGGCATCCTGCGTTGAGGCTCCGGAAAAGGGGCATTAAGTTGCTTGGACTCATGCTTTTTCATTAAGTTGGGTGAATAAGAGAGTTGAGGTTGAATTTGTTGATTTTATGACTAATTTCCCTTGTTTTGGTAGGTAATGAGAGAATGCGGAAAGCAAAGATGAAGTGCTAAGGAGTTAGAGCTCAGAAAGGCTTGGAAAAGCACCAAAAGGAGGAACTACACGAAGCTTGGGCACCCTATCTAGAGCCTTAAGCCTCTGAAAATCGACGTCTATCGTCCGAGCGCCCTCCTAGGCCGCCCGGGCGTCGGACCCCGAAGCTTGGGCGACCAATTGAAGGCTCAAGCCCTACATGAGGATCGTCCACCGCCCGGGCGCCCTAAATGCGGCGCCCGAGCATCGTGCGTCGTGGATTAGGCCTTGTTTTTGCTTTGTTTCGACTCTTTTGGACCAGGCCCTATTTCTACTCTTTTCCGACTTTACTTATAGGACCCAGGTGCTTTAGGTTTGGTATCTCTGGCTGGAGCAACACAACAGTACACTCCTTTACTCTTTGAAGGCGGATCTGGAGGCGGGAGCTTCCTCTTCTACCTATAGGGTTTCACTATCTCATGCTTTTCCATTATTCATATAGTTTCTCCATGTCTATGGGGAACTAAACTCTATTTGTTGTTGGGGGATGATGTAACCTAGTGAACTCTCATGTATTTGAATTGATTCTTAATTTTTATGCTTTTTCATTAATTGTTAGAGAATTCATCTATTTCAATGCTTGCTCTATTTAACTCATTTAGTAACATGATTTATGAATTGCATGAGTGCCAGGAGGTTCCTCACAATTCAGGTTCTTGTTGAATTCTCCCAAGGGTAATATTTCTCAGGGATGAGGGTATGAATACTTGTTCGTCTTAAGCTCTTGATCTTCAAACTTAATTTTCTAGGAACGCTAGGAATTGCACGAACTAGGAATTAAGGCAGGCTTATTGCGCCGAGGGATCGGGTTCTAAGTAATTTAGTGAGTGATGTTAACATTAACGTAAAAAGAAGAATTCTTATATACATGAGAGTAAACTTGGTGAAATCAAACCCTAACAACATATTCATCTCATATTAAACCACATCCGTTCATCTTTGTGTTACTCTACTATTGATCAATTTGCATTCATATTTAATTTTATGTCTTTGCATTTGAATCCAACAAACTGGTTTTATTTAAGTCTTAACTAATCGAGTTATCACACAATTGTTTAGTGCCGAGTGTCCTCTAGGATACGATACTTGGTCTTACCATTTTATATCACTTGTGCGATTTGGTACACTTGGCAATCCATGAACAAGTTTTTAGCGCTGTTGCCCGGGACTCACGGTTTAAACTATTCTATTTGTGTGATTCTTAATTAATTTTGGCTTTATTCTATTTTACTTTATTTTATTTTATTTGATTTTAGTTTATTTTATTCTAATTTATTTTATTTTCGTATCTTTTATTTTATTTTATTTTTTTTTTACTTTTGTGCTAACAATATTTTCTAGGGTTTTGTTTTTAGTTTATGCAGGATGCAATTTGGACAAGAAGTTAACTATATGGACACTCAATTCCACCAAGGTAATTTCAACCACTGGTGGGAACCTCACTCAAACATGGGACCAGGTCAATTTGTACAAGCTGCCGAACAACAACAATCGCAGCAACAACCCTCTCTATCAGAAAGATGGGCTAAGATGGATGACACACTTCAACAGATAATGCAGATGTCCGATTCTCATCATAAAAGCAATCAGGCGACATTCAAAAGCATAGGGAGCCAGCTTGATCACATAATTCAGAAGCTGGACGATCTTGGAAGTAACATGAAGCTAATTCCAGAAAGGAATGCAAAGCTGTTATTACTAGAAGTAGCACGATTTTAGATGAGAAAAAAATAGAGAGAAAAGAAAAAGAGAGATTGAGTGAAAAAGATGAAAATGAGAGAAAAAAAAGAAGAGAGTGAAAAAACATAAAATGAGAGAGAAAAAGCAAAAGAGAGAGGAAGAAGAGAGGAAAAAGAAAGACGTTTATGAAAAACCCCTTCCTTAGCCAAAGAATTATTCCAGGAAGGAAAAAGAAAAACAGTTTGAGCATTTCATAGAAATCTTCAAAAAATTTGAGATTAATATACCCTTCTCTGAGACTCTGCAACAAATGCCTTCATATGCTAAATTTTTGAAAGAGATCCTCACAAAGAAAAGGAAGTACATTGAAGAAAAAACCATTGAAGTTCAAGGAAACTGTAGTGCTATCATACAAAAGCTCTTACCCCCAAAGTTTAAAGATCCAGGAAGCTTCAATATTCCTTGCACTATAGGGAATAACTCTGTTGGGAAAGCACTTATTGATCTGGGAGCCAGTATTAATCTCATGCCGCTTTCCATGTTCGAAAAGATTGAAGGGTGATAATAGTTGAAAAGCTGTTATTTTCATGCTTAAAATTGATACTAAAAGCAACCTTTAACACTTAAAAACTAGTTTGGAATCATGCTTTTGTTTATATTTTTGGAAATAAGAGAGTTGGACAGGTTTATGCTTGATTTTAGTGTTTTATGCAGGTTTTAAGGTGAATTTGATGAAAGAAGTGAAGAAGGATAGAGATTGAATCAGAAAAGAACTCAAAGTGCAAAAGAAGAGAAGCCGCAAGTACCGCTCAGCGCCAGTTTACCACTGAGTGGCACTAATGAACTCCCGTTGGCTCCGTTGAGGGGTGAAAATGCCGCTGAAGGGAAGAATCAACAAACGCACTTACCCCTTGGAGGAAGATCTTGGATGCTAAGGCTACCTACTCAATTTTCTAGGGTTCTATCTTTCACTCTTTCATTGTATTTCATCTAGTTTCACCATGAATATGGTGAACTAAACTCTTCTTGTTGTTGGGGAATCAATGTAATCTTTTGAAGCTCTCATATATGGAATTTGTGCTTAAACATCTTATTTGAGATACATGCTTTCTTTCATTAATAGTTAGGGTTTTTCCTCTTTGCTAAAAGCATGCATTGTTTAACTCATCCGATGTCATAATTATTGATTTTGTCGATATGGACATATACGGGGAAATCTATATCCGGGGAAATTCTCCCAATAGCATATTGCCTAGACATAGGGATATGAGGGTTGGTTGCCTTCAGCTTTTGTGCTTCAGAATTAATTATTAGGGATGCTAGGAATTGTATGAACTCGTAATTAAGGATAGGCTTTCTTCGCAAGGTAATTTAGAGAGTGGCATTAACATTGATGAAAAGAATGATGAATTCCTAAAATATATGAAAGTGGATAAGATGAAATTGATTACCTTAATAACATACCCATCCATACAATTCATTTCAAGTGTTTGTGTTGCTCTTTTCCATTGATCAAAACTCATGCATACATGTTTACTTATTGTCTTTTGCATTTGAAACCTCAAGAATTTGTTCAAAAGTCTTAAATAATCAAGAAATCATATAACTAAGTAGGCTGTGAGTCCTTTGGGAGAACGGTACTTGGTCTTACCGAGTTTATTACTTGATACGATTCCGTCACACTTGTCGAGGGTTAAACAAGTTTTTGGCGCCGTTTTTCGGTGTTCATAAATTTGTCATCAAGCTTTTGGCGCCGTTGCCGGGGTCTCGTGGTTTAACTAGTTTATTTGTGTAATTGTTGATTATCTTTGACTTGAATTTTGAATTTTGAAATTTTGAATTTTGTAATTTGAATTTCTGTTTTTATTTTCTATTTTTATTTTTCAGTTTTTATTTTATTTTATTTTATTTTATTTTCTGTTTTTATTTTATTTTATTTTATTTTCTGTTTTTATTTTTTCTGTTTTTATTTTATTTTATTTTATTTTTCTGTTTTTATTTTTTTTGTTTTTTGTTTTTATTTTTTTGTTTTTATTTTTTCTGTTTTATTTTATCTTCTTATCTCTTATTTTATATCTTCTTCTATATCTTTTTGTGCTAACAAATTTTTCTAGGGACTTGTTTTCTTGTGTATGCAGGAAGCAATTCGAACTAGAAGCAAGAAAACCTCGGAACCTCTTCTTGAAGGCTTAGACGAGAGTAGACGGAGGAGAAGAATCCGTACATCTAGAGAACTTTTCCCTCCTCCGGAAGATCTTTTACAACCTTCAGCACAAGCTTCTCACCTCTTGAGTTGATTGATCATTTTGCCATGTCTTGAATTGCTTGGATGATTTCATGAGTACGTGCTTTCTCTGATTCATTCTGTGTTTGAATTGTCTACTTCTTTTCTTTGTCCAGATTCCTTGAGGACTGTTTAATTCTGTTTGTTTTCTTGTGAGCCTTTGTTTTCTGTGCGCTGATGTTTGTGTCACTTCCTTGATGTCCTTTGAACTATTCCTTGATTTGCGTCTTTATTTTCCCTAGGAGTGCAAAAGACTAAGTGTGGTCTATTTTGATGAGTCAATATTTTCTTGAGTATTGGAGAACAGGGTGACGGGTAGCAAGCACGGGAGGCACTCTTGGTCCAGCTTGCACACTGCATCCAGCCACCGAGATGGAGATTGTTTTTATTAGGGATGATATGTAGATAAAGGAGGGACGCACACACGTTGAGAAAACCAGCCGCCATGATAGACCAGTGTAACAAGAATTAAAATGGAAAGCACCACGGTCCATGATGCAATTAATTGGGAAGCAGCGAGGTGGAGAATTAATAGAAGAGCACCGACCCACATTTGGTTTGGCTTTGGAGGGAGGTGCAAAAGGGAGCTGGATGGAACGTGAGAGCATCCACTTACACGCTTTTGGCTGGGCTTTTAAAAATATTTGTTTGGAAGAAGAGCAGCAGCAGTTTGGTATCACGCGGAGAAGGGGAGAGAGCTGGGACGTGGAAGTGGGAGGCCACGCACATCAAGGACACGACCCAGGATTAAGTGCTACTGCCACCTCTTAAAGGTCCAGCAGCTTGGAGAATAAGGCACGGTCCAACAGCAACTTGGAGAGCTTCACACATCCAGGAGAGAAGTGGTCTAGCAGGGGGTGACGAACAACAAAGCAAGTCCAGCAGCGTCCAAAATTAACGTTTCCAGCAGCCCACGTGGAAATGGAGGGGGTACGCGAATTCGGAGGTCCAGTAGCTTGGAAGTGGTGTGAGTATTGGAGAATAGGGTGACGAGTAGCAAGCACGGGAGGCACTCTTGGTCCAGCTTGCACACGACATCCAGCCACCGAGATGGAGAGAGTTTTTATTAGGGATGGTATGTAGATAAAGGAGGGACGCACACACGTTGAGAAAACCAGCAGCCACCTATTAGGATCGATATTTTTGCTTTAGAGAGAGGAGAACGTTCACGGCCTAGAGCTGGAGCTCTCAACTCCTTCTCTTACAACAGCTCTCCATTTTCATCCCTTTTCTTCTCGTAGAAAATAGGTGCTGGAATGACACACGGCCAAGAGGCAGCAGCCACCACCCTTCACTTTGCAATTTTCCTTGAACGTCTTATGAAGTTTGGAATGGTATTCACGGTGGTGGCATTTATAAGGAAAGTTTTTACGTGCTTTGATGGATGAATGTTAGATGCATTGTCTTTCTTTTCTTCTAGATGGGGTGATTAATTTCTTTCTTTCCAATTGTTGCTGCACTACATTTATGCACCCACTACGTTTATGCACTTACGTTGATCGATGGGAAGCATTTTCACTGGTGCAGAAACGGCTTTTTACGTCCGATATTTTGGGCTTTTGACGTCCGCCGTACGCCGGACGTCTATGCGGTAGACGTCCCTCAGACGTCCGTCCTGGCACGACGGACGTCTATATGAACGTCCGATGCCTGAGGACGGACGTCTATATGAACGTCCGCTCTGCCTGAGGACAGACGTTTATATAAACGTCCGCTGCATATAAACGTCCGTCCTCAGGAAACAGACGTTTATATAAACGTCCGCTGTCTGAGGACGGACGTCCATATAAACGTCCGCTGCTGTCTGAGGACGGACGTCTACCTTGCTGAGTTCTTTTGGTGTAGGGCTGGGGTGGGACGTCCGTATGTGCACAGACGGACGTCTATAGACGTCCGACTGTACACTAACGGACGTCTAGTGGGCGTTTTTTTTTTAAAAATTTGTTTGTTTTTTCAATAGAACCACACCTGAAAAACAGAAAAATGTCCCAGAACAATTCTCCAATAACATAAATATGCGTTTTATATAAACAAAATTCTACTTAATGTTCAATCCACTACCAAACTATTAACATAAAAATAAAACTAAAACCAAACAATGTTCAATCAAGAAGAAATATAACTATTCCTAACTCCATCTTTGAAGAAGATAAGCGGTCCACTCCTGCCTTATCTGGTTAATTGTGTCCTCTGTAATAGGCGATGTAGTCTTGAAGCGCTGCAAAATTTAAGAAAGATTCATTATTGTTTCATATATAGTTGAAGATGATTTTGATTTGTAATGTATTGAAGGTATACATCATTACCTCATTCCAGTCATCTGTAATGACAGCTCGAATGATGGTCTTAATCCAACACATCACATAGAAGCCACATTCCCATGAATCTACCTGCTGGTTACACTAAAATAACAAACTAAATAGTTAAAAATTTAGATCATTCAATAACATAAATGAATTAGAAACTATAAATGACTTACAACCTTTGGATACAAAATTTGAACCAATTGACCACGAGATTTACCAATAACTCTGTACAGATTGAAAACACAAAGTATAATTAATATGACTATTATATCATAAAAGTTGAAGGTTAACATCAAAATGAAGTCATTTTTTGGAGAAACACTTACCCTTGAAGCATGGTTCTCAACTCAGTTTTCATCTTCCTGTGCAACGAACAAAACCATATAATTTTACATTGTTTGGGAATGATAACCATCAGCTGCCAGTGAGACCTATCACGAAGGACAAATAGTTATTCAACTAATTAAGGAAACTATAATAATAAACTGACCACATATAAAAACACGTACCCGTCAATGTATGGCACAAGGTATACGTCTCTTTTGGACTCATCCATCCATGTTTGCAAATAATGTTGTCTGTTTTGAAGTGTGTTACCAGACGGTTGAATGGTCTGAGGTTCAACAAATCCGTACATGGAAGACCCATTGGACATAAAATTTTTTTGGCCTCGTAATTACGAATAGGTAGAGTATTATTTTCTGGAAGCATTTCCTTCAACAACTTCAACAACTCGGTGAAACTTTTATCGGTCCATCCATTCCTTGCTTTTAAACTAAACAACTTTAAAGTTGAAGACAAGCGTGTAAAGTTTGAGCATCCTGGGAACAACGGTTGCTCTGAATCATTAATAAGAGTATCATACAAATTAGCCCTTCCAAAATTATCTTCACCGACATCACGTATCATGTCCTCTAAATGGTCACTCATCCATTCTTCCACATAATTTGTTCCTCGTGACGTGGTAGGCTGCTCAAGTACTTCTCCATGCCAAGTCCAAACGGTATAAGTCCTCATTATGCCGTACATGAATAGATGGTCACGCACATTGCCTAAGTCTTGGCGTATTTGATTAAGACATCGCACACAAGGACAAAAATATGTCCCGTTGACAGACTTAGCATTTTGTTCAACGTATTGCAAGAACTGCGAAACACCCTTGTCATATTCTTCACTCATGCGACGTTCGTTCATCCATCTTCGATCCATACTATGTTCGTAAAATCATCAGTTCAAGTGTTTTAACTCTCACAAGGTTAAGCCCTACCCATTCAAAAAAATTAATTTTCATAATTTGCTGAGCCACGTGCATTGAAGTCTACGTCATAAAATTGATACAATTTCGGCAGCATTTCGCATTGGTCTCCAAAATACACGAAATGAGAGTAGTCAACGATGACCACAATCAAATATGCATCCGGAGAACAACACAAGTACTGAACCGAAATTTCATCAATCTTATCCTTAAACTCCAATTGACATGGTATTGCAAATTATGAAAATTAATTTTCTCAAACTGTCCAATCGGACAATTCAAAATTTAACACAAACGATTAAAAGATTAATCGTTTGTCTTAAATTTCAAACGGGAACTAAGTGTCACTCAATGTATGGCAATAACTAATACACATTTTACACAATAACACATACATGCATACACAAAATTTAACAGTCAAAAACGTCCATACACTAATACACATTTCGCATTAATCGTTTAACACAATAACATAACTAATACACATTTTACAGTCAAAAACGTCCATACACAAAATCCACATACATGCATATATACACAAAATTTTCAACCAACAAGCTAACCTGAAAAGTAGATTCCAAATGAGAAGGAGGGAAGTGGAGGAGTAATCGGCCTAACACGCAGTCCAAAAAGAGTCAAGGAAGCCGCCCAAGAACACGCAAGAGTCTGCAAAAAAACGGACCCAAAACAATTTTTAATCGGTTCAAATCAAAGACATTTCATCACAAAGCAATGTAATCGGATTAAATGTAATTTTAAACGGTCCAAAAGTGAGAAAACCAACCTCGAATATCAACGCGCAGCAGCAGAGTCGGCGTTCGCGGGGAAGAAGACGAACAGTGAATGGTCTCGGTTCGCGCTTCCCATTTTAATGAACATAGACGTCCGGGCCACGTGGGCCGGACGTCTATAATATTATAGACGTCCGGCCCGCCACTAATATGACGTTGTAATGAATTTAAAATTGAATTTCGCAGGGCTTTAAACGTCCGTTCACATGGCTCGGACGTCTATAATTTTATCAACGTCCGTCCCAAGACGGACGTCTAAAATTCTGATGAAAACCTAAACGATTCAATTACCCATGTCAGTCCTCTGAACGTCCGTTCTGAGGGGCGCGGACGTCTATAATATTATAGACGTCCGTGCCCCACATATATACGTTGGGGATTCGTTGGACGGACGTCTATTGGGGGACGTCAAAAGCCGTTTCTGCACTAGTGTTTCGTTATTCTCTTTTAGTTGGGCATTGGAATTTTAATCAAAAACAAATTGGTTGTAGGGATGTTATGATTGCTGGAATGAAAGTAGTTGTTTTTCTTTTGTTTTTATGAAATGAGAAGTAGATTACGTGGATTGAGGATGGGATGTGCCAAAGAATTAAGCAGCCTGTAGAGTAGGTTCCAGCAGTGTAGGGGTGTGAGAGTTACACCAGGATGTGAGTGACGTTCCAGCCAGCAGTAGAGTCGGCATTCCCGTGAGCAGTAGAGTAGTTCCAGCCGAGTAGTGTAGAAGTAGGGCAGTAGGTAGTGTAGTGTAGATTTTTCCAGTAGTGTGGAGTAGAGTAGAGTAGAGGTCGTGGATAGAGGGCTGGAACGTGAAGGAGGAAACACAGTGCAGAGAATGGAAGGTTACGGTTGAAGCAAAAATGGTGTGCACGTTCCAATTTTATTTTCTTGTTGGCTGTACTAAATTCTTGCACAATTTAAATGCAATTCAAAGTTGGTTTCATTTTCTGTTGTTAAATTTCCAGATCATTGTACTGTTTTGTTTTGCTGCTGTAATTTAATTTTGGTTGTTGTTTGTCTGCGATTTAACTTTTACTGTTTGTTTTTACTGGTGCTTTTATTTATGCGTCAATGTTTTACGTTTTCTGCACGTTTAATGTTTCGCTTTTATTTGATTTCGATGTCTTTTACCGTTTGGTTTTTTACTGTTTCGAAATTTACTTCAACGCTTTTAATTTCGTTTTATTTAATTTCCAGTTTAATTTAATTTTTCCGCATCAAAACAAAATCACAAAACCCCCCCTTCGTGTTAGATCTGAGACTGAACCATAATTTGGTCCTTGAGAGACGACCTAGGAGTCACTTCCTAGTTTATACTGCATTACTTTTATGCAATCAAATTTGATGGGCCGCGACAGCATCATCAAAATGGCGCCATTGCCGGGGACCAAAGGTTCGGTTTTGGGTCTTTTGTTGTTTTCAGTTATGTGCGTTTTTGTATGCGTGTCGTATGTGTTTTGTCTTGTGTTGTGATGTTCTGTTTTCTGTGTGCATGTTGCATGTATAAATGTGTTGTGTTTTATTTGTTTCGTAATTTTTAGTATTTTTCTTTTTCCATGTCTACCTATTCTGGTTATGTATAGTGCTTATTCTGTGAGTGCCTCTGATCATGATTCACCTTCTGCATGGTACTCTGATTGTAATTCTGCTGATTTTTATGCTGAGAACAATGTGGCTCATCCTCAAATTTCTGAGAGCTCTCCTCGTGAGCCGGTTCCACCTACAAAGGATGATATTGATTGCGTTCTAATCACTGGACTGATATATTTGCTCCATAAGTTTCATGGTTTTGCAGGAGAATGCCCACATAGACATTTGGAGGAGTTCCACATCATGTGCTCTTCAATGAAGCCTCCACATGTCCCTCTTGATCACATTTTCTTGAGGGCATTTCCGCATTCATTACAAGGAGCAGCTAAGGATTGGAAAGACTCTCTTCCTCTGGGATCCGTTACCGATTGAGGATATCTTGAGCATCAGTTTCTGAGCAAATTCTCCCCTGTGCAGTATGGTTACAGCAATAATCCTGGATGGAATGTGATGGACGAACGCCCAAGGTGATGACGATAGAGGCTGTGCGAGCACGATTCGGACTCCTCGAAGCTTCTCCGACGAGTAAAGACGCAGCGGAATGGAATAGAAGTTAGAGATCGAAGGGAAAACTGAGGTTGAACACATGGAACCCTAGGATCTAGGATTTAATCTCTGGAAACCTGTGAGGCACGAATGAAACCCTAGGAGTGGGAATAGACTCGATTTGGACCGATTAAATGGTGATAAATGGAGATTGAACGGTGGAAAAGGTTTGGAACGGATCAATAGTGATTTTAATCGGCTAAAATCAAAGAAAATGATGAAAGATGAAGAAACCCTAACGGAGAAGATGATATTCGGTGGAAAACCTGGATTTAGGTTTGCAATGACAGAAGCAAGGTAGAATAAAGGTTGAACGTGAAATCTGTGATGGAACCAAAGCAAAACGGTGAAGAGGATGTGGTTGCTGGGAGAGGAGCTCTTGAGAGAGTGAAATGCAAATGACGCTGTGGCTGAGGAATGATGGAATGAAGAATGTGTTTCTGATGCGGAGAGGTGAAAATGTGAGAAGCTGACGCGTGCGCTATGGAGACGTGGCTGAGGCGCGCACGAGAAGTTGAAGATGTGGCAGTAGAGTAATGTTTAGTGGAGGATCAGAGAAAATGTAAGCACCATGGAAATGGAAAATGGAAGTGAGAGAGATGCTTGGAAGGTGGCTAGAGGGAGTCTTTGGACTCTCTAGCCTGTGACTTTCAAGAGAGAATAGTTTCTTATTTCAGAAAACTCAATTCTCATTAATCTCAAAAGTCCTATTACAAGAGAGGAGTTGGGTATTTATAGTAACCTATGCTCCTTAAGAGTTAAGCTATGAAAGGTAAAAATACAAAAGGAAAACTACGTCAAGCAGGATTCCATCAGAATGACTCTAGCTTGGGATGGTATAATGCGCCACAACAACATCATTATCCAGAACCACCATTCAAGAGCACTTTTATGCCTCCACCAGTCCAGATATACGAGAGTCAGCAATATGATGCTCCTGCCCAAATAGCTCCTCAGCCTTCTACTTCTGAGCCTACATTGGAGGAGTTACTGAAGCATATGACAGTGCAGAACCTGCAGTTTCAGCAAGAGAACATGTAGTTTCAGCAGGAAATAGGAGCTGTCATTCAGAGTTTGACGGATCAGATAGGACAGATGGCCACTCAACTCACTGAGGAACAGTCACAAGATTCAGAGTTACCATTTCAGACTGTTCAGATTCCAGATGATGATAATAGTGGCATCAACATAGAAGATGGGGACCAGAGTCATTTTCTCACTGTGCCACCTTATTTCCCATCGTCCTACGTCCCTGCTCTTGCATCTGAGGAGACTGATGAAGATTTTGAGGACACAGCAGATATAAGCAGTACTTTTGAGCCAGGTAGACCATTTTCATCTTCCACCATTTTTCCAATCTTTAGGGAAGTGGAGGAAAACATACCTCAATTTGATTATGCTGTTAATGATTATGTTGTTAATGATTATGCTGTTGATAGGTATGTTACTGATAATCATATTGTTCCTGAGCATATTTTTAATTCTTCCTCTGTGCATGATGAGAATCACTTTTTGATATCACATCCCAATGTTTAATCTCCATGCACTGAACATGAATCTGAGTCTGTTATTGATATTGCTTGTAATTTTGAAATTGATTCATGTTCTGAGGATGTAATTGAGGTTCAGTCTAATAAATTGGGATTGGGTGTTATACCTCTGCATGTCATTTCTTTGGAGCCACATTGCACTAACCATGTTGCAGGAGGTACACATGAATTTGATCAACAAACACCCACAATTGAAGACAAAGGTGCGAGCCTACAAAACAACTTGAACATCAATAGGCACCGGTTGAACCTGCTCATCAACAATCCTTGCTTCTTAGATCCAGCTATGGAAGACATTTCCCTGCTAGATCAAATCTGGAGAATGAAGCAATTCTTCCTCAAAACTTCCTTGCTGGATCCAATAGTGGAAGACATCTCCCTACAAGTCCAAAATTGGCAACTACCACCATGACCAGGGGAGGTTTCTTTTTCCCTTCTCCCCCTTTCCCTACTTTTATTGCACTTGTCCATGATCTGTTGACTGTTTTGATTTCTGATCTTATGCTTATGACACATTGAGGACACTGTGTAGTTTAAGTGTGGTCTATTGGGGGAGATTCTGATTTTTCTTTGTTAGATTTTGTTTTCTTAGTTAAATTTTTTTTTCTTTTCTAGGTTATTTTTGTCGTGTCTTGTGTACAGTTTGCATGTTTCTCTTACTTTCTGGACTTTGTTTAAGTTGTAGACTCGTCTTTCCCTTCACTTCATTGATACTCTGATTAGTTTGAAATTCTTGCTTTTCTCTGCTTGGAAGATGATTATGATGTTTGAGAGGTTGATTTGATTGTGACAAATACCCTGTGTGAGAATTTGAGCCACTTGATATTCTTTCTTGTGTGTGATATGTCTCTTGATTGCTTGCGCATATGCCTTGGCTTGACTCTTGTTGATAACTCTTGGTTGATATGCATGTTTGGAAGTGATAAAGGCAATTTTGTTCTTGAGCCTCTATAGCCAAATAAGCTTACCTTGTTTTGATCCTTTGATAACCCCTTTTGAGCCTATACTTTCCCCCATTTCTTTGTTTTGAAGCTCATACACTAGCCCTAAGTGAAAAACCATGATTACTTAACCTTAGGGAATTTTGGAGCTTTGGAAGTGTTTTGGGAACAATTGTGGTCTCCCTGGGGATTCTGATGAATTGGCTAGTTGGTTCCTCTTCTTGTTTTGTTTTTGGAAATATGATTTATATCTTGTCTCTTACAGTTGTATGCTAAAGAGAGAAAAGAAAAGAGACAGGATGAAAACAAAATAGAGAAAAATAAAAAAATATATCTAAAAAAAATTGTGAATAATGAAGTCAAGAAGAGGATTGAATTAGAGGTTTTGGGTGTGATTTGACTGTGTTTACACTTGTTCCCCATTGCTCCTCTATTTCTTTTGGTTTGTAGCTTCTCATCCATATGTTATCCTCCCTTGTCCTTGGCCCCATTACAACCAGGAAAACACCTTTTGATTTGAACATGCATATATTTTGAGTGTTGATATTAGAGGCTTGCCAAGTCTGTTTGTGTTTGTTTTCTTGAGTGCATTGAGTTGACATTTCTTACCTTAGACACTTGAGAGAAACACTAATAGTGCATCTGTGAGGTTTTGTTACTTTTGATTCACCTCTTGAGTTGATTGATCATTTTGCCATGTCTTGAATTGCTTGGATGATTTCATGAGTATCTGCTTTCTCTGATTCATTCTGTGTTAGAATTGTCTACTTCTTTTCTTTGTCCAGATTCCTTGAGGACTGTGTAATTCTGTTTGTTTTCTCGTGAGCCTTTGTTTTCTGTGCGCTGATGTTTGTGTCACTTCCCTGATGTCCTTTGAACTATTCCTTGATTTGCGTCTTTATTTTGCCCAAGAGTGCAAAAGACTAAGTGTGGTCTATTTTGATGAGTCAATATTTTCTTGATTTCACTCAGCTTATTGTGCTAGATTTAATCAGGGAATTGTGCTAGAATGTCCAGTATTTTCCCACTTTTACTAATTGTGCTTAATTTGACCAGAAATTCTTATTTTAATTAATTTGAATTATCTGAGACTAATTATTTGCATTATTAATTGTAGGGAAATTGTTGGATAATATTTTGGGACTTAAAGAGAAATGTCACAACAATTAATTTTAAGCTAAAACGGAAGAGAGGTGTGGATTTCATTTTTAGAGGTGCTAGGAGTGCATACGGAGTAGCTGATTTCGTTTTGGGCTTGGAGGAGTGGATTTCAAGTGGTGTGTTTAGAGAAAAAGGCGGTGCAACAAGAATTAAAATGGAAAGCACCACGGTCCATGATGCAATTAATTGGGAAGCAACGAGGTGGAGAATTAATAGAAGAGCACCAGCCCATATTTGGTTTGTCTTTGAAGGGAGGTGCACAAGGGAGCTGGATGGAATGTGAGAGCATCCACTTACACGCTTTTGGCTGGGCTTTTAAAAATATTTGTTTGGAAGAAAAGCAGCAGCAGTTTGGTGTCATGCGGAGAAGGGGAGAGAGTTGGGACGTGGAAGTGGGAGGCCACGCACATCAAGGACACAACCCAAGATTAAATGCTACTGCCACCTCTTAAAGGTCCAGTAGCTTGGAGAATAAGGCACGGCCCAGCAGCAACTTGGAGAGCTTCAGAAGCGGTCTAGCAGGGGGTGACGAACAACAAAGCAAGTCCAGCAGCGTCCAAAATTCACGTTTCCAGCAGCCCACGTGGAAATGGAGGGGGTACGCGGATTCGGAGGTCCAGCAGCTTGGAAGTGGTGTGAGTATTGGAGAATAGGGTGACGGGCAGCAAGCACGGGAGGCACTCTTGGTCCAGCTTGCACACGACATCCAGCCACCGAGATGGAGAGAGTTTTTATTAGGGATGGTCTGTAGATAAAAGAGGGACGCGCACACGTTGAGAAAACCAGCTGCCACCTATTAGGATTGATATTTTTGCTTTAGAGAGAGGAGAACGTTCACGGCCTAGAGCTGGAGCTCTCAACTCCTTCTCTTACAACAGCTCTCCGTTTTCATCCCTTTTCTTCTCGTAGAAAATAGGTGCTGGAATGAGACACGGCCAAGAGGCAGCAGCCACCACCCTTTAGTTTGCAATTTTCCTTGAACGTCTTATGAAGTTTGGAATGGTATTCACGGTGGTGGCATTTGTAATGAAAGTTTTTACGTTATTTGATGGATGAATGTTAGATGCATTGTCTTTGTTTTCTTCTAGATGGGGTGATTAATTTCTTTCTTTCCAATTGTTGTTGCACTACATTTGTGCACCCACTACGTTTATGCACTTACGTTGATCGATGGGAAGCATTTTCGTTATTCTCTTTTAGTTGGGCATTGGAATTTTAATCAAAAACAAATTGGTTGTAGGGATGTTACTGTTGCTGGAATGAAAGTAGTTGTTTTTCTTTTGTTGTTATGAAATGAGAAGTAGATTACGTGGATTGAGGATGGGATGTGCCAAAGAATTAAGCAGCCAGTAGAGTAGGTTCCAACAGTGTAGGTTGATAACAGTTGAAAAACTGTTATTTTCATGCTTAAAATTGATACTAAAAGCAACCTTTAACACTTAGAAACTAGCTTGAAATCATGCTTTTGGTTATATTTTTAGAAATAAGAGAGCTGGACAGGTTTATGCTTGATTTCAGTGTTTTTGTGCAGGTTTTAAGGTGAATTTGGTGAGAGAAGTGAATAAGGATAGAGATGGAATCAGAAAAGACATCAAAAAGTGCAAAAGGAGAAGCCGCAACTGCCGCTGAGCGGCACTCAGGCAGTCACGTTGGATCCGCTGAGGGGTGAAAAGGCCGCTGAGGGAAGAAAACAACTCACGCACTTACCGCTGAGCGGCACTATTTTGGGCTTGGGCCTAATTTTCTGTAATTTTAGAATAGTATATAAGCTTTAGGACGTCCTAGGGTTTGTATCTTTGGCAGAGACGAAGCAAACACTCTTTTTTTCCACCCCTTGAAGGAAGATCTTGGATGCTCAGGCTACCTCCTCCTCTTTCTAGGGTTTTATCTTTCATTCTTTCATTATTGTTCATCTAGTTTCACCATGAATATGGTGAACTAAACCTTGTATTGTTGTTGGGGAATCAATGTAGTCTTGTGAAACTCTGATATATGGAATTCGATTTAATGAATTATATTAAGATATATGCTTTCTTTCATCTTTAGCTAGGGTTTTTCTTCTTTGCTTATTGCTTGCTTTGTTTAACTCATTCATTGTCATGATTATTGATTTTGTCGATACGGGAACGTACGGGGAAGTCTAGATCCGGGGAATTTCTCCCAATAGCATATTGGTTGCCTTTAAGTTCCTGCACTTTAAGAACTAATTACTGGGAATGCTAGGAATTGTATGAACTCGTAATTAGGGATAGGCCTTCTTGCAAGGTGATTTAGAGAGTGGCATTAGCATTGATGATAAGAATGATGAATACCTGAAAATATATGAGAGTGGATAAGATGAAATTGATAACCCGAACAACATACTCATCCATCTAATTCATTGAAGTGTTTGTATTCTATTTTTCTCCATTGATCAAATTCATGCATACATATTTAATTACTATCTCTTGCATTAAATAATCAACAAAATCACATAGCTAAACTAGGCCGTGAGTCTTTTGGGAAAACGATACTTGGTCTTACCTTGTTTATTACTTGATACGATTCAGTCACACTTGCCGATTGTTAAACAAGTTTGTGGCGCCGTTTTTCAGTGTTCATAAATTTGTCATCAAGTTTTTGGCGCCGTTGCCGGGGACTCGTGGTTTAACTAGTTCATTTGTGTGATTATTGATTATCTTTGACTTGAATTTTGAAATTTGAATTTCTGTTTTTATTTTTTCTGTTTTTATTTTTATTTTATTTTATTTTATTTTATTTTCTGTTTTTAGTTATTTTCTGTTTTTATTTTATCTTCTTATCTCTTATCTTATATCTTCTTTTATATCTTTTTGTGCTAACCAATTTTTCTAGGGTTTTGTTTTCTTGTGTATGCAGGAAGCAATCCGAACTAGGAGCAAGAAAACTGCAGAACCTCTTCTTGAAGGTTTAGACGAGAGTAGACGGAGAGAAGAATCCGTACATCTAGAGAACTTTTTCCTCCTCCGGAAACTCTGTTACAACCATCACCACAAGGTTCTAACCATAGCACTGAAAATATGGAGAATAATAATGCCAGAAGAACTCTTGCAGATTATACAAATATAGCTGGACCTCAACACTTTAACAGCATAGCAAGACCAAGGGTCAATGCAGTCAACATGGAGGTTAAGCCAACATTAATCCAACTGGTGAAGAGTAATCAATTTAATGGGTTGTCTCACGAAAGCCCATATGAGCACCTCACAACTTTTAATGAAATCTGCAACACGGTGAAAATAAATGGGGTGCCGGATGAAGCAATCAAACTTAGCTTGTTTCCATTCTCACTAGGAGGCAACGCTAAGCTTTGGTTAAATTCTTTTCCAGAAGAAAGCTTTACAGAGTGGGAAGCAGTGGCGACCAAGTTCCTAAACAAATACTTTCCACAATCAAAAGTAAATAAAGGAAAGCAAGATATTTCATCATTCAGGCAAGGCATGGAAGAATCACTGGGGCATGCATGGGACAGGTATAAAAGCTTATTAAGAAAAACACCCACGCATGGCTTTGATGATGTGCAAGTAGTCCTAACCTTCCTTGGAGGTCTTGGTCCACAAACCAAGATGATGCTTGACGCTTCAGCAGGAGGAAATATCAAATGGAAAACTCCAGAGGAAGCTACAGAAATCATTGACAATATGGCTACTAGTGACAATGAGTTCAACAGTGAAAGAGGAGCTCCTATACAACAAAAAGGATTTCTACAATTACAAACCCATGATGCCTTGCTAGCACAAAATAAGATACTAACTCAACAACTGGAGACTCTTACGAAAACTCTTGCACAATTACCAAAAGAGTTAAAGACTGTTGCACAGGCTCAATCACAATTGTGTGAAGTATGTGGAGGAGACCATATCAATGGTCAATGCGCTTTTCCAGTAGAAGCATTAGAAGATGTAAACTTCATGGCCAATCAATACCGTCAGGGGAATTTTAATCAAGGGTGGAAACCACACCCAAACATTGGTCACGGACAAACTGGGCAAGCTGGACAAACTGGGCAATTCAATAAGCAACAGCAACAACCAACCTTATGGCAACAGATGGCTATACTAAATGAAAGGTCAATAAGGATGGAAGAAACTCTTAATCAGTTCATACAAAAAACTGAGTCTACTCAAAAGAACACTGAGGCTTCTATTAAGAATTGGGAGACTCAGATGGGTCAGATTACCAAGCAGTTGGAAGAGAGGCCAAACAAAAATTTTGGGGCTAATACTGAGGTTAGCCCCAGGGAAGAATGCAAAGTGGTGGAGAGTACAAATGATGAGAGAGTTGAGTTAAAAGAAAAGAAAGAAAAGAAAGAAAAAGAAGAGAGAGAAAAGAGAGAAAAAGAAAAAGAAGAGAGAGAAAAAGAAAAAGATCCAGGAGGTTTCTCCATTCCATGCACAATAGGGAAGAAGAGGATAAACAAAGCCTTACTCGATTTAGGATCAAGTGTTAACTTGATACCTTATTCTTTACTAGAGCAGATCAGTAATTTTGATGTGAAGCCTGTAAAGGTTAACTTAGTAATGGCAGATGGATCTTCAAAGGAACCCTATGGAATAGCAGAAGATATTATAGTTTGTGTGGGCAAACTCCAGTTCTTGGTAGACTTTGTGGTGATGAAGATGGAGACTGAAAAGATACCCATTATTCTTGGAAGACCGTTTATGAAAACGGCCAAAGCTATCATTGATGTGAACAAAGGTATAGTGGTGCTCCAAGACAGAGAAGAGAGGGTTGTTGTAGATGTCTTCAAAGATGAGAGGCAGATGCAGGAGGAAGAAGCTAGTCATAAAGCTGCATTTCAAGATGTACTCATGACTAGCTCTCAAGATGAAAAGCCCAAGGTTAAAGGTAAACATTGTTTATTGTTTCAGGTACCAGAAAAAGAAAAGATTGGAAGAGGAAGGAAAGTTCCTGATGACTGGATGAAAGAACAACTCCAACTGGGTACACCTATGAGAGTCAAAAACAAATTGTGGGTTGTGAAAGGCTATAAAGAAAAGGAGATGATAGAGATAGAGTCTCCATATTCTAGAAGAGTCAAAACAGTACACCGGAAGCAGTTGAGGAGTTGGTGGAATATGGACATCAACCAGGAAAAAGGAACTTGAAGCTTTATTGGGTCAAGCTAGTGAAGTTAAAAGAACGCTTGCTGGGAGGCAACCCAGTGATTTAAGAACTTTTAATTTTTGGTTTGGTGATGTAATTTTGAACTTTTGGGTATTTTTGTTTTTGTTATAAGTTTGTTACAGGGTTTACATCTACTGATGGATGTTAGGCAGAAGAGTATCTACTGAAGGATACTATCTTTGTATACACCTACTGATGGGTGTTGGTAAGAAAGATTTGCATCTACTGAAGGGTGCTGGAGGATTTTGGGTCAGGCTCGTGACGTTAAACAAGCGCTACCTGGGAGGCAACCCAGTTGATTGATTTTATCTGTATTGTTTGTTTTGATTCTGCTTTAGTTGCATGATAGGGATTGAATGTTTGAGTGATCTGAGAACTTAATTGCAGGGAGCAAGTGAGGGGCATGAGTAAAAGGCACCTAGGGTAAGCTAGGAAGAAGAAAAGCACAACATGAAAGTGCCGCTGAACGGCAAATTGCCGCTGAGCGGTGGTATCGCAAAATGGGTTTAGGTTGCCCCTTAGCGGAACCCGAGCCCATGAGGGTATTTTTATACCCTAAGTCATGCTTTGGCCTCCATTTTCAGTTTCTTCTCTTCACACACACTCCTTAACACTTTTGCAAAGGTTCTCTACATTTTCCCTTTCATTCCTCTTTAGAAAATCTCCCTTCCACTTACTTTCTCACTAGTTTTCCATCTAAGTTTGGGGTTGGGAGAGAGCATCATTGATGGGGCTGAGTCTTTCAAAGCACTAGAGTAGGATTTGTTTTATCAATCACTTTTGTTTTTAGAATAGGGTTTGATGTACTCAATTGGAAACTTTGTCTGGTGTGATGGTTTGCTTATAATTGTGATTGTTTGATAAGTAATGCTTGATGATACTTTGATATGGATGGATGTTGAGATGTGCACATTATATGCTCATACAGGTGGTTCACAAGCTTTGTGAACAAATGCATGATATTATGATTGTGATTGTGATATTAAGCAGGATGTTTATGTCAAATATGAATGAGCTTATATGTGAGGTTTTCAGCTTCAGAGTTTTTGTGTTGAATACTATTACTGTGAAAGCATGAATGACTTTGCCCAGGTTTTCTATGACTGAATTACTTGCTTGTTTGCATCATATGATCAAGGCCATTTGTTGGTAACCCTTATATTAGCCAATTTCATGATTAGCCACTAAAAGAGAACACTTTGTGTTCTATCCTTTGAACCCTTAGCCTTGAACATGATTTGGAAACCCTTGTTGAAAAGCTTTACCTTGAGTTAAGTAGAAAATATTTTGTGGTATTGACAAATGTTTAAGTTTGGGGTTGTTGTAAAATAGAAAGGGAAATTGAAAGCATTGAGCTAAGAGCTAAGAATAAGAATGTGAAAGAGAAAGAAAAGAAAATAAAAAGCAAAGCTCAATGCAAAGGAAAGTTGGGAAAAATAAGAACGAATGTGTCGATATGATTCTCTTAACTCAAGGGTTTTGTGATCCAGAAAAACCAATTTTCTTGTTAGCCCAGCCACATTATAAGCCATTGAAAAAGTCCTTGTGATGATGCATGCTTGTGAATTTATTAGATTGTGGTTAAATGAAAGGCAAAGATGATTCATGTGACATTGTGATAGTAGAGTGAATGAGTGATTACCTCTTATACACTTGTGTGTTTGAGTGAAACACTTTATCCAGTGAGGAAAGATTCCATGAGCATATGAACATCCATACTTAGTTGATTGATCATTCATGAAAAGAAGCATTTGTTGGATACTAGGTGATTGTGTGAACACTAAAGCATGTGCATGTCTTGATTGAAGTTTTTGTCATGAGCTTAATTAAGTACTTACTTATCTTGAAAAGAGGATTTTTGAATGTGAGAGTACAAGATGAAGAAGTAAATTTTGATGTCTTTAAAGCCATGGCTCACCCAAAAGATGATAATGAATGTTTTCATCTTGATTCTCTTGATGAAATTTGCATGATACAAGAAAACAACGCAAGTGATACTCTTTCTTTGGAGGAAATACTAGTTGACACTTGTGACGAGTTAAATGAAAAAGAAGAGGAACTAATGGATGATGGCTTGACTGATTTGGAAGAATTACGAAAGGTTCCTTTGCAAAACACAGAAGAAAAAGTCAAATGAAGCAAAGTGGAGTTGAAGATGCTACTGCCACACTTGAAGTGTGTGTTTCTAGAAGGAGGTGGAAACAAACCTGTTATCATCAGTAACTCTTTCTCTCCCAGAGAAGAAGAAAAGTTGGTAGAAATACTCAAAGCCGACAAAGGAGCTATTGGATGGTCAATCTCAGATCTTAAAGGCATAAGTCCAACATATTCTCATCCTAGCACGGGACAAAGTTAGTTTGGGCAAACTGATGGATAATTCAATAGACCACCACAATAGCAACAACAACAGTGGCAATAACAACCCTCTCTAGCTGACAGAACTACAAAGCTTGAGGAGACTCTCCAACAGTTCATGCAGGAAACTCTTTCCACCCAGAAAAGCACCGAAGCTGCTATAAGAAATCTGGAGATGCAGGTTGGTCAAATACCAAGAAGTTGGAAGAGATACGTAACAACAGTTTTGGGGCTAATACTGAAGTTAACCCCAAGAAAGAATGCAAGGTTATTGTGAGCGTAGAAAATGAGAGGGAGAAAGAGAAAGAGATAGCGAGAAAAGAAAAAGTTGAGTTAAAAAAGAGAGAAGAAAAAGAAGAGAGAAAAGTAGAAGTTGAGACAAAAGAAAAAGAAAAAATTGAAAAGGAAGAGAGAAAAGAAAAAGAAGAGAGTCAAAGAAAAAAAGAGAAAATTGAGAAAATTCTTCATCACCATAATGAGTGTTCAAGAAAAGAAAAAGAAATGCAAGTAGGGTGTTTTGAAGAAATTTTCAGAAAATTAGGGATTAAAATTCCTGTGACTGAGGCATTGCAACAGATTCCTGAATATGCTAAGTTTTTGAAGAAACTCCTCAAAAGAAAGAAATATTTAGAGGAGGAAATAATTGAGGTACAGGGAGAGTGCAGTGTGATCTTGCAGAAGGCACCTCCTCCTAAGGTTAAAGATCCAGGAAGTTTCACCACCCTTGATTGTAATTGTTGGGATGAAACTGGTTGCCCATGTAACTAACTTCTTCATTGAGATTCTCAGGCACAACACATTGACCATTAATATGATCACCACCACATAGTTCAAAAAGTTGTTGTTGAACCTCTAAAACATTATGGCACTCCTTTGGTGGCTGAGAAAGCTTCTTTGTCAAGACTTGTAGTTGTTGAGTTATAATCTTATTTTGAGCAAGCAAGGCATCATAAGGCTGTAACTGTAGAACTCCCCTAGATTGTGATGGAGTTCCTCTTTCATTGTTCATCTCATTGTCATTGGTAGCCATGTTGTCAATTAATTCATAGGCTTCCTCTGGAGTCTTGCATTTGATATTGCCCCCAGCTAAGGCATCCAACATCAATTTGGTTTGTGAACCAAGACATCCAAGGAAAAGAATGACTAGTGTTGCTTCATCAAAACCATGAGTAGGTGTCTTTCTCAGCAAGTTCTTGTATCTATCCCACGCTTTCCCTAATGTCTCCTCCATGCCTTGTTTGAAAGAAGAGATTTCTTGCTTCCCTTTGTTTATCTTTGACTGTGGGAAGTATTTGTTTAAGAACTTTGCAACCACATCTTCCCACTCAGTCAAGGTATTTTTAGGAAAAGAGTTCAACAACAGTTTAGCATTGCCTCCTAGTGAGAAAGGAAACAAGCTCAATCTAATAGCATCATCTGGAACTCCATTCAGCTTTATAAAATTATAGATCTCATTAACAGTTGTCAGATGCTCATATGGACTTTCATTTGACAGTCCATTGAATTGGTTGCTCTTCACTAGATGGATCAACACAGGCTTCATTGGCATACTTGCGGCATTGACCCTCGACTTTTGAATGCTGTTAAAATGGTGAGGGCCAACAGCAGTTGCATAATCTGCCAAAGTACGCCTACCATCATTGTTGTCCAGGCTTTCCTGATCAGATTGTAAGACCTGTGAAATTCTCTCTAGAGAAGGTTCTCTAGATAATCTGTTTCTTCTTGGCCTTCTACTAATCTTAAGTCCTTCAAGAAGAGGTTCCACACCTTTGTTGCTCCTAGTCCTAACTGTATCCTGCATAAACTAGACACAAAACCCTAGAAAATACTGTTAGCACAAAAACAAAAATAACCAACACTAAACACAATTTAAAAATTAGACAACAATTAAAATTAAAATTAAAAAAAAAACAAAGTCAAAGTTAATCAAGAATCACACAAATAGAATAGTTTAAACCGTGAGTCCCCAGCAACGACACCAAAAACTTGTTGGATGATCGGCAAGTGTACGGAATCGCACAAGTAATATAAAATGGTAACACCAAGTATCATGTCCCAAAGGACTCTTGGCAGTAGTCAGTCATGTGATAACTTGATTAATTATGGCTTAAAGAAAAAAAGATCATTGGTTTCAGATGCAAAGACATAAAATTAAATATGAATACAGTTTAATCAATAGCAGAATAGCACAGTGATGAACGGATGTTGTTTTAATATGAGATGAGTATGTTGTTGGGGTTAGATTTCACCAAGTTCCCTCTCATGTATGTAAGAATTCTTCTTTATGAATTAAAGTTAACGTCACTCACTAAATCACTTAAACTCGATCCCTCGGCGAAATAAGCCTGTCCTTAATCACTAGTTCATGGAATTCCTAGCATTATTAGTAATTAATTGTGAAGATCAAGAGCTTTAAGATGATTGATGCGACTGTCACAGCCCACCAAATTTGATGTGCAAATAAGAATGCAGTATAATGCTAGGAAGTGACTCCTAGGTCGTCTCTCAAGGACCAAATGTGGTTTAGTCAATAGGTTGAACACGTAGTGGGGGGGGGGGGTTGGTGAAGAGTTTTGTGAATGCAGATGAACTAAATTAAAACTGGAAATTAAATACAACCAAACATAATTGAAAACACTGAAATAAAGGAACAAGCACGAAGACCGAACGGTCCTACAGATAACCGAACGGTTTTACATTGCGACCGAACAGTCTCTAAAACAAGTAAGGAAATTGGAAATGCAGGAAGATAAAGAAACCAAACAAAATAGGCAACATAGTGAACGAAAACAATGAACTGAACGGTTCTAAAATAAGATGTGTGAAATAATTCAATATTTAACAGATAATAAAGAAACACTTGGCTAAAAATAAAATGCACATTATAATCATCCACTAACGCATATTCATTACGGGAATCAACGAACTAAAAACGCTCTTCCTATTTCTCCAATTGAAACTCAAAGAAACTTCTAAAATGAATTTAACACTTCATGAATAAAGCCTTAACAGCATGTGTCCTAGAATTGAAAACTTCTCTAAATCTCCTTATGCACATTAACAATTAATTATCACTTCCATTGCTGGACTTAATTGTGAAAAAGAAATTGTTTACATGTGACATTCAAAGAAATTGTGTGTGCAGTAAAAAAAACAATGTAAAATGAGTAGCTTCTTAAATGACGCATCCAGTAATATCAAAATATAAAAGATACTTCATGGTTCAAGTTTAAATAAAAGAAGGAATAGAAAAATCTGCTGAAGCAACCCGCGTGCACTGCTGCTAGTGTGATGGATATGAGCTTTTCCTAAAGTAAAGAAATGAATGCAAGCATCCTACTTGAACGAGGAAAAGAAATCAGCCGTAAAACATGTGCTGCACTAAAGAAATGAAATAAAATATATGAATCTCTTCCCTTGAATCTCCGTGCAACATTTCTCTTTGCCAAATAAATGAACTTCTCCCTAGGTTGCGGTTGGAGCACACACTTCCCCAGCAATCACCGTGCACACCATTCCAGCTCGTGCTGCTGGAGTAGAAACCCGAGAGAGACCCCAACGTGGGTGGCTGTTCCCCTTCACACGTCCAGCCTCCCTCTCTTAAATGTTCCCTCCCTTATATATGGTGGTTGCTGCCTTTATTCCAACATGTCCAAGCTCTGTCCTGTGAAGCCCTCAATCTTCGTAGCCTTGCTGGATCCGACCAAATGAATGTCTGCGTGTGCATCTTCTATCCCGCTGCTGGACCTTTGTTTTGCTGGATGCCTTGCTGAACTTCTGAGTTTCCGTGTGCACCCCTCCTTTACGTTGCTGGTGGATGCTTCCACTTTGGGCCGTGTGCTCCCTTCCTTCAACCTTGCTGGATGGGAGCTGCTTGGATGTTGGACCCGGTTTCTCCTTGCTGCTGTGTGCTTCAATTGAAAGACGTGACAGCCCTTTGCTTTACTGGACCTACTCCTCACGTGTTGCTGCTTCTCCTTGCTTTATTTCCTTACCGCTCGTTCATTCTTAAAGCAAAGAAAAAGGAGCTTCTCCAATTCCAGCTCATCACCATGTGGAAACTCATTGCCCAAATTGAAATCCGCACCTCCTATTACTAAATGAAATCAGCCCTTTTCTCATTTCAGCCCATGAGTAAATTCAATTTCCACCTACTCACCGTGCAACCTCTTTCAAGCACCTCCTGGACGTCAAGTACACACCTAAAGCCCATCATCACTCCTCATTCTCGGTTGGCAGTTGGACGTCTTTCTCCAAGCTGCTGGATGCTCTTCTGCTGGACCAAGGTCGTGACCCTTTCTCCATGCTGGATGTGGTTATTGTTACTTCCGTGTGCACCTCCTTCACGTTGCTTGCTGCTCCAGATTAATTTGTCCGTGGGCCCCCTGTGCTAAGCTGCTGTCCGCGTGAAGGCTGGATGTTAATTCAACAATTGCTTCCAATTGAAGGCCTGTTGGACGCGCTACTTCTGCTTTGCCACCACATGTTGTTGCCCGTCACACCCTTTCTCTCCATGCACACACCACTTCCATGTGAGTCCGTGTGGATGCTCCAGCCCATTGCTTGCGTGTGCACCTCCCTTCCTAGGTAACGGTTGGACCTTCCAAGTGTGGGCTGTAACGTATTGCTTTTTGAAGCTCCTTTTTGAATGCTAAATGCTTTTCTGGATGTCACTCTCCTTTTTCTTCTTCACACTTCTTTTGTGGAGAGTCTTGAATTATGTGACAACCCTTCAAATGTCCCAAATTATTATCCAACAATTTCCCTACAATTAATAATGCAAATAATTAGTCTCAGATAATTCAAATTAATTAAAATAAGAATTTCTGGTCAAATTAAGCACAATTAGCAAAAATGGGGAAATACTGGACATTAAAGCAGACTTCCTTAATTAAATCCGGTACAATAAACTTAGTGAAGTCAAGAAAATATTGACTCATCAACGACCGAGACTAATACCCTCATTCTTGAGAAATGTTACTCTTGGGAGTAATTCATCAAGAACCTGAATTGTAAGGAACCTCCCGGCACTCACGCAATTCGTACGTCATGCTAAAGAACAGACGAATTACTATAACAATTAATGAAAAAGCATATGTTATTAAGAATCAATTCAAATACATGAGAGTTCATAAGGTTTCATAATCCCCCAACAACAAATAGAGTTTAGTTCACCATAGACATGATAAAACTAGATGAATAATGGAAAAGGATGAGATAGCAAAACCCTAAAAGTAGAGGATGGAAGCTTTCGCATCCAAATCCGCCTTCAGAGAGTGGAAGAGTATGTTGTTGTGCTGTTCCAACAGAACATACAAAACATAGGACACCTGGATCCTTTAAATAGAGCGAAGACAGAAAAGAAACAAGGCCTAGGCTCGAGATAGTGGCGTTCAAGCGCCCAAAAATGGGCGCCCGGGCGGTGAGCGACAATCTTCTGCGCTCAAGCCTCCTAAAAGGGCGCCCAAGCTTCGAGCATTCCTTCCTTCTGGTGCTTTTTCAAGCCTTTCTAAGCTCTATCTCCTTATCAATTCATCCCTGCTTTCCATATTATCTCATTTTTAATCAAAACAAGGACAATTAGTCATAAAACCATCAAATTCAACCTCAACTCTCTTATTCACATAACTAAAGCAAAAACATGATTCCAAGCAATTTTCTAAGCAGAAAAGGGAGCATTTAGTGTCAAAATTACATCACAAATAACGGTATTTTCAACCGTTATCATTGAGCGCCACTTCCTCGAGTCGCTCCATGCTTGCTTGCTTTCTATGCTGACCTTGAGCACCAGTTATGACCCATACGCCGCCTGAGCGCCCTAAGTGGGGTGTTGAGCGCTAGTTTCATGGGTTTGGACTTATTTTATGTTCTATTTAAGGACTTGGACATCCTAGGGATGGTATCTTTGGACGGAATAGGCACAAAAACACATTTTTTGATCGCTCGGATGCGGATTTGGATGCGGAAGCCGTATCTTCATTTTTTAGGGTTTTATCTTTCATTCTTTTTCCATTATTCATTTAGTTTCACCATATCAATGGTGAACTAAACTCTATTTGTTGTTGGGGAATGATGTAAACTTTTGTAAACTCTCATGTATTGAATTGATTCTTGATTTTATATGCTTCTTTCATTAATTGTTAGGATAATTCTTCTTCGCTTATTGCTTGCTTTGTTTAACTCATTGATTAGCATGATGTATTATTTGCATGAGTACCGGAAGGTATCTTATAATTCAGGTTCCGGGGAATTATTCCCAGAAGCAGTATCGCTCAAGAATAGGGGTATGAACTAATAATTAAGGATAGACTTTCTTCGCCGAGGAATCGGGTTTTAACTATTTTAGATAATGACATTGACATTAATGAAGAAGTAAAATTCGTATATACATGAGACTAAACTAGGTGAAATCTAACCCCAACAACATATTCATCCCATAATATCAAATTCGTTCATCTGTGCACTTTTGTCCAATCGATCAAATTGCATGCATATTTACTTTTCAGTATTTGCATTCTAAACCAAAAGAGTTTGTTTTCAAGTCTTATTTAATTAAGAAATCACATAACTGTTTAGGCCGTGAGTCTCTAGGGGAACGATACTTGGTCTTACCATGTTTATTACTTGATACGATTCGGTAACATTGCTGGAGTCTTAACAAGTTTTTGGCGCCGTTGCTGGGGCTCGTGGTTTAACTATTCTATTTGTGTGATTATTGATTAGCTTTGACTTGATTTTTTTTTATTTTGTTTTTGTTTTGTGCTAATAAGTGTTTTCTAGGGTTTTGTTTTTTTGTGTATGCAGGATACAATTCGTACTAGAAGCAAGAAAACCTTAGAACCTCTTCTTGAAGGATTGGATGAGAGTAGAAGGAGGAGGAGAATCCTAACATCTAGAGAATTGTTCCCTTCTCCAAGACACTTTTTGAACCTTCACCGCAAGGATCTAACCAGAGCACTGAAGAATTGGCTGGAGAAAATAATGGCAGATGCACTCTGGCAGATTACACAACAGTTGTTGGCCCTCATCATTTTTTATAGTATTGCAAGGCCGAGGGTCAATGCTGCAAACATGGAGGTAAAGCTTGCGTTGATACAATTGCTGAAGAGCAACCAATTTCATGGACTGTCTCATGAAAGTCCATATGAGCATCTGACCACAGTCAACGAGATTTGCAACACTGTGAAGATAAATGGAGTGTCAAATGACGCTATAAAGCTTAGTTTGTTTCCTTTCTCATTGGGAGGCAATGCTAAGTTATGGTTGAATTCTTTCCCGGAGGATAGCTTTACTGAATGGGAAGTTGTGGTGGCAAAAGTTTTGAACAAATACTTCCCGCAGTCGAAAATCAACAAGGGAAAACATGAAATTTCTTCTTTCAGGCACGACATGGAGGACACATTAGGTCAAGCATGGGATAAATACAAGAGCTTGTTGAGAAAGACGCCCACGCATGGCTTTGACAAAGCAACGGTAGTCATTCTTTTCCTTGCAGGTCTTGGATCACAAACCAAATTGGTGCTAGATGCCTCAACTAGAGGTAATATCAAGTGCAAGACTCCAGAGGAAGCCTATGAATTGATTGACAACATGGCTACCAATGACAATGAGATGCATAATGAAAGAGGAGCTCCATTTCAGCAGAAGGGAGTCTTACAGTTACAATCTCATGATGCTCTGCTCGTAGAGAATAAGATTATCACTCAACAATTAAAGAATTTGATGAAGAAACTTTCTCATTTGCCAAAGGAGCTGTAGAATGTTTCACAGATTCAATAGAAACTCTGTGAATTATGTCATGGTGACCATATAAATGGTCAATGTGCTATGCCAGTGGAGACCAAAGAAGACGTCAACTATATGGGCAATGAATTTCGCCAAGGTAATTTCAATCAAGGGTGGAAACCTCACCCAAGTATGAGTCAAGGTCAATTTGGGCAATCTGGCCAAGCAGAACAATTCAATAGACCACCGCAACAACAATCACAATGGCAACAGATATCTGCGTTATCTGACAGAACTTCAAAGCTTGAAGAAACCCTTCAACAATTTATGCAGGTGACTATCTCAAACCATAGGAGAACTGAAGCTGCTATAAGAAATTTGGAGATGCAGGTGGGCCAACTGGCCAAGAAGTTGGAGGATAAAGTTGTGAAGCAATTTGGGGCTAATACTGAGGGTAACCCTAAGGAAGAGTGTAAAGCTATTGTGAGCATAAGTGATGAGAGAGTTGAGGAGAGAAAAGAAAGAGTTGAGTTAAGAGAAGAAAAAAAAAGAGAATAGGTAAGGTTGAGAGAAAAGAAAAAGAAAAGAACAGGGGAGAGAAAGAAATTGAGAAAAGAATTGAAAAGATTCTTCCTTACCCTAAGGAGTGTAGCAGAAGAGAAAAAGAGAAGCAATTAGGGTGTTTTAAAGAAATTTTCAAGAAATTGAAGATAAAAATTCCCTTGACTGAGGCATTGCAACAGGTCCCTATGTATGCACAATTTCTAAAGAGATTCCTCAAAAAGAAAAGATATCTAGATGAGGAAACCATTGATGTACAGTGCAATTGTAGTGTTATTTTACAGAAGGTACTTCCTCCAAAAGTTACAGATCTAGGAAGGTTTACTATTCCTTCCATCATTGGGAAAGTTAATATAGGAAAAGCCTTAATTGATTTAGGGTCAAGCATTAATTTGATGCCTTTATCTGTGCTTGAGAGGATCAATGGTCTGAAAGTAAAGCCTACAAAGGTTACTTTGCAATTCGCGGATGGATCTACTAAGAAGCCTTATGGTGTGGCGGAAGATGTTGTTGTTTGCATAGACAAACTTAGATTCTTGGTTTCTTTTGAAGTGATGGAGATAGAGGAAGATGTGAAGACTCCTATTATTTTTGGAAGGCCATTCATGAAAATGGCAAAGGTAATTAACCATGTGGATGATGGGACGATAGTACTTAAAGACCAAGAAGAGGAGGTGATATTTAATGTCTTCAATGCTAAGCAACAAAATCAAGTGAGGAAGACCAGTCATAAAGTTGCAGATGAAGACACATCAGTGACTAGCCTTAAATTTGTCAAGCCGATCATCAAAGGTAAAAATTGTTTCTTGTCACAGGTTAAGGAAGGAGAAGAAAAAGATGGCGAAGGAAAGATGGTGCATCATGACTTGGTGGATGAACAACTCAAACTTGGCGCAGTACTGAGATTCAAGGGCAAAGTGTGGGCTGTTAAAGAACTTAAAGATAATGGAGTCATAGAGATTGAAGCTCCGTACTGAAGGAGAGTCAAAAAGGTGACCAAGAAGATGTTCATGAGTTGGTGTGAGAGGAAAAAGAAGAACACCAACATGAAAGAAGTGACTTGAGCTTTATTGGGTCAAGCTAGTGACGTTAAAGAAGCGCTTGCTAGGAGGCAGCCCAGTGATTTGAAGACTTTAATTTTTGTTATTTGGTGATGTAATTTTAAACTTTTATTATTTTGTTTTGTTTTGGTTATGAGCCTGCTATGGCTCAACATATACTGAAGGATGCTCGGTGATTGAGTATCTATTGAAGGATAATATGCTACCAGACACTCACTGATGGGTGTTGATGAGAAAGTTAGCACTTACTAATGGGTGCTGATAGAGTTATTGGGTCAGGCTCGTGACGTTAAACAAGCGCTTGTTGGGAGGCAACCCAGTTTTCTAAACTCATATATTTGTGTTATGCTCTAGTGTGCATTATGTGTTGATTGTTGAATGTTTTAGGGGTGTAGAGAGATTTAATGTTTTGATTCAATGTTGATGTGTGAGTTGGGTGAAAAACAAATGGAATTTTGAAAATTTGGAGTTGAAGTTGAGGGACCTTAACTAGGAACATCCAAGACAAGCCAAGAAGAGAGGGGACCTAAGACACACGCTGCTCATCGCCCTTCTGAGGGGCGCTGAGCGCGGCGTTCTGCTGTTACGTTTTTTACTAATTGGGCTCAGCGTAGGGTGCGGCCCACTTCATTCCTTTTACGCCCTAGGGTTCGCCCAAGCCCCCTCTCTCAGATTTCACTCTTTCTAAACTCTCTAAACACCCTCCCTAAGAACTCTCTTTACTTCCCCCTTAATTTTCTCACCAAAATCCCTATTTCCCACTGACTTTGCATCATTCTTTCATCAAAGTTCGGGGTTTTTTCTTGTTGTGCTGCTAGGGTTTTGATTTCTCCAATCTCTTTGACCATTCTTCACTAATCTTTGCATCTGCAACCAAGTAAGTTCATGCATTTTATGATTTAAGCATTTGAAAGTTTGATTCTTGATGAATATTGATGCCTATGCATGATTTGTTGGATTTGCTGTTGTTTGAACCGATTAAGTTACATTATTGTTGGTTGGGACTGAGTAGGAAGTGATTGGATAGTGCTTAAGGCCAACAAGGGTCATTTTTGGGTTGAACTGTATGGCGTTGAGGGTCGTCCTGAGGGGCGCTCAGTGCGATTCTGCAGATAGGATTTTTTGTTCCTAGCTGGTTTTGTGTTGGTTTATTCTATGCAGGTGATGCTGAGGGACCCTGTTTTTCCCTCAGTTTTGATAAGAGAGTGTGTTAAAGTTGATTCACTTTCAAAGTTACTAATGCTTGATGATTTCTATGTTTTGTTTTGTTAATTTGTTTGGTGTAGGAATGACATCTTCATCTGGCAAGAGGATTAAGACCATTGGAAACAAGAGGAAGGACAAAGAGCCAGTTCACTCAAACAAGTTCCTCTCCACTACACATGAAAGGCACTTCCTCATAGTGCAGGATAGGAGATTATTGATGGAGAGGAAAGTGGGACTCATACCAGCATTGGCCCCACAGTTTGGAAGAGAACTGGAGAGAAGAGGATGGGAGAACCTGGCTTCTTACCCAACACCGGCTAATGTAGCTGTGCTAAGAGAGTTTTCTACAAATGTCAGGGCATTTGACACTGAGACTCAACAATATTCGAGTTATGTGAGGGGTAAGAGGATACCTTATGATGCTGACACAATTAACAGGTTTTTGGGCATTGAGTGGACTGGAGAACATTGCTAGTTTGAATTGACTATTGAAGAAGGTTCTGACTTGGCTGATGTGGAGAGGGTATTATGTGTACCTAGAGGACATTTCCATAGAAATAGGCAGTAGGCACATATTCACATCAGAAGATCTTATCTGACACCTCTGGCTAAATACTGGATGGCATTCACACATGCCAATGTAAAACCTTGCTCTCATGTGTCAGACATCATAACCAACAGGGCCATATTCCTCTATTGTATTCTTAGGGGGGATTGATATTGGGCAAGTGATATGTAACATCCCAAAAATACAGCTTAAAACTATATAATAGAATAATCACATTTAATAATATACAGATCAATCTTACACTAAGAAGAGCGTATAGTTATGGCCGAACGGCCTTACAAAGCAGTACGAGAAAATAAAGTTGTACAGGAGTACAATTCTGACCGAACGATTTACTAAAGAAAATACCGAACGGTCATACTAAACAAAAGGGAAGGTGATCGACGACCACCTTACTATAAACTAAACTACTGACCGAACGTCCTACTGTTCGGTCTTAACTTCAACCTCAACTAGGTTTTCTTCCTCCAGCGCCTCTTCCAACAGCTCGTCTCCTTCTGCTCACATCCACACGGATGCTCATTGCAATGACAAAGACGAATTTACAAAACAAGACAAGACAGGAAACACAGGGTAAGCTTATGTAATTTAATTCAGGTATAAACATACATTTCACACAATCAAACACATAAGATAAATTTCATCATACGTTTCACACAAAGCCTAATACTAGACTGACTGTCCGGACTGTATGAAATCTGTGTAGGTACAACGTTCGTGCACCCGGGTGATGTAGTAACTGGGATACCCTCAACAGCTGCCACCAGAGGTAAGTCCTATCTGTCCAAATTAACCATAAGGACTAGGACCTCCTGCCGTTCCCACACATGACCTACCCTCCTCTACGTGAGGACAAGTACTCACAGAACATCAGGATGAACCGCCAGCTTAGCATGCCCACATTCATACTTTACCAATTTCAATATTCATTCATGAGTCGTTCCTCCCCGGAACGCTCGTCCATAATCCAAAACATTTTAATCCATATCACGTTCTCTTCATCTTTCATTAATACTCATCTCACTTAAACACTTTGCACAAAGATCCATAAGGATACCAAATACCAAACGTTCAACCCTAACGTAGAACGAGACCAAACACTTGAACACGGACCGAGAGGTCTCCAGTTCCAGAATAGATTAAGACCAAGAGGGTTACTATCGGTTTGAGAAAGATAACGAGTACAATCATATATCACAAAAAACGAATGGAACGAACGTTAATTACAAAGTGAGCCAATTAGATTAACTGACTCTTGAGATCTCCAACTGAACACCAAAAAGACCACGCCAAGTACTAAGACTCTAGGCTGGAACCAATGAATACAGACACTTCAAGACATTCAAAAATAATACTCAGAAGGATTCACATGAAGAAACCGAACGCTTGTAAATACTTAGCTTGTTTGAGTTTAGTATCAATAAATCTGAATGCCAGTCAATGACCGAGCACTGTAGGGAGAACTCTATGGAATTTGGACGAACGTTATTTTCGTCAAATAGATTATAGAAAGAGAATGAGCGTTGGGTGTAAGACCGAGCACTACTCAGTAAGAACGCTTGGTGTAGGAACGAGCACTACTCAGTACGAGCGCTTAGTGTAAGACCGAGCACTACTAAACTTATATTAGGTTTGATAAATATAATAAGATACCATTTGAAGTAGTGTTTAAGAACAAACGAAAATATACAGATACATATATATATATATATATATATATATATATATATATATATATATATACTTAAGTTTATAACCGAATACTAAGAAACAACTATGTTTGGTCGAACGCTCATGCACAGTATTACGAAACGAAGACGTTCGTCCTCAACTAGGATTCTTCCCAAATGAAAGAATCCAATCCCAACCAAGTTCACTAGAAAAATCGAACGGTCAAGTACCGTTCAGTGACGAACGTACCCTTTCATAGGGGAATTTCATACTTCGAAATCATTCATCTCAATTAAATTTGTCAACATATATCTTCATAATTTCATATATTCATATCATAGTAAATTTTCATACTTCATACAATCCATATCATAGAAATTTCATACATTTCATACATCAGAACATAGCACAATCATATTTCAATTCCAATCATCAAATCCATGAACGTTCATGTAGCACAGTAAACATACAAATTAAACTAAATAAGCTTCCCTTTCCGATTCATCCTATCTACTCTCATGTATTCAAGAATTCATCTTTCTTCATTAAAGTTAATGCCACTTTCTAATTTACTTTAAATCCGATGTCTCAGTGAAGAAAGCCTACTCCTAATCACTAGTTTACAATGTCTTGTCTCCCTAATGATGAAAAATTTATGAACACCGAAAAACGGCGCCACAAACTTGTTTAACAATCGGCAAGTGTGACCGAATCGTATCAAGTAATAAAACAAGGTAAGACCAAGTATCGTTTTCCCAAAGGACTCACGGCCTAGTTTAGCTATATGATTTGTTGATTATTTAAGACTTTAAGAACAAATTGATTGTAGGTTTAAATGCAAGAGACAGTAATTAAATATGTATGCATTAATTTGATCAATGGAGAAAAACAAAATACAAACACTTCAATGAATTAGATGGATGAGTATGTTGTTGGGGTTATCAATTTCATCTTATCCACTCTCATATATTTTTAGGAATTCATCATTCTTATCATCAATGCTAATGCCACTCTCTAAATCACCTTGCAAGAACGCCTATCCTTAAACATACAAATTAAACTAAATTAGTTCTGAAGTGCAGGAGCTTAAAGGCAACCAATATGCTATTGGGAGAAATTCCCCGGATCTAGATTTCCCCGTACGTTCCCGTATCGACAAAATCAATAATCATGGCAATGAATGATTTAAACAAAGCAAGCAATAAGCAAAGAGGAAAAACCCTAGCTAAAGATGAAAGAAAGCATATATCTTAATATAAGACGTTAAAACAAATTCCATATATGAGAGTTTCACAAGACTACATTGATTCCCCAACAACAATACAAGGTTTAGTTCACCATATTCATGGTGAAACTAGATGAACAATAATGAAAGAATGAAAGATAGAACCCTAGAAAGAGGAGGAGGTAGCCTGAGCATCCAAGATCTTCCTTCAAGGGATGGAAAAGAGAGTGTTTGCTTCGTCTCTACCAAAGATACAAACCCTAAGACATCTAGGTCTTTAAATAGGACATAAAAATAATAGAAAACGGGTCTAGGCCCAAACAGATCATAAAATCGCAGAAAAATGGCCCAAAACTCGTCTGGTTGACTTTTTCCGTATTCTGGTTGACTGGTTGACTTTTCTGGTTGACTGGTTGACTTTTCTGGTTTCTGGTCGCCTTTTCAGCACTCCAATCATTCGGTACTTCAATTCTTCTTTCAAATCATTCAATTAGCCTACAAAATCAAGGGAATCTTGCACAAAACCATTAAATTCACTTTCAACTCTCTTATTCACAAAACTAAAGCAAAAATATGAGTTCAAGCTAGTTTCTGAGTGTTAAAGGTTGCTTTTAGTATCAATTTTATGCATGAAAATAACAGTTTTTCAACTGTTATCACCTAACAATTATTCATGCATTACATTCGCACAGAAGCTTAAAGGCAACCAATCCTCTTATCCCTATGTCTAGGCAATATTACTCTTGGGAGAATTTCTTTAATTCTAGATTTACTTATATGTGTCCATACAAATAACATCAATGATCATGCAATTGATTGAGTTAAACAAAGCATGCATAGAGTATAGAAGAAAAACCCTAACAATTAATGAAAGAAAGCATATAAAATATAGAACCAATTCAATACATGAGAGTTCAAAGGATTACATCGGTTCCCCAACAACAATGAAGGTTTAGTTCACGATAAACATGGTGAAACTAGATGAAAAACAATGAAAGAATGAAAGATATAACCCTAGAAGTTGAAGAATAGAGCTTGAGCATCAGAAATACTCTTCCAAGGGGTGAAGAAAGTGTGATTCCGCCTCTTTCTATCCAAAGATACTAATCCTAATTCGGCTAAAACCTTATATAGTTTCCTAAAGATTACAGAAAATAAGCCCAAGCCCAAATAAATGGCGCTCAACGACACTTTTGTCGTTCAGCGGTAAGTGCGAGTCTTCAGAATTGATGCTCAGCTGTAGTTTTGGCCCTCAACGGTGACTGCGGGTCTTCATAATGTCGCTCAGTGGTAAAGTGACGCTGTGCGGTGACTGCGACTCTTCTTTTAAGCATTTACACTTGCTTTCTTGAGTCCAGCTCCTTACTACTTCAATTTCTTTCATCTAATTCATCTAAATTCCTACAAAAACGAGGAAAACCAAGCATAAAACCCATCAAACTCTTTCATTTCCATAACATAACCAAAAGCATGATTCCAAGCTAGTTTCTAAGTCATAAAGATTGTTTTTGATGTTCAAATTAAGTATAAAAATACCAGTTTTTCAACTGTTATCACAACCCCAAACTTAGAACTTTGCTTGTCCTCAAGCAAACAAGATGTAACTCAGTCTTCCACCAATCTATACAATTGTTCACCACATTCAAAACTCTTTCTTTCAAGACAAGTAAGTACACAAATAAGCTTATCACAAAGAATTTAGTCAAGATGCACACATGCTTTGGTGTTCACATAATCACATAGTATCCAACAAATGTTATTCTCATGAATGATCAATTAACTAAGCATAGATGTAATCATGTGCTCATGGAATCTTTCTTCACCAGATAAAGTGTTTCATTCAAACACACAAGTGTATAAAAGGTTAGTCATTCACTCTACTATCATAATGTGACCTGAATCAACTTTGCCTTTCATTTAACCACAATCAAACACATTCACAAGCAAGTATCATCACAAGGGCTTTGCTATGGCTTATAATGTGGCTGGGCTAATAAGAAAATTGGTTTTTCTGGATCACAAAATCCTTGAGTTAACTGAATCATCTAAACACAACCATTGTTCCTTCTTCCCAACTTTCTTTTGCATTGAACCTTTCTTTTTCTTTCTTTTCTTTCCTTTTAATTTTTCTTTTCACATGCTTAGCTCAATGCTTTTCAAATTCCCTTTTTAAACCTCCCAACAACCCTAAACTTGAACATTTATCCATACCACAAGATCTTTTTCAACTCAACTCAAGGTAAAGCTTTTCAAGAAGGGTTTTCTATCATGTTCAAGGCTAAGGGTTCAAAGGATAGAACACATTGTGCTCTCTTTTATTGGGCTAAAATCATGCATTTGGCTAATAAAGGGTTACCAACAAATGGCCTTGATCATATGACACATACAAGCAAGTGATTCAACCATAGAAACCTGGGCAAAGTCATTCATGCTTTCAATGTAATAGCACTCAATCACAGAAACTCTGGAGTTCAAAACCTCACACATAAGCTCATCCAATCATTCCACATACACATCCTGCTTAGCATCATAATCACAACATCATGCATCTGTTCACATAACTTGTGAACAACCACCTGTATATCAGCATATAGTGCATAATCTCAACATCAATCAATATCTAAGCTTCATCAAGCAATACTCATCATGCATAAATAACAAGCAAACCATCATAGCAAATAAAGTTTCACACTGAGTACATCACACCCTATTCTAAAAACAGATGCAAATGAGTTCAACAGTCCAAAACAAAAGATAGAAAAAATCTTGCTCTAGAGGTGATAACATCCATTAGTAGATGTTATCTCAACTCCTCATCAACCCATGTTTATCTGAATCTTCCTCCTCTCTATCATCCTTAGCATCTTCCAACTTATCATCATCATCATTATCTATAACTGGAACTTCAGCTGCTCCAGCTCCACTGCCCTAGGCTTGCTCCTCTGGCCACGCCACCACGTTATTAAACTCATCTATGGTTCACCATGTCCTGGGGGTATATCATACATCCGAATAATCATCTCAGCTGTGGCCACCTATCCTTTGTGAAGGGACTGCATCCTGGCATCCATAAGAGACATATACATGTCCCTCATCTAAAATGGCTCTGCCTCATGAGGCTCTCCAGATGCCTGGCCTTATGGTGGTCTTCTTCCTCTGCGAGGATGGCGTGGTGGTACTAGCTGAGCTGCCTCATCACCGCCACAATACTGTGTGTAATAGGCCTCATCAATAGCTTTCCTAGGCCTCTCAAATGGTGGTGTAGAGATATTCACTCTAGCTAGCTCACATAGGTGTGTAATCAAAGAAGGATGCCCCAAAGGTGCCTTGTTGTTCATGGTATTTGCACACACCTGTATCTCATTGGCTATGACCTGGCCAATGTTAATGCTCATCCCTTTAAGCACACAGTACAAAAGAAGCGCCCTGCTAATAGTAATATCTGAGACATGTGAGCATGGCTGGATATTGGCATGAGAAAATGTCATCCAATACTTTGCTAGAGGAGTCAAATTAGTTCTTCTGATGTTCACAACTGCACCATTCCTGTTTCTCTGAAAGTGCCCTCCAAGCACACATAGCACACTCTCCACATCACCAAAGTCTGCTCCTTCTTCCATATTTAGAGCAAACTGACACTGCTCACCAGCCCATTTTGTATTTAAAAACCTGTTAATGGAATCAGGGTCATACCAAATGGCATGTCCTCTAACATAGCTCAAATAATCCTCAGTAGGATGATCACCCAACCGCCTTGCATTGGTGTAAACCTCTTTTACCATTGCTATGTTAGCTGGTGCAGGATAAGTGGCTAGCCTCCCCCAGTTCCTGTTCTCCAATTGCTCTCCAAACTGTTGAGCAAAATCAGGTATCAGTCCTACCTTCCTTTCCATTAATAGCCTCCTATCTTAGATAACATTGAAGTGGCGCTCATGCTTGCGGGAAAGGAACTTGCTGGCATAGGAGCGTTCTGGTTCCTTATTCTTCCTCTTGGATCCTATAGTCTTGATTCTCTTGCCCGATGAGGAGGCCATCCCTGCATCAAACACAAAACACAAAACCATAAGACATACTGTTAAGCATTAGTAGACAACAAACAACTCCTTAAAACCATTCCTATCACCGCTGAGGGCAAACAAAACCCCTCAGCGCAACCTGTGCAGCAAAACCAGCAAGCCACATAAGCAGAAAAACCATTATGCCAGAATCGCGCTTAGGGAAATTTCCGTTGAGCGGCGATTCTGCAAATTTTGCAAAATGCCCTAAAAATGTTCTAATCTCCACCCCAATGCAATATTCCTAATTCTAGACCCAAATCAAGCAATTTAATCTGTCCAAACAGTAATTGATTCATCTAATCATGCATAAAAATCAAAATCCCTGAAGAATAATGCTTAGACAACCATGTTCCTACCAATTCATACTTTCAAAAACCCTAGAACGTAAAATGCTTAACTTACTTGGGTAGAGATGCTAGTGTTAACCCTCGGCAAGTGTAACCGAATCGTATCAAGTAATAATAAATGGTAAGACCAAGTATCGTTTCCCAAAGGACTCACGGCCTAAACAGTTATGTGATTTATTGATTAAATTAGACTTCTGAACGAATTCTTGTAGGTTAAATGCAAATACTGAAAATTAAATATGAATGCATGTATTGATCAATTGGATCAAAAGAAGAAAAAGTGATTGAAATTATGGAATGATGATATTGTTGGGGTTTTCAATTCATCCTATCCACTCTCATGTATTCAGGAATTCATCTTTCTTAATTAATGTTAATGCCACTTTCTAATTTACCTTAAACCCAATGTCTTGGTGAAGAAAGCCTATTCCTAATCACTAGTTTGCAATGTCTTGTCTCCCTAGCAATTATTCATGCATTACATTCGCACAGAAGCTTAAAGGCAACCAATCCTCCTATCCCTATGTCTAGGCAATATTACTATTGGGAGAATTTCTTCATGTCTAGATTTATCTATATGTGTCCATATAAATAAAATCAATGATCATGCAATTGAATGAGTTAAATAAAGCATGCATAGAGTATAAAAGAAAAACCCTAACAATTAATGAAAGAAAGCATATGGATTAAAGAACCAATTCAATACATGAGAGTTTCAAAGGATTACATTGATTCCCCAACAACAATGAAGGTTTAGTTAACCCTAATCATGGTGAAACTAGATGAACAATAATGAAAGAATGAAAGATAGAACCCTAGAATTTGAAGAGTGGAGCTTGAGCATCCAAAATCCTCCTCCAAGGGTTGAAGAAAGTGTGATTTTGCTTCGTTTTGCCAAAACATACTAACCCTAGGTCGACTAAAACCTTATATAGACTCCTAAAGATTACAGAAAAATCGCCCAAGGCCCATTAAAATGGCGCTCAGCGGTAATTAACGCTCAGCGGTAAGTGGGGTTCTTTTTTTTGACGCTGAACTGCAGTTTTGCCCCTCAACGGTGACTTCAGGACTTCAAAGTGCCGCTCAGCGGTACTTGCGGCTCTTCTTTTATGCACTTTTTCTTCCTTTTCTAACTCCAACTTATGGATACTTCACTTCTTCCATTCAATTCATCTTAAAAGCTGCAAAAACAAGGAAAGCCAAGCATAAAACCCATCCAACTCTCTCATTTCCAAAACATAAGCACAAACATGATTACAAGCTAGTTTCTAAGTCATAAAGGTTGTCTTTAAGGACAAAATTAAGTCTAAAAATAACAGTTTTTCAACTGTTATCAGCTAGATGAGTGAAAAATGCTCTAGGAATGTGAAGAAATCAGCCCTTAACAGCAACGCTCTCACCAAACCCCAAACTTGAGTGGAAACTTTATGCAAAAGTGAGTGGAAAAGAGTTTTTGTGAAGGGGGGAGAAAGGAAAAGTGAAGAGAACACTTGGGAGAGTGATTGAGAGTGTGTGAGAAGAGTGAGATCTGAAAGTTCCTACCAAAACGTGTCCTAGGGTATAAAAGAGGCCTAATGGGCCAAATCCTGCTGAGCCTAATTGAAACAAAACAGTCCACCCAATCTGCAGCGGTCGCGCTCAGCGGTAATTACCGTTGAGCGGCATTTGCGACACAAACTCTTCTTCTTCCTAGCTTGTCCTAGGTGTCCTTTACCAATGCCTCTCACTACCCCAATGCATTTAGTTTCTCACATTACTCAACCATTCAATCCCTATAATGCAACTAAAGCAGAATCAAAACAAACAAACAAAGATAAAAGCAATCAACTGGGTTGCCTCCCAGGTAGCGCTTGTTTAACATCACGAGCCTGACCCAAAATCCTCCAACACCCATCAGTAGGTGCAAATCTTACCATCACCCTTCAGTAGGTATATACCCTTTCATCAACACTCATCAGTAAGTGTCTGATAGCATAGTATCCTTTAGTAGATACTCAATCACCTAGCATCCATCACTAGATGCTATACCATAAATTCTCAAAACAACATAAATTAATGTCCCAAAGTTTATAAAATTACATAACCAAAATAACAAAATCAAAGAAATTAATGTTCTCAAATCACTGGGATGCCTCCCAGTAAGCGCTCGTTTAACGTCATTAGCTTGCAGTATAAAGCTCAAGTTCCATCTTCAATGTTGGTGTTCATCTTTCTTTCATCCAACAACTCATCAACTCCTTCCGGTCCACCTTTTTTACTCTTCTTGAATATGGAGCCTGAATCTCAATCACTTCATTCTCTTTGAAATCTTTCACAACCCACAACTTGTTCTTGAATCTTACAGGTGCGCCACGTTTGAGTTGTGCCTCCATCAAGTCATCATGAACCTTTCTTCCTTTGCCATCTTTTTCTTCTTCACTAACCTGTGATATGAAACAATTTTTACCTTTGATGACCGGCTTTGCAGGTTTAGAACTAGTCAAGTGTGCATCCTTACATCCAGCTTTATGACTAGCCTCCTTCTCTTGAATCTGCTACTCCACTTTGAAGACATTAAAGATCACCTTTCCTCCTCGGTCTAGAAGCACTATCATCCCATCATCCACATTGATTATTACCTTTGCCGTTTTCATAAACGGTCTTCCAGGAATAATTGGGACCTTCTCATCCTCCTTCATCTCCATCACCACAAAGTCTACCAGAAATTTTAGTTTGTCTATGCAAACCACCACATCTTCCGCCACACCATAAGGTTTCTTGGAAGATCCATCCGCCATTAGCAAAGTCACCTTTTTTTGTTTGACTTCAAGATCACCAATTCTTTTAAGCAGAGATAAAGGCATCAAATTAATGCTTGACCCTAAATCAATTAGGGCTTTCCTTATATTCTCCTTCCCAATGACGCAAGGAATAGTAAAACTTCCTGGATCTTTCACTTTTGGAGGAAGTGGCTTCTTCTCAATAACACTACAATCTCCCTTTTCATCTAGATATCTCTTCTTTGTGGAGACTTGCTTCATATGCTTTGCATAAGCTGGAATTTGTTGCAGTGCTTCATTTAAAGGTATAGTAATCTCCAATTGCCTCAAGATATCTTTAAAGCGCCCATATTGTCTCACTTTTTCAATCTTTTCAGTCCCCTTAGGATAAGGAATAATTTTTTCATTTTTCTGAAATTTTTTCTCTCCCCTCTTCTTATCTTTCTCTTGTCTCTCATCCTCACCTACTATCTCTTCTTCTCTCTCCATTCTCTCTTTTCTCTCTTCTTTTTCTTCTTTTGTTTCTAACTCAACTCTCTCTTTTTTCTCATCCACCCTCTTAACATCTTCACTTACAATAACTTTACACTCTTCTTTAGGGTTAGCCTTAGTATTAGCCCCAAAACTCTTGTCAGGAATATCTTCCAGCTTCTTAGCCATTTGACCAACCTGTATCTCCAAATTTCTAATTGCAGCTTCAGTGCTTTTATGGTTTGAGATAGTCACCTGAATAAATTGTTGAAGAGTTTCTTCAAGCTTGGATGATTTCTCATTCAATGTAGATACTTATTGCCATATTGATGGTTGCTACTGTGGTCTATTGAATTGTCCTGCTTGTCCAACTTGTCCATTCTGACCTTGACCCATGCTTCGGTGAGGTTTCCACCTTTGGTTGTAGTTTCCTTGGCGGTATTGAAATTGATTGGCCATAAAATAGACATATTCTAAGGCCTGCATTGGAAAAGCGCATTGACCATTGATATGGTCACCACCACATAGTTCACAAAGTTATTGTTGAACCTGTGCAACGTTCTTTAGCTCTTTGGCAACTGAGAAAGTGTTTTTGTCAAATTCTCCAACTGTTGAGTTATGATTTTGTTCTACGCAAGCAAGGCATCATTTGATTGCAATTGTAGAAATTCCTTCTGTTGAATTGGAGCTCCTCTCTCATTATGCATCTCATTATCATTAGTAGCCATTTTGTCAATCAATTCAGTGGCTTCCTCTGGAGTCTTGCATTTAATATTACCTCCAGCTAAGGCATCTAGCATCAACTTGGTATGTGAACCAAGACCTCCAAGGAAAAGAATGATTACAATTGCTTCGTCAAAGCCATGAGTCGGCGTCTTTCTCAACAAGCTCTTGTACCTATCCCATGCTTGATCTAGTGTCTCCTCCATGCCTTGTCTAAAAGAAGAAATCTCTTGCTTCCCTTTGTTGATTTTAGACCGCGGGAAGTACTTGTTAAGAAACTTTGAAACCACGGCTTCTGATGACAAATTTATGAACACCGAAAAACGGCGCCAGAAACTTGTTTAACAATCGGCAAGTGTGAGCGAATCGTATAAAGTAATAAAACAAGGTAAGACCAAGTATCGTTTTCCCAAAGGACTCACGGCCTAGTTTAGCTATGTGATTTGTTGATTATTTAGGACTTAAGAACAAATTGATTGTAGGTTTAAATGCAAGAGACAGTAATTAAATATGTATGCATGAATTTGATCAATGGAGAAAAACAGAATACAAACACTTCAATGAATTAGATGGATGAGTATGTTGTTGGGGTTATCAATTTCATCTTATCCACTCTCATATATTTTTAGGAATTCATCATTCTTATCATCAATGCTAATGCCACTCTCTAAATCACCTTGCAAGAACGCCTATCCTTAATTACGAGTTCATACAATTCCTAGCATTCCTAGTAATTAGTTCTCAAAGTGCAGGAGCTTAAAGGCAACCAATATGCTATTGGGAGAAATTCCCCGGATCTAGACTTCCCCGTACGTTCCCGTATCGACAAAATCAATAATCATGGCAATGAATGAGTTAAACAAAGCAAGCAATAAGCAAAGAGGAAAAACCCTAGCTAAAGATGAAAGAAAGCATATATCTTAATATAAGACGTTAAAATAAATTCCATATATGAGTGTTTCACAAGACTACATTGATTCCCCAACAACAATACAAGGTTTAGTTCACCATATTCATGGTGAAACTAGATGAACAATAACGAAAGAATGAAAGATAGAACCCCAGAAAGAGGAGGAGGTAGCCTGAGCATCCAAGATCTTCCTTCAAGGGGTGGAAAATTAGGCCTAAAGCTTATATACTATTCTAAAATTACGGAAAATTAGGCCCAAGCCCAAAATAGTGCCGCTTAGCGGTAAACTACCGCTCAGCGGTAAGTGCGTGAGTTGTTTTTCTCCCCTCGGCGGCCTTTTCACCCCTCAGCGGAGCCAACGTGACTGCCTGAGTGCCGTTCAGCGGTAAACTACCGCTGAGCGGCAGTTGCGGCTTCTCCTTTTGCACTTTTTGATGTCTTTTCTGATTCCATCTCTATCCTTCTTCACTTGTTTCACCAAATTCACCTTAAAACCTGCATAAAAACACTGAAATCAAGCATAAACTTGTCCAGCTCTCTTATTTCTAAAAATATGACCAAAAGCATGATTTCAAGCTAGTTTCTAAGTGTTAAAGGTTGCTTTTAGTATCAATTTTAAGCATGAAAATAACAGTTTTTTCAACTGTTATCACAACCCCAAACATAGAACTTTGCTTGTCCTCAAGAAAACAAGATGTAACTCAATCTTCTACCAATCCTTATAATGGTTCACTCATTCAAAAATCTTCTTTTCAAGATAAGTAAAGACTTCAATCCAACTCATGACAAAGATTTCAATCAAGATGTATACATGCTTTGGTGTTCACAAAGTCACTTAATATCCAACAAATGCTATTTTTCATGAATGATCAATCAACTAAACATGGATGTTCATGTGCTTAATGAATATTTCCTCACTAGGTAAAGTGTTTCACTCAAACACAAGTGTATAAGAGGTAATCACTCATTCACTCTACTATCACAATGTCACATGAATTGTCTTTGCCTTTCATTTAACCACAATCAAATAAATTCACAAGCATGCATCATCACAAGGACTTTTTCAATGGCTTATAATGTGGCTGGGTTAACAAGAAAATTGGTGTATTCCCAACTTTCTTTTGCATTGAGCTTTGCTTTTTCTTTTCTTTCTCTTTTTCTTTTTCTTTTCACATACTTATTTATTAGCTCTTAGCTCAATGCTTTCAATTTCCCTTTTTATTTTCCAACAACCCCAAACTTGAACATTTATCAATACCACAAAATATTTTCTACTTAACTCAAGGTAAAGCTTTTCACAAGGGTTTTCCAATCATGTTCAAGGCTAAGGGTTCAAAGGATAGAACACAAAGTGTTCTCTTTTAGTGGTTAATCATGAAATTGGCTAATATAAGGTTTACCAACAAATGGCCTTGATCATATGATGCAAACAAGCAAGTAATTCAATCATAGAAAACCTGGGCAAAGTCATTCATGCTTCCAAAGAATAGCATTCATTCACACAACTCTGGGGCTCAAAACCTCACACATAAGCTCATTCACATTTGACATAAACATCCTGCTTAATATCACAATCACAATCATAATATCATGCATTTGTTCACAAAGCTTATGAATCACCTGTATAAGCATATAATGTGCACATTCTCAACATCAATCAATATCAAAGCATCATCAAGCATTACTTTATCGGGCAATCACAATCACAAGCAAACCATCATAACAGACAAAGTTTTTAATTGAGTACATCAAATCCTATTCTAAAAATAAAAGTAAGTTCAGAACAATGGGTTGCCTCCCAGTAAGCACTTGTTTAACGTCACGAGCCTGACCCAGAATTTCAAGGATCAACCAACTGCATCATTGTGGACAAGTGTTGCACTTCTCCCCCTAAATAAGGCTTGAGTCGTTGACCATTCACCACCCAGTTTTTCTATGGATCATCAACAGCTGGATTAAATATTTCAATTGCTCCATGTGGATGCACTCCTTTTTCTACAAATGGTCTTGACCATTTTGTCTTTAATTTCCCAGGGAACATCTTCAATCTTGAATTGAATAATAGTACCTGTTGTCCTGGATTAAAAACTTTATTTACCAACTTCCTGTCATGATAGAATTTGATTTTATCTTTATAAACCTTGGATGAATCATATGCATGTAATGCTTTATGCTCCAACTCTACTGGCAAATGACATGATTTCCCATAGACGTCTTCATTGCCGTCCTATAAGCCCAAAGAACATCATCCAGCTTTAGTGACCAATCCTTTCTTGATGACGTCACTATTTTTTCCAGGATCCTTTTTATTTCTTTGTTAGATACCTCAGCTTGTCCATTGGTTTGTGGATGATAAGGTGCAGCTACCTTATGTTTCACTCCACAATGTTTGAGTACTTTTTCTAGCTGATAATTGCAAAAATGAGATCCTCCATCACTAATCAACACTCTTGGAGTGCCAAAACGTGAGAATATCTGCTTCTTCAAAAATTTAATTACTGTGCGAGCATCAATTTTAGGACAAGCTAATGCTTCCACCCATTTACTCACATAATCCACTGCTACCAAAATATATTCATTGTTGAACGATGGAGGAAAGGGTCCCACAAAGTCAATACCCCAACAATAAAAAACCTCAACCTCTAAAATGCCTTGTAATGGCATCTCATGACGTTTAGTGATCGTCCCTGCTCTTTGACACTTATCACAATTTCTAGCATGATTATGAGCATTTTTAAATAAAGTTGGCCAATAAAACCCTGATTGAAGAACTTTTGCTGCTGTTCTTTCTCCATTAAAATGTCCTCCATAAGGTGAATCATGACAATGCCAAAGAATTTCTTCTGCTTCTTCATTTGTCACACATCTCCTCAGAAGATTATCTGCTCCAATCTTGAACATATAAGGATCATCCCAGACAAACTGCTTGGCATCATGCAAAACTTTCTTTCTTTGTTGCCAAGTTAAATCTTCTGGCATGACCCTTGTAGCTTTGAAATTAGCCATATCAGCAAACCATGGCCTCTGCTAAATATACATGAGTGCTTCATCTGAAAAAGATTCCCAGATCTTTGATTCTTTGCTAGTGACCTCCTTGTTGACTAACCGTTATAAATGATCAGTAATCAAGTTCTCACTTCCTTTCTTATCACGGATTTCCACATCAAATTCTTGCAAGAGTAGTACCCATCTAATCAGACGTGGCTTAGAATCTGGCTTTGTCAACAAATATTTGATAGCTGCATGATCTGTATAGATAATCACCTTAGACCCAATAAGATAAGGTCTAAATTTTTCTAGAGCATACACTATAGCTAAAAATTCTTTCTCTGTGGTAGCATAATTCAACTGAGCATCATTCAGAACTTTGATGGCATAATAAATTGGATGAAAAATTTGTTCTTTTCGCTGGCCATGAACAACTCCTATTGCATAATCACTTGCATCACACATTAATTCAAAATTTCTATTCCAATCTGGGGCTACAATTACTGGAGCTAACACTAATTTGCTCTTCAATATGTCAAAAGCTTTCAAACATTCTTCATTCATCACAAAAGGAGCGTCCTTCATCAAAAGATTACTCAATGGTTTAGCAATTTTTGAGAAATCTTTAATGAATCTTCTATAAAACCCAGCATGACCGAGAAAACTCCTAATCCCGCTTACATTTGTTGGTGGAGGCAGTTTCTCAATGACTTCTACTTTAGCTTTATCTACCTCAATTCCTTTAGTAGAAATTTTATGTCCCAGCACAATTCCTTCAGTTACCATGAAATGACATTTCTCCCAATTAAGAACAAGATTTGTCTGAACACATCTTTTAAGAACAGTGTTCAAATTAGCCAAACACCTTTGGAAAGAATTTCCAAAAACTGAAAAATCATCCATGAATACTTCAATGCATTTTTCTAAGAGATCTGCAAAAATTGCCTGCATACACCTTTGAAATGTAGCTGGAGCATTACATAATCCAAACGACATCTTTCTATAAGCAAAGATACCAAAAGGACAAGTAAAGGCCGCCTTCTCTTGGTCTTTTGGATCTACCACAATTTGATTGTATCCAGAATATCCATCTAGAAAACAATAGAAAGCTTGACCTGATAATCTTTCTAACATCTGGTCCATGAAAGGAAGAGGAAAATGATCCTTCCTAGTGGCTTTATTTAGCTTCCTGTAATCAATGCACATACGCCATCCAGTAACTGTCCGAGTAGGAATAAGTTCATTCTTATCATTATGAATTATTGTCCTCCCACCTTTCTTTGGAACCACCTGTACTGGACTCACCCATTCACTATCAGAGATTGGATAGATGATACCAGCTTCTAACAGTTTCAATACTTCTTTTCTAACCACCTCCTTCATTACAGGATTTAACCTTCTCTGTGGTTGAGCACTCGGTTTATAATCCTCTTCCATAAAGATCTTATGCATACAATAAGTTGGGCTAATACCTTTAAGATCTGAGATTGACCACCCAATTGCTTCTTTGTTAGCTTTCAGAATTTCTATCAGCTGTTCTTCTTCTTGTAGAGATAAAGAGTTACTGATGATGACTGGCTTTGTTCCATCTTCTTCTAGAAAAACATACTTCAAGAATTTTTGAAAAGTCTCGTCAAGTTTGGTTGTCTTCTCAGATGGAGTAGATCGCATTTGCCATTTTTGTTATTGCCATTGAACCATTGAAACCTTTTGTATTTCTCGTGGTAATTGAGAAATTTTCATAATTACTTCTTCCAACTGTTGAGAAATAATTTTATTCTGAATAAGCAGAGCATCATTTGATTGTATCAACTCCTTCTGACTAAAATATCTGCTTTCACTGTTAAGCTCATTATCACTAGTAGCCATATTGTCAATGATTTTTGTAGCTTCCTCTGGAGTTTTCCATTTGATATTTCCTCCTGCTGAGGCGTCAAGTATCATCTTGGTTTGTGAACCAAGACCTCCAAGGAAGATTAGGACTACTTCCACATCATCAAAGCCATGCGTGGGTCTCTTTCTTAATAAGCTTTTATACCTGTCCCATGCATGCCCTAGTGATTCCTCCATGCCTTGCCTGAATGATGAAATCTCTTGCTTTCCTTTATTTACTTTTGATTGTGGAAAGTATTTGTTTAGGAACTTGGTCACCACTGCTTCCCACTCTGTAAAGCTTTCTTTTGGAAAAGAATTTAACCAAAGCTTAGCGTTGCCTCCTAGTGAGAATGGAAACAAGCTAAGTTTGATTGCTTCGTTCGGCACCCCATTTATTTTAACCGTGTTGCAGATCTCACTAAAAGTTGTGAGGTGCTCATATGGGCTTTCGTGAGATAACCCATTAAATTGATTACTCTTCACCAGTTGAATTAATGCTGGCTTAACCTCCATGTTGGCTGCATTGACCCTTGGTCTTGCTATGCTGTTAAAGTGTTGAGGTCCAGCTATATTTGTGTAATCTGCAAGAGTTCTTCTGGCATTATTATTCTCCATATTTTCAGTGCTATGGTAAGAACCTTGTGGTGATGGTTGTAACAGAGTTTCCGGAGGAGGAAAAAGTTCTCTAGATGTACGAATTCTTCTCCTCCGTCTACTCTCGTCTAAACCTTCAAGAAGAGGTTCTACAGTTTTCTTGCTCTTAGTTCGGATTGCTTCCTGCATACACAAGAAAACAAAACCCTAGAAAAATTGGTTAGCACAAAAAGATATAGAAGAAGATATAAGATCAGAGATAAGAAGATAAAATAAAAACAGAAAACAGAAAAAATAAAAACAGAAAAATAAAATAAAATACAATAAAATAAAATAAAATAAAATAAAAAAAAAAAAATTAAAAACAGAAATTCAAATTTCAAAATTCAAAATTCAAGTCAAAGATAACCAATAATCACACAAATGAACTACTTAAACCACGAGTCCCCGGCAACGACGCCAAAAACTTGATGACAAATTTATGAACACCGAAAAACGGCGCCAGAAACTTGTTTAACAATCGGCAAGTGTGAGCGAATCGTATCAAGTAATAAAACAAGATAAGACCAAGTATCGTTTTCCCAAAGGACTCACGGCCTAGTTTAGCTATGTGATTTGTTGATTATTTAGGACTTAAGAACAAATTGATTGTAGGTTTAAATGCAAGAGACAGTAATTAAATATGTATGCATGAATTTGATCAATGGAGAAAAACAGAATACAAACACTTCAATGAATTAGATGGATGAGTATGTTGTTGGGGTTATCAATTTCATCTTATCCACTCTCATATATTTTTAGGAATTCATCATTCTTATCATCAATGCTAATGCCACTCTCTAAATCACCTTGCAAGAACGCCTATTCTTAATTACGAGTTCATACAATTCCTAGCATTCCTAGTAATTAGTTCTCAAAGTGCAGGAGCTTAAAGGCAACCAATATGCTATTGGGAGAAATTCCCCGGATCTAGACTTCCCCGTACGTTCTCGTATCGACAAAATCAATAATCATGGCAATGAATGAGTTAAACAAAGCAAGCAATAAGCAAAGAGGAAAAACCCTAGCTAAAGATGAAAGAAAGCATATATCTTAATATAAGACGTTAAAATAAATTCCATATATGAGAGTTTCACAAGACTACATTGATTCCCCAACAACAATACAAGGTTTAGTTCACCATATTCATGGTGAAACTAGATGAACAATAACGAAAGAATGAAAGATAGAACCCTAGAAAGAGGAGGAGGTAGCCTGAGCATCCAAGATCTTACTTCAAGGGGTGGAAAAGAGAGTGTTTGCTTCGTCTCTGCCAAAGATACAAACCCTAGGACGTCCTAAAGCTTATATACTATTCTAAAATTACAGAAAATTAGGCCCAAGCCCAAAATAGTGCCGCTTAGCGGTAAACTACCGCTCAGCGGTAAGTGCGTGAGTTGTTTTCCTCCCCTCGGCGGTCTTTTCACCCCTCAGCGGAGCCAACGTGACTGCCTGAGTGCCGCTCAGCGGTAAACTGCCGCTGAGCGGCAGTTGCGGCTTCTCCTTTTGCACTTTTTGATGTCTTTTCTAATTCCATCTCTATCCTTCTTCACTTGTTTCACCAAATTCACCTTAAAACTTGCATAAAAACACTGAAATCAAGCATAAACTTGTCCAGCTCTCTTATTTCTAAAAATATGACCAAAAGCATGATTTCAAGCTAGTTTCTAAGTGTTAAAGGTTGCTTTTAGTATCAATTTTAAGCATGAAAATAACAGTTTTTTGAACTATTATCAGCTTCCCATTCAACAAAGCTACCCTCCGGAAAAGAATTCAACCATAGGTTTGCATTGCCTCCCAACGAGAAAGGAAACAAGTTAAGCTTTATTGCGTCATCCGACACACCATTGATCTTCACAGTGTTGCAAATCTCGTTGAATGTGGTTAGATGCTCATATGGACTTTCATTTGATAACCCATTAAATTGGTTGCTCTTTACCAATTATATCAACGCCGGTTTCACCTTCATGTTTGCAGCATTAACCCTCGGCCTAGCAATGCTATTAAAGTGATGAGGGCCAACAACAATGGTGTAACCCGCCAGAGTAAGTCTAACCTTGTTCTCTTCGGCCATCTCTTCAGTGCTTTGGTTAGACCTTTGTGGTGAGGGTTGTAGAAGTGTTTTCGGAGAAGGAAATAATTCTCTAGAAGTTCGGATCCTCCTTCTCCTTCTACTTTCGTCCAATCCTTCAAGAAGAGGTTCTGAACTTTTCTTGCTCCTAGTCCTAATTGTATCCTGCATACAAAAGAACGCAAAACCCTAGAAACAATTGTTAGCACAAAAAGATAGAAAAGATAAACTAAAAAGATAACAAGATAAAAAGATAAAACAAAAAGATAGAAAGATAAAACAAAAAGATAGAAAATAAAAAAGATAAACAAAAAATATAAAAAGATAAAAACCAAGTCAAAGCTAATCAATAATCACACAAATAGAATAGTTAAACCACGAGTCCCCGGCAACGGCGCCAAAAACTTGTTAACACTCGGCAAGTGTACCGAATCGTATCAAGTAATAATAAAATGGTAAGACCAAGTATCGTTTCCCAAAGGACTCACGGCCTAAACAATTATCTGATTTGTTGATTAAATTGGACTTGTAAACAAAATCTTGTAGGTTTAGATGCAAATACTAAAAAGTAAATATGAATGCATGTGTTGATCAATTGGATCGAAAGAAGCAAAAGTGATTGATGTAAAATATGAATGATTATGTTGTTGGGGTTTTCGATACATCCTATCTACTCTCATGTATTCAAGAATTCATCTTTCTTCATTAATGCTAATGCCACTTTCTAATTTACCTTAAACTTGATGTCTCGATGAAGAAAGCCTACTTCTAATCACTAGTTTACAATGTCTTATTTCCCTAGCAATTATTCATGCATTACATTCGCACAGAAGGTTAAAGGCATCCAATCCTCTTATCCCTATGTCTAGGCAATATTGCTCTTGGGAGAATTTCTTTAGTTTTTGATTTACTTATATGTGTCCATACAAATAACATCAATGATCATGCAATTGAATGAGTTAAACAAAGCATGCATAGAGTATAGAAGAAAAACCCTAACAATTAATGAAAGAAAGCATATAGAATATAGAACCAATTCAATACATGAGAGTTTCAAAGGATTACATCGGTTCCCCAACAACAATGAAGGTTTAGTTCACCATAAACATAGTGAAACTAGATAAAAAACAATGAAAGAATGAAAGATAGAACCCTAGAAGTTGAAGAATAGAGCTTGAGCATCCAAAATCCTCTTCCAAGGGGTGAAGAAAGTGTGATTTCGCCTCTTTCTGTCCAAAGATACTAACCCTAATTCAGCTAAAACCTTATATAGTTTCCTAAAGATTACAGAAAATAAGCCCAAGCCCAAATAAATGGCGCTCAACAGTAAGTGCGGGTCTTCAGAATTGACACTCAACTGTAGTTTTGGCCCTCAACGGTGACTGCGGATCTTCAAATTCCATATATGAGAGTTTCACAAGACTACATTGATTCCCCAACAACAATACAAGGTTTAGTTCACCATATTCATGGTGAAACTAGATGAACAATAATGAAAGAATGAAAGATAAAACCCTAGAAAGAGGAGGAGGTAGCATGAGCATCCAAGATCTTCCTTCAAGGGGTGGAAAAAAGAGTGTTTGCTTCGTCTCTGCCAAAGATACAAACCCTAGGACGTGCAAGTCCTTAAATAGGGCATAAAAATAACATAAAACAAGTCCAAGCCCATAAAAACAAAAGAAAACCGGTCCAAGCCCACTTAGCGGTAATACTGCATGATCCATTTTGCCCCCAGCTGCTGTTTTTGCCCCTCAACGGTGATTTTGGCACCTGAGAAATGCCGCTCAGCGGTATTTTACCGCTCAGCGCCACTCTGTCACATTTTTTTTTGCGTTCTGGTTGGTTTTTCAGCATTCTGGTTCACTGGTTGACTTTTTTGGTTGACTGGTTCACTTTTCTGGTTGACTGGTTCACTTTTCTGGTTTCTGGTTGACTTTTCAGCACTCCAATCATTCGGTACTTCAATTCTTCTTTCAAATCATTCAATTAGCCTAAAAAGTCAAGGGAATCTTGCACAAAACCATTAAATTCACTTTCAACTCTCTTATTCACAAAACTAAAGCAAAAATATGAGTTCAAGCTAGTTTCTAAGTCTTAAAGGTTGCTTTTAGTATCAATTTTAAGCATGAAAATAACAGTTTTTCAACTGTCATCACCTCCCAGCAAGCGCTCTTGTAACGTCACTAGCTTGACCAAATAAAGTTCACGGATCAACCAACTTCATCATTGTGGACAACCGCTCTACTTCTCCTCCTAGATAATGCTTGAGACGTTGACCATTCACGACCCAGCTTCTCTGTTGATCACAAGCAGATGGATCAACCAATTCAATTACTCCATGTGGATGCACACTTTTCACTATGAATGGTCCTGACCATTTTGACTTCAACTTTCCAAGAAAAAGCTTCAATCTTGAATTTAACAATAGCACCTGCTGCCTTGGATTAAAGACTTTTTTTATCAACTTCCTGTCATGATAGAATTTTACCTTTTCTTTGTAGCTCCTGGATGAATCATATGCATGCAATCGCATCTCTTCAAGCTCTAGCATATGCCTTCTGCGCTTGTTTTGAGTGTTAGAAGGATCAAAATTAAAAAATTTAAGAGCCCACAAAGCTTTATGCTTCATCTCCGCTGGCAAATGACATGCTTTCCCATAGACTAGCTGATAAGGTGATTAACCCATATATGTCTTCATTGTAGTCTTGTATGCCCAGCATCATCCAGTTTCTGTGACCAGTCCTTTCTTGACGCAACAAGTGTTTTCTCTAAGATCCTCTTGATCTCTCTGTTAGACACCTCAGCTTGCCCATTAGTCTGTGGATGATAAGGTGCAGCTACTTTATGTCTCACACCATGATGTTTGAGTACTTTTGCTAGCTGATAATTCTAAAAATGAGATCCTCCACCACTAATAAGTACTCTTAGAGTTCCAAAGCGTGAGAAGATCTGCCTCTTTAGAAATTTAATCACAGTGCTGGCATCATTTTGGGGACACGCCAATGCTTCCACCCATTTACTCACATAGTCCACTGCCACCAGTATGTATTCATTGTTGAAAGATGGTGGAAATGGTCCTACAAAATCAATACCACAGCAATCAAAGACTTCAACCTCTAAAATGCCTTGAAATGGCATGTCATGACGTCTTGAAGTAGTCCCAGTTCTTTGACACCTGTCACAATTCCTGGCATGATTATGAGCATCTTTAAATAAAGTAGGCCAATAAAAACCTGACTGGAGAACTTTTGTTGTTGTTCTTTCTCCATTGAAATGTCCTCGATAGGGTGAGTCATGATAGTGCCAAATAATTTCTTCTGCTTCTTCATTAGTCACACACGATCTCAAAAGATTATCTGCTCCAATTTTGAACAAATAAGGATCATCCCAGATAAACTGCTTGGCATCACGCAAAAATTTCTTTCTTTGTTGCCAATTAAGGTCTTCTGGAATTACTCGTACAGCTTTAAAATTGGCCATATCAGCAAACCACGACCTCTTTTGAATGTACATGATTGTTTCATTTGAAAAAGATTCCCATATTTTTGCTTCCTTGCTAGTAACCTCAATGTTAACCAACCGAGATAAATGATCAGTAATCAAATTCTCACTCCCCTTCTTATCACGAATTTCTACATCAAATTCTTACAATAACAATACCCATCTAATCAGACGTGGCTTAGAATATGGCTTTGTCAACAAATATTTTATAGCTGCATGATCTGTGTAGATAATCACCTTAGACCCAATGAGATAAGGTCTAAATTTCTCCAAAGGATAGACTATGGCTAAGACTTCCTTCTCAGTAGTAGCATAATTCAGTTGGGCATCATTCAAAACTTTGCTAACATAATAGATTGTGTGAAATACCTTCTCTTTTCTCTGACCAAGCACGGCTCCTATTGCATAATCACTAGCATCAGACATTAATTCAAAATTCTGATTCCAATCTGGAGCTACAATCACTGGTGCCGACACCAATTTACTTTTCAAGATGTCAAAGGCTTTCAAACATTCTTCATCCATCACAAAAAGTGCATCTTTAACCAACAGATTACTCAATGGTTTGGCAATTTTTGAGAAATCTTTAATAAATCTTCTATAGAATCCAGCATGGCCTAGGAAGCATCTGATTCCTTTCACATTTGTTGGTGGAGGAAGTTTCTCAATGACCTGTACTTTGGCTTTATCCACTTCAATCCCCTTAGCAGAAATCTTGTGACCCAACACAATTCCTTCTGTTATCATGAAATGACATTTCTCCCAGTTAAGCACAAGATTCGTTTGAACACATCTTTTGAGGACAATATCTAGATTCGCCAAACACCTTTGGAAAGAATCTCCAAAAACTGAAAAATCATCCATGAAGACTTCAATGCACTTCTCTATGAGATCGGCAAAAATTGCCTGCATACACCTTTGAAATGTGGCTGGGGCATTACATAACCCAAATGGCATCTTTCTGTAGGCAAAGATACCAAAAGGACATGTGAATGACGTCTTCTCTTGGTCTTTTGGATCTACCACAATTTGGTTGTATCCAGAGTATCCATCTAGAAAGCAATAAAAAGTCTGACCTTCCAATCTCTCCAGCATCTGGTCCATGAAAGGAAGAGGAAAATGATCCTTCCTAGTGGCTTTATTCAACTTCCTGTAATCAATGCATATTCGCCATCCTGTAATCAATGGACTGTCAAATGATAGTCTATATGAGCATCTGAAAACCTTTAATGTGAGCTGTAATATTGTAAAGCTAAATGGAGTTCCATATGATGCTATTAGATTGAGCTTGTTCCCTTTCTCACTAGCACTAGTGAAAAAATGACATTTTATAACGTACAAAAATGATATATTATAACATAGTTACTGGGGACATAGTTCTGGGCGTTATAGTAGGTCTATGCATTTTATAACGTAGCAGAAATTTACAATATAATAGCTTGAACATATTGATGACAAATTTATGAACACCAGAAAACGGTGCCAAAAACTTGTTTAACAATCGGCAAGTGTGACCGAATCGTATCAAGTAATAAAACTAGGTAAGACTAAGTATCGTTCTCCCAAAGGACTCACGACCTAATTAGTTATATGATTTGTTGATTATTTGAGACTTGTAAACAGTTGATTATAGGTTTAAATGCAAAAGACAGTAATTAAACATGTATGCATGAATTTTTGATCAATGGAAAAGAGGAAAACAAACACTTTAATGAATTAGATGGATGAGTATGTTGTTGGGGTTATCAATTTCATCTTATCCACTCTCATATACTTTTAGGAATTCATCATTCTTTTCATCAATGCTAATGCCACTCTCTAAATCACCTTGCAAGAAGGCCTATCCTTAATTACGAGTTCATACAATTCCTAGCATTCCTAGCAATTAGTTATGTAGTGCAGGAGCTTAAAGGCAACCAATATGCTATTGGGAGAAATTCCCCGGATCTAGATTTTCCCGTACGTTCCCATATCGACAAAATCAATTAAGAGGAAAATCCCTAACTAAAGATGAAAGAAAGCATAAGTCTTAAAATAAGATGTTAAAACAAATTCCATATATGAGAGTTTCACAAGACTACATTGATTCCCCAACAACAATACAAGGTTTAGTTCACCATATTCATGGTGAAACTAGATGAACAATAATGAAAGAATGAAAGATAGAACCCTAGAAAGATGATGAGGTAGCCTGAGCATCCAAGATCTTCCTTCAAGGGGTGGAAAAGAGAGTGTTTACTTCGTCTCAGCCAAAGATACAAACCCTAGGACGTCCTAAAGCTTATATAATATTCTAAAATATACAGAAAATTAGGCCCAAGCCCAAAATAGTGCCGCTCAGCGGTAAACTACCGCTCAGCGGTAAGTGCGTGAGTTGCTTTCCTCCCCTCAGCGGCCTTTTCACCCCTCAGGGGAGCCAACGTGGGATCCTGAGTGCCGCCCAGCGGTAAACTGCCGCTGAGCGGTAGTTGCGGCTTCTCCTTTTGCACTTTTTGATGTCTTTTCTGATTCCATCTCTATCCTTCTTCACTTCTTTCACCAAATTCACCTTAAAACCTGCATAAAACACTGAGATCAAGCATAAACCTGTCCAGCTCTCTTATTTCTAAAAATATGACCAAAAGCATGATTTCAAGCTAGTTTCTAAGTGTTAAAGGTTGCTTTTAGTATCAATTTTAAGCATGAAAATAACAGTTTTTCAACTGTTATCACAACCCCAAACTTAGAAGTTTGCTTGTCCTCAAGCAAACAAGATGTAACTCAATCTTCTACCAATCTGTATAATGGTTTACTCATTCAAAAATCGTCTTTTCAAGATAAGTAGAAACTTCAATCAAACTCATGACAAAGATTTCAATCAAGACGTGCACATGCTTTGGTGTTCACACAGTCACTTAATATCCAACAAATGTTATTTTCCATGAATGATCAATCAACAAAGCATGGATGTTCTTATGTATTCATGTAATCTTTCCTCACTAGATAAAGTATTTCACTCAAGCACACAAGTGTATAAGAGGTATTCACTCATTCACTCTACTATCACAATGTTACATGAATCAACTTTGCCTTTCATTTAACCACAATCCAAAACACCTACTAGCAAGCATCATCACAAGGACTTTTCTATGGCGTATAACATGGCTAGGCTAACAAGAAAATTGGTTTTTCTAGATCACAAAACCCTTGAGTTAAGAGAATCATATAAACACAATCATTCTTACTTTTTTCCCAACTTTCTTTTGCATTGAGCTTTGCTTTTTCTTTTCTTTTCTTTCTCTTTTTCTTTTTCTTTTCACATACTTAATTCTTAGCTCTTAGCTCAATGCTTTCAATTTCCCTTTCTATTTTCCAACAACCTCAAACTTGAACATTTATACATACCACAAAATATTCTCATCTTAACTCAAGGTAAAGTTTTTCAACAAGGGTTTTCAAATCATGTTCAAGGCTAAGGGTTCAAAGGATAGAACACATAGTGTTCACTTTTAGTGGCTAATCATGAAATTGGCTAATATAAGGATTACCAACAAATGGCCTTGATCATATGATGCAAACAAGCAAGTAGTTCAATCATAGAAAACCTGGGCAAAGTCATTCATGCTTCCAAAGGAATAACATTCAATCACAAAAACTCTGAAGCTCAAAACCTCACATATAAGCTCATTCACATTCGACATACACATCCTGCTTAATATCATAATCACAATCACAACATTATGCATTTGTTCACAAAGCTTGTGAACCACCTGTATAAGCATGTAATGTGCACATCTCAACATCAATCTATATCAAAGCATCATCAAGCATTACTTTATCACAATCACAAGCAAACCATCATAACAGACAAAGTTTTCAATTGAGTACATCAAACCCTATTCTAAAAACAAAAGTGATTGATAAAACAAATCCTGCTCTAATGCATTGAAAAACTCAGCCCCATCAATGATGCTTTCTCCCAACCCTAAACTTAGATGGAAAACTAGTGAGAAAGTGAGTGGAAGGGAGATTTTCTAAAGAGCAATGAAAGGAAAAATGTAGAGAACCTTTGGAAAAGTGTTTAGGAGTGTGTGTGCAGAGAAGAATCTAAAAATAGAGGCCAAAGCGTGACTAAGGGTATAAAAATACCCTAATGGGCTCAGGTTTCGCTAATGGGCAACCTAAGCCCATTCTGCGACACTACCGCTCAGTGGCACTTTCGTGAAGTGCTCTTCTTCTTCCTAGCTTAACCTAGGTGCCTCCTACTCATGCCCCTTACTTGCTCCCTGTAATTAAGTTCTCAGATCGCTCAAACATTCAATCCCTATCATGCAACTAAAGCAGAATCAAAACAAACAATACAGATAAAGTCAATCAACTGGGTTGCCTCCCAGGTAGCGCTTGTTTAACGTCACGAGCCTGACCCAAAATTCTCCAGCACCCTTCAGTAGATGCAAATCTTTCTTACCAACACCCATCAATAGGTGTATACAAACATAGTATCCTTCAGTAGATACTCTTTCGCCTAACATCCATCAGTAGATGTAAACCCTGTAACAAACTTATAACAAAAACAAAAATACCCAAAAGTTCAAAATTACATCACCAAACCAAAAATTAAGAGTTTTTAAATCACTGGGTTGCCTCCCAGCAAGCGCTCTTTTAACGTCACTAGCTTGACCCAATAAAGCTTCAAGTTCCATCTTCTTTTTCTTCTTCTTTCTATTGAACTTCTTCAGAAATTTGATCAAACCAGGAACCTGTTGCAATGTCTCAATCATAGGAACTTTAATCTCCAATTTCTTGAAGATTTCCATAAAGCGCTCAAATTTCTTCTTCCTATGATACTTCTTTGGATGAGGAAGAGGTTTTTCATATGATTCTTTCTTTTTTTCTCTCGTCCTCTTTTTCTTTTCTCTCAGTTTCTTTTTGCTCTTTTTCTTTTCTCTTATTTTTTTCTTCCCTTCTCTTTTTCTTCTCAACTTCTTTATTTTCACACAAATTTTCTTTCTCTCTTTTCTCTCAACCACTTCTTTTTCTTTTTCTTCATCTTTATCTTTCTCACTCAACTCTTCTTTTTCTTTTCTCTCTATCTTTTCCTCATCTCTCCCTATTTTTTTCTCATAAAAAGTTTTGTCACTTTCAGTGACAATGGCTTGACCTTCCTCCTTAGGGTTAACTTCAGTATTAACCTTAACGCTCAATCTCTGACTAATGTAACGGAGGTGCATCTCCATCCTTTTACATGATGCTTCAATGCTTTTCTGAGTAGAGGTGGAATTTTTCAAAAATCGTTGAAGGGTGTCATCCAAACTTTCTGATAGAGAGGGTCGTTGCTGCCATTGTTGTGGTGGCGGCCTATCAAATTCTTCGACAGTGATGAGTCAATATTTTCTCAATTTCACTTAGCTTATTGTACCGAATTTAATCAGGGAATTGTGCTTAAATGTCCGGTATTTTTCCGTTTTTGCTAATTGTGCTTAATTTGACCAAAAATTCTTATTTTAATTAATTTGAATTATTTGAGCTAGTTATTTCCATTATTAATTGTAGGAAAATTGTTGGATAATATTTGGGACATTTCGGAGGTCAAAAGAAAATGTGACATCAATTTTGTTTAAACTAAAACATGAGAGGTGTGGATTTACTTTTTGGAGGTGCAACTGAAATTCTGGTCCAACTTGGCGGCAGCTTGTCACGGAGTGGGCTGGTCCACGCCCATCTATCTTCATCAAGCACATGGAAGGCACACACGTCCAAGAAGCAAACTTGAGGGGGTGCTGGAAGAAAGAAAGCACACGCCCACGCCGAGAGTCCAGCAAGGTAGGAGCACGCACAAGCAAGGGAAAGCATCCAACAGCAAGCGCACGTCAATAATTGTAGAACTCTTTTTTGTTACATAGGAGCTCCTCTTTCACTGTTGAGCTCATTATCACTAGTAGCCATATTTTCAATAATTTCTGTTGCTTCCTCTGGAGTTTTCCATTTAATGTTTCCTCCTGCTGAGGCATCAAGCATCATCTTGGTTTGTGAACCAAGACCTCCAAGGAAGGTAAGGACTACTTCCACTTCATCGAATCCATGCGTGGGTGTCTTTCTTAATAGGCTTTTATATCTGTCCCATGCATGACCTAGTGACTCCTCCATGCCTTGCCTGAAAGATGAGATCTCTTGCTTTCTTTGTTGACCTTGGAAGAATTGAGTGCCCATATAGTCAAATTCTTAACTGAATTGCATCCTGCAAGCATTAGGCACAAAACTCTAGAAAATATTTGTTAGCACAAAAAGATAGAGAAGATACAAAGAATAAATGATAAGAAGATAAAAGATAGCAAGATAGAAGATAAAAACATAAAATAAAAAAATAAAAACAGAAAATAGAAAAAAAAATAAAAACAGAAAACGAAAAAAAAAATAAAAAAAATAAAAAATAAAAAAAATAAAAAAAATAAAAACAGAAAACAAAATAAAATAAAATAAAATGAAATAAAATCTAATCAAATAAAATAAAATAAAATAAAATAAAATAAAAACAGAAAAAATAAAAACATAAATTCAAAATTAAAGTCAAGGATAATCAATAATCACACAAATTAACCAGTTAAACCACGAGTCCCCGGCAACGGCGCCAAAAACTTGATGACAAATTTATGAACACCGAAAAACGGCGCCACAAACTTGTTTAACAATCGGCAAGTGTGACCGAATCGTATCAAGTAATAAAACTTGGTAAGACCAAGTATTCGTTCTCCCAAAGGACTCACGGCCTAGTTAGCTATATGATTTGTTGATTATTTAAGACTTGTAAACAATTGATTTTAGGTTTAAATGCAAAAGACAATAATTAAACATGTATGCATGAATTTGATCAATGGAAAAGAGGAAAACAAACACTTTAATGAATTAGATGGATGAGTATGTTGTTGGGGTTATCAATTTCATCTTATCCACTCTCATATACTTTTAGGAATTCATCATTCTTTTCATCAATTGCTAATGCCACTATCTAAATCACCTTGCAAGAAGGCCTATCCTTAATTACGAGTTCATACAATTCCTAGCATTCCTAGTAATTAGTTCTGAAGTGCACACTACAAGAAATATGACTATTACATACGGATTATTATATACGGATTATAATCCGTATATAATATATATATTACATACGGATATTATATACGGATTTTAAAAAGAAAATTATATACAGATATTATATACGGATTTTTACATACGACAAATCCGTATATAAAAGTCGTATATAATGTTGGCGCGTGATGGTGAGAAAGTTATCTAAGGATAGATCCGTATATAGTTCCAATTATTTGTACGTAACTCTGTCCACGTTTTAACTACCAATGTTACATACGAAAAAATAATTTACTTAAAAAAATTCTGATTAAAATGAAGGCAACCGAACCTCAAATCTCTCCCTCGAACCCTCTTCTTCTCAAAACCCTTGATCTTCTCTCTATCTCTCGAACCCTATTTGATCTCTCTCTCAAACCCTCGCGATTTCACATCTCTCTCTGGAGCCCTCTTTGCTCTCATTGTCCCTCTCTCAAGCCCTATTCGCCTCGCTGTCCCTCTCCCGAGCCCTCTTCACTGTCGCTGTCCCTCTCTCGAACTCTTGCTTCTTTCCCCTTTCTCTCTCGAACTGTCGTCGCATAATAACACAACAATGTCGTTGTCCTTCGTTGATGAAGCAATCTCCTTCATCGTTCGTTTCAGAGTCGTAGTTCGACGCTGAGAGAGTACCTTCATCCACCCTAGGTTCGTGATAATACTCCAAGAGCGGGAAGGGTTCGGAGAGGAGTGAAAAATAGAAAGATTGTTCGGTGAGAAATGCGAATTAGGTCACGTGTTCGGTGGAAAAGGAAGATTCAACGGCTGAATCGGTGAAATGGTGCAAAAATGAGGATGTAATCGGTGGATTCGATGGAGAAGGCTATAGTGATTTATCAGAAAATATTCCGGAATTTATGTTCTTTCTCTTCTCTTCGACATTTATGTAAATGTTTTTGTGCAGGTTCAAGAAGTGTACGAAATTTCAGCTGAGTATGAAGAAAAGCGTGACCCTAAGAAACTGGAAGAATTTGGAAATATGATAATTAGTTTGGATGCAGGGGACTCTATTGTTGTTGCCATGTCCTTTTCCCACATGCTTAACTTGGCCAACTTGGCTGAGGAGGTCCAGATTTCTCGTCGTCGAAGGAAAAAGGTGAAGAAAGGACATTTTGCAGATGAGAACAATGCAACTACAGAATCAAACATTGAAGAAACTCTCAAGAAACTTGTATTTGGCTTGAAGAAGTCTCCTCGGGAAGTTTTTGATGCACTGAAAAACCAGACTGTTGATCTGGTTCTTACTACTCATCCTACTCAATCAATTCGTAGATCTTTGCATCAAAAGCACGCAAGGTTTGTTACAAAAGTATAGTGTTTTTCAGCTTCATTATTCAATTTTATACTTTCTTTGTTTAAGTTGGTTCAGGACACCAAAATTGAGCTTTCTGGTTTTGATCTGCATTGTAGGATAAGGAATTCTGTCTAAATTTTATGCCAAAGACATAACTCTTGATGATAAGCAGGAGCTTGATGATGCCTTGCTAAGGGAAGTAAGTATCAAAACACTAGGATTATCTTTGTTGGTTTAGCAAACTGCATTATCCACGCCTTTGTTTGGAGTTTATTCTGCAGAAGAAGAAATGTTCAAGGTGAAAAGAAACAAAGGCTTCGTTGAGTCAATGACATTGTTGACAATTTTCTTTTGTTACTTTTGTCTATGTTGTGCAGATTCAAGTTGCCTTCCGTACAGATGAAATCAAGAGTGAGACCAGGGATGAGCTACTTCCATGAAACAATTTGGAATGGTGTTTCCAGATTTCATCAAGCAATCTGGTATGATTTTAAGCATGATTTTTTAATATGATTTTAAGCATGATTTATCAGAAAATAACCAAGGTTGGAATTTCATCAAGCAAAGTTTCATTGTTAAGCAAAGTTTGTTGATGTTATCTCACAATTTGGCAGTCACATGTGCACGTTTCATTGTTAAGCAAAGTTCTCAGATAGTTTGAAAATTCTGATACCTCGGGATCAAGAACCCAAACAATTTCTAACTAAGCTGTGACAAGCTTTGGGATTAAGATAGTTTTTGGCCTAACTTATTTCTAATTTTCTTCTCCTTATAAGAAGAAATAGTATATATAAAACTTAAAAAAAAAGTAGTATAGTTTTTAGAAGAAATTATGAAGTATTAAATAAGCTAATTGGTGGAGCTTCTCTGAAGTTTTTATGGAGCTTCTTAAGTTGGATATCATAATCCTGTCCACCGATGTTTTATGCTTTCCTTTATTTGTTGCATGTTTATATTTTTTGTAAACCTATAATTTACATTAACAAAAATCACTTAAATGACTTTTTATAATTTTAAAAATTAGCAGTTCTTAAATATATGCTTTTGAAACAATTTTATGTAAACCAAAGTAATTTTTGCTGAGAATTTTTAATTTTTATTTTAGTTTTTATATCCATTAATGTGCAATCTACAGACATAGGAAATATAACTATGGCTTATTGCAAATATACCCCATTAATTTCCTTTTAATATGAACTTTATCTTTGAAGTTATTTTTGTTGAAATGCATTCTTACCACAAATTTTAATATTACAATATCCACAATGTTGACACTAGTGTTCTAATTTCAATATGAAATCTTTTGCAGCACCTTTTTAAGGAGTTATGGAAATGATATGATTAACATCGACCATTGTTGTTACCATCATTTAAGAGTATTAATCCATCTAAATAGGTATCATTTCATTGGTTAAATTATATGTTCATCTTGCTTCCTTCCTAATTAACCATGAAATGTTTAATATAATTTATTATCTTAGAAAGGCCGTTTATGCAGGAATATCTTCATTCTTATTTAGTTTTTTTTAACCTTTCATGGGATGGATAAACATTTCTTAAAAGGGTTCTTAAATGTTGTCAAAGCTAATAAGATGAAAATTTGGTGTTTAAGAGGCAGAATGAGCTTAAAGAAATTTACAGAGGATATAAGCTCTGATGGTACATATAAAATTGTCATTGAAACAGTCATGCCTCGGTACATATAAAATTGTGGATTCCTTTATATTTCAATTTTCATGAATCCACGATATTAATTTTTTCTTGATCAATTTTGCATTGCAGGTATGACTTTGTGGATTCTCTGATTGTGGGTGATATATAATGTTTTTATTGGTGATTTTTGAGTGTAAGAAGGTTTAAGATGATTTAATATGTGAATTTGTGGATATTTTATTTAGAAAAAGATGATTTTAATGTTGATTCAAAACCACTTTGCAATTTCATGTAATCTAGTAGAAGTAGCAACAAAGGTATACTCTCACATTTTAAACTTAGAATTGAAATTTGTACTTATCATGCTTTTTCTGTAAATTCAGAGTACTTATTTTTCCACTGAAAATTGGCTCTGGCACTGTTAGTTTTTTCTCATTTGTAGTCCCAAAATGGACTTGGCATGCTTTTTCTGTAAGCTTTGATTGTGTAATTACTACTCTGTATAAATAACGAATTCTGCCAAAGTTCAATGGTTCATTGATTTGAATTCCATTGCAGGATTTATTTGAGAAGAAAGAGATGTGGCCTTGTGAAGCTTGTGGGTTGAACATTCCTTATAAGATGTTAAAGAAGAAAAAGGATTTAAGGGTCGGGGGCCAATTCCTATGTAGAACATAAAAGAGTTTGTATATCATTTTCTTCTCATAGATTGTATTTAGTTCTGGAACTAAAACATCATAATTCAAGTTCTGGACTTGTTTAGAATTTTTTTCCAGTCTCTAAAATCACTTTGTTTTTCAGTTAACAAAATCAAAGCATTATTGTGGCATATGCAAGAAAGTTTGGGATCTTCAGATAGTGGAAGTTGGGTAAGTAGCTAAATCTTGTTAACTAATTAAGGTTACTCTGTTATGCTCAAAAGACTATATTGGTTAATATTAACCTTTTCCTTTTACCTTTGCGGATGTCCCATTACTTGGTATTTTGTCTCTTTGGAGGAAGAGGGTAGAGGACCATGAAGAACATTGGAAGAAGTTGTTAAAAGGGATGTCACAGGGAATAATTCTCTAAGGATTTGTTTTTTGACTGTACCCAATGGTGTAATCCATATAGTTGACATAGTTTAATGAATTAAGAATTTTGTTGTTGTTTTCAGCTTAATAGTATGGCATTTTAGCATTATGATAAACTGGAAAAAAAGAATTTTATAATTCTTTCATGATGAATCAACCATTGATAAAATATAATTCATTATCTTTGAAGACTAGTTGCTTCCATTTTTATAATCTAGAGCTGGAACAAGATCCAGATTTCATAATGTTGTCTCGCCAATTCAAAGCTACTGTTATGGAGCTTATTTATGTTTTGGAGCTGGTAAAGCTTTTACCTTCAGCACTTAACATTTACTGATAATATAGAATTTTGATTTGAGTATTTAGCTTTAGAAAACCTAGGATAATATAAATATTAGTTGAATATTACCATTTCAGTCTATGCTTGCCTAAAATATTTTGGGTTATTCATGTTAACTTCTGTTTTATAGTTATATGTATAAACTATTAATTTTAATATTTTGGGATTGTCATCTTTTTGTGTTGCATTTGTATTTAATTACTAAAAATTCCTTGCTTGTTTGTAGAAACAAAGAACTGGTTGAAGGGTTGCAATTAAGGGTCACCTTATGAGTGGCAAGTTTACAGGTGAGTAATCTTCCTTTTGTGTTTGAACATGATTATTAAGAAAAGTAATTAGAACAGGTGAGTAATCTTCCTTCATGTTACTTTCTAGTTATATATTTATGATTTAATTGTCTTTCTTCTCTTAATAATTAGAAAAGTACTTAATATGGTGTATTTTTTGGTAACGGGTAACAACTATTTGAAATTCTCTAATGCTTCTGTGCCATTTCGAATTGATACATAACATGTTTGACCATACTTATTTTCTGCAGGTTAATTCTATATGGATGGTACAATTTTAAGATTTGGGGAGTTGAAGGGACCAGGGGCAATGATTGAACAAGTTAAAGGGTTTTCGTATTCAGTTTTTTCTCTTCATGGTGCAAGCCCTTTCCTTCCAACATCAGATGGTGATGTGCAAGAGAAGCATAATGAATCAATAACAACTACTTAGAAGAGCAAGAAGTCATGGTGGGGAGTTTTGAAATATTAGTGTTAGTAGTTATGAACATTCTTTTAGATATTTTTCTCTTTTTCATATTTTTCTTAATATTTTATATTTTATTGTAAAAGTTAAATTTGAGTGTTATGAGATATTAATATTAAGGAGTTGTATTTATTTCTTTGAACTCTCTTTATAGAGTATTCAAATAAAATTTTCATGTTTTAATTATTTGATTTTCAACACAATTATATATTATAAATTCTTAACATTTATAATCTGGTAGTAATTATTTATAATTTTATGAGAAGTTTTAATGTGTAAAAATTTTAATATTAATTATATAACTATTAGAAAAAATCAATCTAATTAAATATGTTATAAACAATAGATACATATGTACATACTGTATCCGTATGTAAAATCCGTATATAATATCCGTATGTAAAATCCGTATATAATATCCGTATGTAAACTCCGTATATAATATCCGTATGTAAAATCCGTATATAATATCCGTATGTAAAATCCGTATATAATATCCGTATGTAAAATCCGTATATAATATCCATATGTAAAATCCATATATAATATCCGTATGTAAAATCCGTATATAACTTATATATGGATTTATCCGTATATAACCCTAGCTACGACGGTATTATATACGGATTTTTGCCCGTATGTAATCCGTATATAACCAAGTTTTATATACGGATTTTAGGTGTTATATACGGATTTTGGCTGTATGTAATGAACTTTTTTCTTGTAGTGGCAGGAGCTTAAAGGCAACCAATATGCTATTGGGAGAAATTCCCCAGATCTAGATTTCCCCGTACGTTCCCATATCGACAAAATCAATAATCATGGCAATGAATGAGTTAAACAAAGCAAGCATTAACCAAAGAGGAAAATCCCTAACTAAAGATGAAAGAAAGCATGTATCTTAATATAAGATGTTAAAACAAATTCCATATATGAGAGTTTCACAAGACTACATTGATTCCCCAACAACAATACAAGGTTTAGTTCACCATATTCATGGTGAAACTAGATGAACAATAATGAAAGAATGAAAGAGATAGAAAAACCCTAGAAAGAGAAGAGGAGAGCCGTCACCATCTCCCAATCTACCCCCAAGGGGTGAAAAATGTGTTTCTGCTTCCTTCCAGCCAAAGATACAAACCCTAGGACGTGCAAGTCCTTAAATAAGGCATAAAAATAACATAAAACAAGTCCAAGCCCATAAAAACAAAAGAAAACCGGTCCAAGCCCACTTAGAATGGCGCTCAGCGGTATTTTACCGCTGAGCGGTACTAGCGCATGATCCATTTTGCCCCCCAGCTGCTGTTTTGGCCCTCAGCGGTGATTTCGGCACCCGAAAAGTGCCGCTCAGCGGTATTTTTCCACTCAGCGCCACTCGGTCAGACTTTTTCTGCGTTCTAGTTGGTTTTTCAGCATTCTGGTTGACTGTTGACTTTTCTGGTTGACTGGTTGACTTTTCTGGTTGACTGGTTGACTTTTCTGGTTTCTAGTTGACTTTTCAGCACTCCAATCATTCGGTATTTCAATTCTTCTTTCAAATCATTCAATTAGCCTACAAAATCAAGGGAATCTTGCACAAAACCATTAAATTCACTTTCGACTCTCTTATTCTCAAAACTAAAGCAAAAATATGAGTTCAAGCTAGTTTCTAAGTCTTAAAGGTTGCTTTTGGTATCAAATTTAAGCATTAAAATAACGGTTTTTCAACCGTTATCAATCGACCACCTTCAGTGGTCCCCCGACGACCATCAGTGGTCCCCCGACGACCTTCAAATCATTGCCTGGGCGAAGGCCTAGGATCTTCTCGAAGCTTCTTTGTGTGTGTGTGTGTGTGATATTATGTTTGACTTCGTTTATACGTGTGTTGTTGTTCTTACTGAAACATGCTTTGAGTTCTTACTATGCTATGAACCCCCAAAATGAAGCCTTGAGTTCTTACTATGCTTTGTGTGTTGTTGTTCTTACTGAAACAGGCTTATTGGTTGGCTGACAGTGAAGAGATGATGCCTAAGCCAAAGGAGGAGCAAGAAGTGAAGAAAGTGGTGATTAGGAAGGAAAGCTTTGGGGACTCTGAGCTTGAAGGTAGTTGTGGTCAACAAATAATGTCAAGGAGATGAGGATGGCTGTTTACTAGCTTTGGGAACATTAGAAGATCATTTCCCAATGAATCAGTATCTTAAAATTAAAAAAAAAAAAAAACAAGTTACCGCCTCGGTTACCTAAAAACCGAGGCATAATCCATTCCTTTCTGACTCAGTTCATAACCGAGACATAAAACCAATGTCTTATTATTACCTCGTCTAAATATGCTTCGGTTGTAAAACCGATCCGTATAAACAAAAGCAAGTGGTGCCATTTTCTCATAATGCAGTAGTGTTATATCCTATTTGAAATAATCTATAGAATAACCAATAATTATTTTTAACTTATCACAGTTCACAAAGCCATCAAAAAGAATATTTGGAATAAGAAGATCAGAGACTTCCAATCAGTGCTGACACCTATAATATTTCATTTCTTAAATGAGAGAACAACTGTCGCAACCGGAATCGCGACGGGACGACGATCCAAAAAAGGAAACGGGTTTTGGAAAAGAGATTTGGAGTCGCCACCATAGTTTATTATGGGAAACTACGGAAAAACCATAAAAAGGATAAGGCATGGTCTACAAGAACCAGATTCTGGGTTCGGGAGTCGGTTACGTGTAGGGAAGGTGTTAGCACCCTACAACGCCTGCCCTAAGGCAGTACCTTTAACTAAATGCGCCAATATGATGTGGTTTTCAAAATGTTTAACTATCCCCTAAAATAAAATTCTAAATAATCAAAATATATTTTTTTAGTTTTTTGGGCCCGACAAGGATTGACCTTGCTCCTACGTATTCTCATTCAAAATGAGAAATCAGGGTTACGTAGTTCTTTTGGAAACTATTTGAGAAGTTTGTTTGGAATTTGTTTGAAAATTTGTCTTGAAATGATTTTGGATTTTTGGGAAGTGAACTTGACAAGGACTGACCTTGCTCCTACGTATCTCCACTTTTGGTGGGGAATCAAGGATCACGTAGTTCTGGGAGAGAAATTGTTTGTTGTTTGAAAATGTGAATGTTTATATTTTGGTATTTTTATGTGAGAAGGAGAAAAGTTTTTAGCACAAGGACGATGCGAACGATCACACATGTGCCTAAACCTTAAAAATATATTTTTTGTATTTTTTATAAAAGAAAGAGAAAAGGTCTTTTAGCACAAGGACGATGCGAGCGATCACACATGTGCCTAAACCTTTTAAAATATTTTTGTTATTATTTGAGAAAAGAAGAAGAAAAGGTTTTAGCACAAGGATGATGCGTGCGATCACACATGTGCCTAAACCTTTAGAATATTTTATTATTATTTGAGAAGAGAAGAAGAAAAAAAGGTTTTAGCACAAGGACGATGCATGCGATCACACATGTGCTTAAACCTTTTAAAATATTTTTGTATTTTCTTTTATTTAGGCTATAAATATTGTATTATTAAACATATATTTTAGGATAAGTAGATATCTAGAAAAAATACATAAAATAAAAATAAAATAAAATAAGACAATAAAAAAAATAAAATAAATAAAAAAACAAATCAAATAAGATAAAATAAATAAATGGAATAAAAAAAACAAATACGTAAATAAAAATAAAGCAAAAATGGGGGGCCAAATGAGAAAGGGAGTGCCGAACGGTCCAACGAACGGACGTTGGCAAAGGATTCAGAATGACGAGCGTTCGTTAGGGGTGATGGCGAACGGACGTTGGCAAAGGAGGCTGAATGACGAGCGTTCATTGGGGGAGGTGACGAACGTACGATGAGAATGAGGCGGAATAACGAGCATTCATTGGGGGAGATAATGAACGTTCAAAAATGTGGCTGAAAGACGAGCGCTCGTTGGGGAGATTATGAACGGACGTTCAAAAATGTGGCTGAATGATGAGCGCTCGTTGGGTGAGATGACGCACGGACGTTTGAGAAATGGAGGCTGAATGACGAGCGCTCGTTGGGGAGATGACGAGCGGACACTGGGAAAGAAGGCTGAATGACGAGCGTTTGTTGTTGGAGATGACGAACGGACGCTGGGAAAGGAGGCTGAATGACGAGCGTTCGTTGGGGGAGATTATGAACGGACGTTGAGAATGAGGCGGAATAACGAGCGTTCATTGGGGGAGATGGTCACCAAACGGTCCGTCCAAGAAGTGGCTGGACAGACGTTTGGAGAGAGGCCGGTGACGAACGTTCGAAAAAGGCTTAATAACGTGCGTTTATTTCTGGGCTTGGCCCAGCACTGGCCCGGGGTGGCTTTTCTGACCTAGAATCCCCTAGGGGTTCAGCATTCCCCTTCCATTCCTCACCCACTCAGATCCCACACTCTCCCGTAAGTTCACCCCCTCAGCTCACACACTCTCCAGAGACCCAAGGTTCCCCGCTTCTCCCGCCGTCCGTCTCGGCTATAGCAGCCACCACGCCTCACCTCCAGCAAAAACCGACCACCGCGAGTAGCGGCCCAAGGCGTCGCAAGTGCCTCTGCTCACCGCCGAGACCCTCGCCGGCCGCCGTTCCAACTCTTCCTCTCTCGTTTTCAAACGTTATCTCCTTAATTTGTATAACATACTATGTGCGTGTGTGCTGTTTGGTGAGGAAGAAGATGAAGGCATGGAGCTGGTGAGAAGAAAACGGTTTAAAGGCTCGACTTTATGCGGGTGTTTGGAGATGAAGATGAGTTATCAGTGAAGGCAACCATGGAAGCTTACCGAGACCATGCTTGGGGGGGGGGGGTTTGAGATTTTAATCTGATATTGTAATGTGTTTATGCTTTTGGTTTTTTTTTTGTTTTCTGTATATGCCTATTCAAATCCTTTGCTTTGCTGGTGATTTGGAAATGAGCGACTTTGCTGATAATTGCTTTTGGCTGTGGTTTGGTTAAAATGCTTGAGAGGATATGAAAGGGGATGACAATGCAAAGGTTCAGTGGTGGATTAGCGTTTTGCAGGTGAAAGAAATTGGGGATGGTGTTGAAATCACTGGGGAAGGCCGAGGGGTTTGGCTGGATATTGATTTGGTCTCTTTTGTTTGCTTATTTTTTTTATACAAGGAGGATCAGGAACAAGATAATCAAGAGGATGAAACTGATGATATTAGTGGCAAAGTCGTACATGGGAAGTCACATGGTGAATATGGGAGGGTGATTGTACGTGGAAGGATGACGACGGACGGGAATATTCATACATCCAAACACACTTAAACAGAGCAACATCACATTATAATGCAGTATGACTACGCAAGTGAACGGGGGAATAAGGCGTGCTTACCTCTAGGAGCTTCACTGGCCGCTGTTAGCTATGTGAATCCGATGACTCCTCCTCTTCTTCCAAGCTGGCTTCCGCGTCTTTTTTGCAGGTGCCAAAAGTGGTGAATGCCCTCTAGAAGCCCTCACCAATGATCGAAGATGATGGATAAAAAACCAGACAACCCCTTGCTGCGTGTATATTTTTTTCTTGCTTTTCTGAGTGTCCTCCTCTTAAAATCTCTGTGCCCCGTATCAAAATCCCCTTGTACCGATCCCGTACATCCAAAACGTCTCTGCCATCATCCGCGTACTCTGTAAAACGGTTTCTGCTCCCCTTCATTCCAACATCACGACCTTATCCCCCAATCAGAAACCTTCTTTTCCCTTTTTCATCATTTTTACTAAAAGACAAAAATGCCTTTTTCTCTTTTTTTTTTATATAAAATTAGAACAAAATAAAATATAAAGGGATGACACTAGAAAAAACAAAAATAAAATAAAATAAAAATAAAAAATAAAAATAAAAATAAAAAAGAGAAAAAAAGAAAAAGAATAAGTAAAGTGAGAAATAAAAATAAAAATAAAGATAAAAAATAATATAAGAATAAAATAAAGCATAATAAATAAATACTAAAAAAAAAGTTAGAAAATAAACAAATCAACAAAAGTAAAATAAAAATAAAAGGATTAAAAGCAAAAAAAAAGTAAAACAGTAAAAATAAAAATAAAAATAACAATAGGAAAATAAAATACCGTAAAAGCCAAAGAAACAATCCGGACGAAATTTGGTATTGACAGCTGCCCCTCTTTACTTAGATTTTACTAGATAATATGACAAAGTGATGTTTTCATATTATATTGTAAAAGATAAGTAAAGATAAAAATACTAATTTCGTCTGGATTTCTAAGGAGGCGAAATGAAGGAAGATGAATACAAGACATAAGATTAGCCAAATCCATGAAAAATGTGAGATTGCAACATAAACGACCATTGCCGAGCAGAGGGCCCAAAATCACAGAAAGACTAGAGGCGCCAGACAAGACTGGGCTTGAAACGCTGAACCAAAACCGTGCTTGAGGGAAACGAGGTGTACAAACCTCGTGGAGGGTGTACAAACCCTGAACGAGTGATGTGAGGTGTGCTAACCTCATGGAGGGTGTACAAACCCTATGGATGAACGATATGAGGTGTACTAACCCTATGGATGAATGATACGAGGTGTACTAACCCTATGGGTGAATGCTATGAGGTGTTGATGGAAGCAACTCCAAGCTTCAAGAATGGAGCAACTCCTTGGACAGAATGACGTAGCGGACTGGTTGGATGAATGGCAAACGGAGGTGCAGACCAGGTGTTCGATGGAAGGTTTGGTGCGGTTTTGGAGGTGTGTTTGCAGTGTTTCTAGCTCAGACAGCCTTCCAAGAGGGAAGGAAGCTAGAGATAAATGTGCTAAGAAGGCACAAGTCAATGAACTTGAAGAAGAAGTGGCTGGAACCAATTCAACAGCATTTCTTTATTCAATTCAAGTTGAATTTACAATGGATGAGCTCTCTTTTTATAGGCAAAGATGAGCTTTGGAAGTGTGCTATGAAAGCTATCTTAGTCTACAAATGTAAAACATGCAAAATCCAAGTGCAGCAGCTGTTTCCAGTCCATGTGCTCCATATGTTCCTCATGGAAAAGGTGCTGAATTAATGAACCACATGTTTGCTTGTTTCCCACGTTTTGCACATGTAAAATGTGTTTTTAGCTTGGCTAAATGATGATGGCAGCAGCAGCATAGGTTTCCAAGTCTTCCTTATTTGGCCTACAAAACAAGGTAAAGATATTTAGTTAAAGAAGAACAAGCTAAGACTTAGAAAGAAAAGATTAAGTCCTTTATTCAACTTCCCTTTCTTGGTCTTAGAGTAAAGTTGATACTTCTTTGGATGGGAAGTCCCTAAAGGGGTTGCCATCATTCCCTCCCTCTTTAAAAATGATTTGTCCTCAAATCGGGAAGAAAGAAAGAAGCACAACTTTGGTTTTTGTTTTCCTCCTGGATCAAAAATATATATACAAAAGATAGCAAAAATGAGTATGATGGAAAAGATGTAAACAAAGATAAGAAGACAAAAGAAAAATCTTGTATTTTTGAAAAATATTTTCACTAAATTAGTCTTGGAAAAATGGAAAATTCCATAGTCCTAAGTTATTTGACTTTTATCTTGAGTTACTGGTTTACACAAGGGTAACATTAACTCAAGTTTTGAATTGCCATATTTTGAAAATGATTGCACAGAATATGGGATGGCAATTGATTCAAAAGAGAAATGAATACTAGAAGAGTGCACAATAATTGGAAAAGAAGTAAAGAATGAGAACCCATCCCTTTTAGGTTCCATGGTAATGGTAAGAATAGGAGTTGCCATCATTTGCGAGAGCTCCTTCTCTTTACTTTCCTCTACTTTCTTCTTTTCTTCTTCTCTTTGCTTTTCCTCTTTCCTTCTCTCTCTTTCCTTTCTCTCTTCTTCTTTTTTTTTCTCTTTCTTGTCTCTCTTCTTCCTTTCTCTCTTCTTCTTTTCTCTCTCTATTTCTTTTCTCTGCTTCTTCTCTCTCTCTTTCTGGTCTCTCAACATCTTTTTGTAGTTTTAATTCTATTTCCTTAGCTTGCAGCTCCTTAAGTTTAATCTTAAATTCTAGTTCTCTAATAAGGAAACCATTGTCATTTAAGCTTTCAAGAAATGTTTTTCCATCTTGAATGTAAGCTCTCAGCAAATGTAGGTTTCTCTTAATAGTTGAAGTCACAAACTCTTTTCTCATGCAAGATTTTAATTCAGACCAATTATGAATGGGAGATTTTCTACCTATCCTAACATGATATTGTCTCTCATCCCACCACTCTCTTGCATGATTTTCAAATCTAGATGTGTAGAGACTAAGGACATAAGATTCACTATTGCTAGAATGGAAATAGGATTCAGGTTTACTTTTTCTAGCAATAAATGGATGCATGTCATTAATGTCCTTTTCCCAAGCTAGGTATGTTAAAGCACCAATATCCACACCAAAGTATGGAATTTTTGCCCTAGCTTGTTTATACAATTCATCCTCCATCCGATCAAATTCATGATAGGAACAAGTCCTTCTTCTAGCTTCATCAAGTTTTCTTTTAATTTCTTTGAAAGTAATGGATTGATCAAAACTAGAAGACCGAGAGGACCTATATGAAGAAGAAGACCTATAGGAATCATAACAAGACATCAAAACTCTTTAAATTTTTGTGAAGGATTTCTAGAAAGATTCTAGAGGTAAAATTAACCAAATAGCTCCCAGGAAGGAGAGGTGAGTCTCAATGGACAAGCTTAAGAACCTTGTCCTTCCTAGCCAGAGTGTCTTTGGTTGTTTCTTACCTTAGTTTCTAGGTAGAAATCTTTCAAAAGCTTTTTAAATGCAAGATGAAATGCACCTAGAAACCAAATGAAGGTTTATCTATATGAAACGCGCCCCTAAGTACCACGGAGACTTAAAACATAAAAGTCAACAAGCAAAGTAAAGTAAAGCAAATGGAAATGAATGAGACACGGTCCTAAGTGAAAGTGCAAATGACACTTGGAGCCACTTGACACACTTTCACACTAAGAAGTGGAAACTAAACTATTACAATGTTGTATGGTGCACTTGGAATTGCTTGAAAAGCATTTTTCCAAGTCACTTTAAATTGAAAATGAACACAAAATGGAAACAAATTACAAAGGTTCCGTGATATCAAGCCAAAATTACAAGTAAGATTTTTACAAAAGTAGCAAAGCCAAGTGTGGCTGCTGTTTCACAAAGTACTGGTCCAAATCATGAGCATAAAGGTGGTATGGTTGCTGAAACTGCTGCTGAAATTGGTGCTGGAACAGCAAGAAAGAAGTGCAGTAGGAGTCCAAGCTTGTGGCCCTTTTAACACCTCATCCACTTCCTAAGAAGCTACCCCCTTGGAGCAAGAAATCTGAGGTAGAAACACTACACCAAAACGTCACAGCACCAAAGCAAACACCAAACCAGTCAACAAACAAACCAGCTGCTGCACCAGTTTTAATTTTCGCAGACCAGTTTTTTGGCACAAAATAGAAGCCAAACAAGTTGAATTCAAGTGAATTTAAGTTTGGAATCACAGAAGGGACACAAAAGAAACCTAGGAGAGGCACTAGAACAGATTACACAAGCAAGAAAAAGCAAAAACAAAGATCAAAATCAAGTGCAGTGAAACTGTTTGATAATTTTAGAAACTGTTTGATGAAAGTCCCCAATGAATCTCAGATTTTGTGATTTTCGGGTTTTGGGGTCAAAACTGGATTGCTTGGTTTTCTCTTGCTTTTTATGGATGTAATACACTCTTTTAATCATATCATTGCATTTGGAAACTTGAAACTAGCTTTTGCCAATCCAGAAATGAAAATTTAAAGGGTGGACAAAATCAAACAGCACTTATTTGCATACTGCACTAGAAAAATGATGTGAAAATGATGCTTTCAAAGTGAAAATTGTATGGTAGTGTTTGGAAAGGTTAATTCATGGTGCAAGCAAGTTTATATCATCAAATGGAAGGTGTTCAACTGTCAAACAACAAGGAAAAAGGAACGCAACTGAAATTCACTGGTCCACTTAAAAAAATTTAGCAAATCAATGGTTGGAAACTGATTTTACAGTGCTAGTGTAAAAATTTACCAAATGAACAGTAACTACAAGTTTCAAATGGTAAAATTCACATGCAAAAATGTTTAAATTGCACTAAAACAATCAGAGTCATCAAATCACCTCTGCTGTAGCCAAAAATGCAACAAAATAGGGTGGTTTAAAGAAGAAATCTGCATATAGGCTTCTCAAGAACCATTTGAACAGTGCACACAAGTTGAAAATGACAAAATACACTTGTTCAATTGTTCATAATGCATAGAAACAGCCAGCAGCTTTGTATGACAGTAGTAGTTGCCAAAATTCAAGAAAATTGGACCAAAACTGCATCAGATTTTGAAAGCATGGAAATGACAATTTGAAAGCACACACAATGACTCTAGGAAAGTCCTAACACTAGATCTAACTGCAGAATATCAGCTAGAAGAATTTTAAACACCTAAGACACATCAAAGACAACAATCACGGTGAAAAAGATTGAATGAAAACTGTGACAACACTTGAAACCAGATTTTTGAGGAACTCAACTATGCTTATTGCATTGTAGTGATTAATACTGGTTGGCACTGCCTGGAACATGTTTAACATCACCAAATAAACCTGTTCAAAGCTTTAGATGCAAAGAAATCTAGACAAAACAGATTGCACGTGATCAAACCAGAGAAGCAAATTTGATGCAGATTTGTGATTACAGAATCATGTGTGGACTGATTTAGCACATATAATCAAGGCTAGACATTGTGTCATTGCCTTATATGATTCATCTATGGCTACACATGCACTGGAACTCAAATTAAACGAAAAATTTACAGTAGAACAGATTCAAACACATGTTGACAGAAGTTAAAACTGCACATAGGCACATGACATTGGACAAAACTAGAAAATGACTTTGAAAGCTGGAATGAACTCAAACAAAGGATTTTCACCGTTTAAAATGATCAACGAGCACTAAGGAACAATGAATGAACACAAACATCTATAGCAAACACGAAATCAAACCATAGAAGTGAGAAAAAAAAATTCAAACAGTGAGAGAGTTGACAGCACATGACAGAAACGAAAAATGAAGAAAAGAACAACTTATCTCGTTGAAGCACAGTGTGGACGTGCTGGCTGTTGATACCAAATGATGGAAGCAACTCCAAGCTTCAAGAATGGAGCAACTCCTTGGACAGAATGACGCAGCGGACTGGTTGGATGAATGGCAAACGGAGGTGCAGACCAGGTGTTCGATGGAAGGTTTGGTGCGGTTTTGGAGGTGTGTTTGCAGTGTTTCTAGCTCAGACAGCCTTCCAAGAGGGAAGGAAGCTAGAGATAAGTGTGCTAAGAAGGCACAAGTCAATGAACTTGAAGAAGAAGTGGCTGGAACCAATTCAACAACATTTCTTTATTCAATTCAAGTTGAATTTACAATGGATGAGCTCTCTTTTTATAGGCAAAGATGAGCTTTGGAAGTGTGCTATGAAAGCTATCTTAGTCTACAAATGTAAAACGTGCAGAATCCAAGTGCAGCAGCTGTTTCCAGTCCATGTGCTCCATATGTTCCTCATGGAAAAGGTGCTGAATTAATGAACCACATGTTTGCTTGTTTCCCACGTTTTGCACATGTAAAATGTGTTTTTAGCTTGGCTAAATGATGATGGCAGCAGCAACATAGGTTTCCAAGTCTTCCTTATTTGGCCTACAAAACAAGGTAAAGATATTTAGTTAAAGAAGAACAAGCTAAGACTTAGAAAGAAAAGATTAAGTCCTTTATTCAACTTCCCTTTCTTGGTCTTAGAGTAAAGTTGATACTTCTTTGGATGGGAAGTCCCTAAAGGGGTTGCCATCAGGTGTACTAACCTCGTGGAGGATGTACAAACCTTATGGATGAATGATATGAGGTGTACTAATCTCGCGGAGGGTGTACAAACCCTATGGATGAATGATATGAGGTGTACTAGCCTCGTGGAGGGTGTACAAACCTTGTGGATGAATGATGTGAGGTGTACTAACCTCGTGGAGGGTGTACAAACCCTATGGATGAACGATGTGAGGTGTACTAACCTCGTGGAGGGTGTACAAACCCTATGGATGAATGATATGAGGTGTACTAACCTCGTGGAGGGTGTACAAACCCTGTGGATGAATGATGTGAGGTGTACTAACCTCGAGGAGGGTGTACAAACCCTGTGGATAAATGATGTGAGGATCAATAGGCTCGACGAGTGCCTTGAGGTGTGCTATCGTAGAAGAAACTCTTGGATTCAGATTTTTTTTGAAGAAACATTGGTAAATACTAAGCAAAACGTTAGAGAGATTTAGATATAAAGGTCTGCTAACCTTTTTCACCACTTCATTTTCCCCTTACGGATTTTTGAACAGTTTTCTTTGTTTTCTATGAAATGATGTTATGTTATGATGGTGCATGAATGCATATGAGCCATTGGTTTCGTTCCCTTCCTTTGCTCTCGCTTTATCTTTCTTACACCTTTTTTTTTTTTTTTTTTGGGAAAATTCTATGCTTGGAATCCGTTGTCAATGTTGACGTCAAACGTGATGTACGTTCGAAATGCATTCAATCAAAATAATTTCAAGAAGCAGTGGGTTCTTTGATGAAAGGAAGAGAACGTAACTAGGGGTTCAAATTCCCTCTAGCACTAGCTTGAACCTGAAAAGGTGCGGGAGATGAGTATGAATGGTAGATGGTTGAATGATTACCTGTGAGTAACGTTAGCATTTGAATTTTTCTTACTTTGGGAGGTGTTGTTAGTATCTACACATGCATGGCCCGCAAGGGCTGCCCCAACTTTGTTGCGTATAGTAAACTTGATTTGGAGAGGGGGAAAGGTTCGGGTAGGAAGGATTGCCCCAATTTGGCGATTCTTGATTGACGGGGAGACTTCACATTTTTTGTCTTTTCTCTTTTTTTTCGATGTTTTTATTTTCTTTCCTTCTTTTTTTCTTTTCTTTTGAGTGATTGTGTCATTCACCACATCATTTCGTTTCAGGGTTAAAATTGTGAGAAAGATTAGGACAAACAGTCTTCAGTCAGCGTGGACTTTTATTAGCTTGTACCGTGGCTAAAGGTCAAAGGGTTTTGAAAGAAATGGATAATGAAGGCTCAAATAAGTGTTTGGCGGTTAAATTGTTTCAACAAGAATCATTTGCAAGGTGTCGAGTCAACTATCCCTAAAGATTTGAAACTTCGGGCATCCTTTTATTTTCATTGCTGTTTTTTTTTCTTTCTTTTCTTCCCCTTTTTGGGTCGCTTGCTTCGTTGTCTCTGTTGTGTACTTCTTTGAAACTTTATATATTTTTTATTTCTTTTTCTCTTTTCTCTTTTTTTTCAGAAATCCCCTCCTTGATTTTGGATGCCCTTGATGTACCCTTTAGGTTGACATCGATGTGCTAATGATTCTTGTCGAGGGTGATGAAAACAAATATAATTTATGGCTCAAAAGGGGTGCAATTGGATAAACTTCTTTTAATGTTTGGATAAAGAAAAAAATGGCCACACGTCACTCTGAATCTTTGCTTACCTTACTTTCTCGCGACTTTACCCCTGGAATAAAACTCGGTAGTGGTTGACACATCAACTTCATTATTTTTTCTTTCTCTTCTTTCTTTTTTTTTATTTATTTTTTTATCTCCCAATCAACAGATCGTTGGGGATGTGTACCATGATGAACACTGCCCCAGTATTGTATTCATGACAATCCTTTGTTTTAATGGGAAACGAAAAGGTTGAGGGTTCAAGTAGTATGAATGCAGATGCTCTAGCCGGAAAAGAACGATGGTTACCCCCGAAACCTTGCATCAGGAGAGGACCCAACTTTGGTATTTTCAAAATTTATTTTGCTTTCGCTTTTCGAAAACACTATGCCCTTGACAACCTCATTCACAACGAATTCAACATGTGTCTTTTCTTTTGCTCTTTTTTTTATTATTATTTTTTTTACGACACCCACCAGGACCGAGCTAAGCCGACTGAATACCCGTGATGCTTTTATTGACATTCGTTCAATTATTTTCGTTTTCATTCCTCTTTATTTACCTAAACAGCTCAGTGCGACATGCAATAATTTCAGAAAGTATGAACAAAAATTAATATGCGGTATTTATTGAATGAAATAACACAGATTACAACAATTTAAAAGGCAATGTTAATATTCGCTAACGGCAACCCCTATCACGGAATCATCATACATAGAACTTTTTGACCGCATCAGAATTAACCGGTAACGGTAATTCCTCCCCATCCATCCTTGTGAGAATTAGTGCCCCACCAGAGAATGCTTTCTTCACCACAAACGGCCCTTCGTAGTTTGGGGTCCACTTGCCTCTATGATCTTTTTGGATGGGCAAAATCCTCTTCAACACCAGTTCGCCTTCATGAAACTCTCTTGGGCGCACCCTTTTGTCAAACGCCTTTTTCATTCTCCTTTGATACAGTTGTCCATGACACACTGTTGTTAACCTTTTTTCTTCGATAAGGTTGAGTTGGTCGAATCGGGTTTGAACCCACTCAGCTTCTTCTAACTTAGTTTCCATTAACACGCGTAAGGAGGGAATTTCGACCTCAAATGGAAGTACCGCTTCCATCCCATACACTAGCGAGAACGGCGTGGCCCCAGTTGATGTTCGTACTGATGTGCGTTATCCGTGCAAAGTGAAAGGAAGCATTTCGTGCCAATCCTTGTAGGTGACCACCATCTTCTGCACAATCTTCTTGATGTTCTTGTTAGCAGCCTTTACTGCCCCATTCATCTTTGGACGATAAGGAGAAGAATTATGGTGGTGAATTTTGAATTCCTCACATAACTCCGCCATCATCTGATTGTTCAGGTTGGTAGCGTTATCAGTGATGATCTTGTTAGGTAGCCCATACCTACAGATCAACTCCTTCCTTATGAATCTAACCACAACCTTTCTAGTCACGTTGGCATACGAAGCAGCCTCAACCCACTTGGTGAAATAGTCGATTGCGACTAGTATGAAGCGATGTCCATTTGACGCTTTTGGTTCTATAGCTCCGATGACATCTATTCCCCACATCGAAAATGGCCATGGTGTAGACAACACGTTCAGAGCAGTGGGTGGCACATTGATATTATCTGCATATATCTGACATTTCTCACACTTTTTCACGTGTATGCAACAATCGTTTTCCATGGTTAACCAGAAGTAACCAGCTCTTAAGATCTTCCTAGCCATCGAATGTCCATTCATGTGTGTACCAAATGTACCTTCGTGCACCTCTTTCAATATTAACTCGGCTTCCTTTGCATCCACACATCTGAGGAGAACCATGTCATGGTTTCTCTTGTATAAAACATCCCCACTTAAGATGAAACTGCCGGCCAACCTTCTTAGTGCTCTTTTATCGTTTTCAGACGCATCCTCAGGGTATTTGATGGACAAATTTATGAACACCAAAATATGATGTCACAAACTTGTTTTACTATCGGCAAGTGTGACCGAATCGTTCAAGTAATGAACTTGGTAAGACCAAGTATCGTTCTTCCCAAAGGACTCACGGCCTAGTTTAGTTGTGTGGTTTCTTGATTAGCTAAGACTTAAAGACGAAATATTTGGATTTTATATGCAAAAGACGAAAATTAAATATGTATGCATGAAGTTTTGATCAATGGCAAAAAGCAAAAGATAAACACTTTCAATGAAATATATGAATGAATATGTTGTTGGGGGTCAATTTCATCTTATCCACTCTCATATATTTTAGGAATTCAACATTCAAATCATCATTGTTAATGCCACTCTCTAAAGTACCTTTCAAGAAGGCTTCTCCCTAATCATGAGTTCATACAATTCCTAGCATTCCTAATGATCAGTTCATAAGTGCAGGAGCTTAACGACAACCAATATAATATTGGGAGAAATTCCCCGGATCTAGACTTCCCCGTACGCGCCCGTATCGACAAAACCAATAATCATGCATCGAATGAGTTAAACAATGCAAGCATTAAGCAAAGAGGAAAAACCCTAACTAATGATGAAAGAAAGCATAGATCTTAAATAAAAGATGTAAAAACAGATTCCATATATGAGAGCTTCAAAAGATTACATTGATTCCCCAACAAACATACAGAGTTTAGTTCACCATATTCATGGTGAACCTAGATGAATAACAATGAAAGAATGAAAGATAAAACCCTAAAAAGGTGAAGAGGAAGCCTGAGCATCCAAGATCCTCCTTCAAAAGGGTGGAAGAGAGAGTGTTTGCTTCGTTCCAGCCAAAGATACCTAACTAACCCTAGGAAACCCTAAAGCTTATATATTATTCGTAAATTACAGAAAATTAGGTCCAAGCCCATTAAAGTGCCGCTCAGCGGTAAGTGCGTGTCACGTTTCTTCCCCCCAACGGCCATTTTGCCCCTCAGCGGTCCTCCCGCAAGCTCCTGAATGCCGCTCAGCGGTAAACTGCCGCTGAGCAGTGACTTCGGCTTCTCCTTTTGCACTTGTTGATGTCTTTTCTGATTCCATATCTCTCCTTCTTCACTTCTTTCACCAAATTCACCTTAAAACCTGCACAAAAACACTGAAATCAAGCATAAACCTGTCCAGCTCTCTTATTTCTGAAAATATGAAGAAAAGCATGATTTCAAGCTAGTTTCTAAGTATAAAGGTTGCTTTTAGTATCAATTTTAAGCATGGAAATAACAGTTTTTCAACTGTTATCACAACCCCAAACTTAGAACTTTGCTTGTCCTCAAGCAAACAAAATGTAACTCCATCTTCAACCAGTTCATATGATGGTTCACTTCATTCAGAAATCTTCTTTTCAAGATAAGTAAAAACATCAATCAAACTTATGATCAAGATTTCAATCAAGATGTGCACATGCTTTAGTGTTCACAAAGTCATTTAAATTCCAACAAATGCTATTATGAATGATCAATCAATTAAGCATGGATTGTTCATGTGTTTATGGAATATTTCCTCACTAGGTAAAGTGTTTCACTCACACACAAGTATATAAGAGGTAATCATTCATTCACTCTACTATCACAATGTCACATGAATCAACTTTGCCTTTCATTTTACCACAATCAAAAACATTCACAAGCATGCATCATCACAAGGACTTTTCAATGGCTTATAATATGGCTGGGCTAACAAGAAAATTGGTTTTTCTGGATCACAAAATCCTTGAGTTAAGAGAATCATAACAACACAATCATCTTATTCATTCCCAACTTTCTTTTGCCTTTGCATTGAGCTTTGCTTCTTTTTCTTTTCTTTTCTTTTTCTTTGCATATTCTTACTTTTTAGCTCTTAGCTCAATGCTTTTTCTTTTTCATGTTTTCCCAACAACCCCAAACTTGAACATTTAATAATATCACACAAGATCTTCTACTTAACTCAAGGTAAAGATTTTCAATCAAGGGTTTTCATTGTATGCTTAAGGCTAAGGGTTCAAAGGTTAGAACACAAAGTGTTCTCTTTTAGTGGGCTAATTTTACGAATTTGGCCAATAAAAAGGTTTCCAACAAACGGCCTTGATCATATGATGCAAAACAAGCAATTGATTCAATCATAGAAAACCTGGGCAAAATCATTCATGCTTTCAAAGTAATAGCATTCAACAATAACAACTATGGAGCTCAAAACCTCACATATAAGCTCATTCACATTTGACATACAAATCCTGCTTAATTTCACAATCACAATCATGATATCCTGCATTTGTTCACAAAGCTTGTGAATCACCTGTATAAGCATTTTAATGTGCAAATCATCTCAACATCAATTTAATCACAAGCATCATTCAGCATTACTTATCACACAATCACAGTTAAGAGCAAACCATCACAAGAAACCAGGTGTTCAATAGAGTACATCAAACCCTAATCTAAAAACAAAACCAAATAAGTTCAGAAAACTTAAACCACAAAAGCATAATCATATGATAGCATTTATCAGTAAATGCTATCTCAGCTCCTCATCAGTCTGAGTTGTCCTCTGTATCTTCTTCTTCCTCCTCATCTTCATCATCTTCAAATGCATCATCATCATCAGCTTCATCTTCATCCATCTCTCTAGCTGAAGCTTCAGCTGGTCCAGCTCCTCCTCCATGCACTGGTTCCTCTAGCCAAGCTACCACATTATGGAATTCATCCATAGTCCACCTGTGGGCTGGAGGTGTATCATACATCCCCACAATCATCTCAACAGTGGCCACCTGCCCTCTGTGAATGGACTGCAACTGAGCACCTATAAGAGACATATACATGTCCCTCATCTGGAATGGTTCTGCTTCATGTGTCTCAGCAGATGTCTGGCTCTGTGCTGGCCATCTCTCTCTATGAGCACGGCGTGGTGGCACTGGCTGAGCTGCTTCCTCACCTCCACAGTACTGCCTGTAATAAGCCTCATCAATAGCTTTTCTTGGCCTCTCAAATGGTGGAGCAGAAGTGTCCACCCCAGCTATCTTGCAAAGGTGCGTGATCAAAGAGGGATGTCCTAGTGGTGCTTTGTTATTTGAGGTATTGGCGCACATACTAATCTCATCAGCTATCACCTGCCCAATATTAACATTTAAATTTCTGATAGCACAGTAGATGAATAGTGCCCTGCTGAGAGTAATGTCTGACACATGTGAACATGGCTGAATGTTGGCATGAGAAAACGCCATCCAATACTTTGCAAGAGGAGTCAAATCCGTCCTCCTTATGTTAACCACTGAGCCAGATCTATTCCTTTGGAAGTGTCCTCCAGGTATACACAGTACTCTCTCCACATCCTCATAATCAGCACCTTCCTCCATGCACACAGCAAACTGGCACTGCTCACCAGCCCATACAGTATCCAGGAAGTTATTAATAGAATCAGGATCATACCTGATAGCATGGCCTCTGACATAGCCCAAATAATTCTCAGCTGGATAATCACCAATCTTCTTAGCATTGGTGTAAAATTCCTTTACCACAGCTATGTTGGCAGGTGCAGGATAAGTGGCTAGCTTTCCCCAGTCATTCCCTAACACTTGCTCTCCAAATTGAGGAGCAAAGTTAGGTATCATTCCAACCTTTCTCTCCATCAGAAGTCTCCTGTCCTGAACCACCCTAAAGTGCTTCTCATGTTTTCTAGAGAGGAACCTGCTAGAGTGGGGTTGCTCTGGTTCCTTTTCCTTTCTCTTGGTTGTCATGGTTTTCAATCTTTTTCCTAAAGAGGATGCCATTCCTACATTCAAACACAAATACAAAACCACAGAACATGATGTTAATCATTAGTAAAACACAGAACACAACTCCTTTCGAAGCTAAACCACCGCTGAGGGTCAGAATTTCCCCTCAGCGCCACCAGTGCCACATTCCAACACGCAAAAATTCAGAAAAACCAAATCTGGCAGAGTGCCACTCAGCGGTAAACTGCTGCTCAGCGGTAACTCTGCAGATTTTTGAAAATCTTGTTTTAAAGCTGTCCTAACTCCACCCAAATGCAATTTTCAGTTTTCCAGTTCATAATCATGTAGTTTAATCTGTTCAAACATCAAATATATCATCAAATCATGCATAAAAATCAAAACCCCTAAATAATCATGCTTTAACAATCACATTCAAAATCAAAAACCCTAGAATGAACAAAATGCATTTTACTTACTTGGGTGGAGATACTAGATGCAATGAGAATGTTTCCAATCTAAGATACTCTCTTCCAACCCCAAACATGAATGGAACACTAGTGAGCAAGTTAGTGGAAGAGAAATTTTCAAGAAGAAAGAATGAAAAGATGTAGAAAACCTTGGAGAAGGTATGTGGGAGTGCTTGTGCAGAGAAGAGCCTGAAAGAATGAGTAATTGCGCAGCTTAGGGTTTAAAAATACCCTAATGGGCTCGGGTCCCGCTGAGGGGAAACTAAAGCCCATCTGCGAGAGTACCGCTCAGCGGTAAGTTATCGCTTAGCGGCACTTTCGTGAAGTGCTCTTCTCCTTCTTTTCTTAACCTACGTGCCTCCCATACATGCCTCTCATTGGTTCCCTGCAATTCAATGTTTAAAATGCTTATGCAAACCATAACTAAAATAAACAAACAGAAAGATTCAATCAACTGGGTTGCCTCCCAGGTAGCGCTTGTTTAACGTCACGAGCCTGACCCAAAATCCACCAACACCCATCAGTAGGTGTGAGACCCTAGAAAATCAGCATTTCAAATCCCTGTCACATCACCATTAATACACGCCACATCATTCTCTGAAAACGCACATGGCTTCATATGCACGCACACCACGTGTCACGGGAGAAGCTTCCAATTCAGAATTTAGTGTACAGGTGTCAGCTTGGGATACGTTCGTTCGAACGAACATGAATTTAATAAAACTGGATTTTCTAGAACTCTCTCTCTCACCTGCACCACTCATCCTCTTCCTCGGAACCCAAACCCTTCATCTTCTCCAACTTCTCTCTAAAACCAGTAAACTTCTCTCTACTGTAACTCACCAAGCTTTCTCCGAATTCGATTTCAGAACCGTAGGAACGTTCGTCCAGCGGTGAGCTTCATTTTGGACCGAACAAATCTCAGTTCTGAAAACGGTAAGTCTCCCAACTTAGGTGTCGTTTCTGGATACTCCTGCGAACCCAGATTTAGTTGCATGCAAGGGTAGGAGTTGATATTTTACAATTCTTTGGTTAGGTTTAGTTGAAAGAAGATTAAGGGATCATTGAGTATAGAAGAGCTGTGGTTGAATGAGTTAAAGTCGTACCCTTAGGACGTGCACTGCTATCCAGGTAAGGGAAGCTTATTAGATTTAATTCATGTGATTGTGTTGTACTGCATGTGCGTTTAAGTGTTGCTTGAATGTATGATTCATGATATTGTATTTTGGTATGCGAATATGATTCTAAAATGATGCGTGTAAATGATGAAATGTGCTATGGTTGGATTAAATTGAAAAATGAGTTGTATGATGAGATGATGTATGATGAAGTATGAATTTGTGCCATGATATGAGTGATTAAATGCATGAAAGTTTATACTGAAAAATATGGTTACTGTATGTTGAAATTGAATATGAAAATCATATGAAAATGAACGTTCGTTATCTAAACGGTCTTTGACCGTTCGGTAGTCCTACGTAAATTCTTTGTAGTAGTTGAATCCTTTCATTTGGGAAGGATTCTCTTTGAGGACGAACGCCCTCTATTATAACTTTACGTTCGTGCGTTCGGCCAGACGTAAACATCTTGAGTATTGTGTGAGATTTGAGAAGCCTGATAATATCCCTTTGAACACTTAGTCAAATTGTAAGACATAAATTTTAAGTATCTTATCTTATATAAATCCCAAACTTCTTTGATTTTGAATCAGTGAAAAGTCTTGACCTAAAAGCGTACGTCCTTAAGTGGCGCTCGGTCTTATACCGAACGCTCGTCCCAAAGAGTAAGTAATAAGTAGCCCTCGGTCTTATACCGAACGCTCGTCCCAAATAAGTATGTGATAAAGAACGCTCGGTCACATACCGAACGTTCGTTTCTTCTTTAATTTTCAACGAACAGTAATAGCGTTCGTCCTGAATTGAAATAGCGTTCGTCCATAAATCTAAACAGCGTTCGTCCAATAGTTATATTGACGTTCGTCCAAGTCCTCAGTGACGTTCGTCCAAAATTCATTGAAAGCCTATTTTCGTGCTCGGTCATTAACTGGCGGTTTGTCTCCTGAATTAAATCTTGTCCAGTTTATTTATCTAAACAACTTGTGATTTTACCTATCCATTGGATTCGCTCAAGTGTTATTGAACTTAGATTTTTCTAAGTATTATTTGAATCGTACTAGAATCAGTTCATTCAACTGATTCGAAGGAGTCTTTCTTGGTCTAGCTCTTGACGTTCGTCCTCGTTATGAAGGGGAGTGAACGTTCGTCTTTTTATGCAAGAGAAATAACGAATGAAAATGTATTTAAGATGATGAATTAAGATGTGCGAACACCATGAGAAATGAAATTGTGATTGTGGATTTTGAACGAGCGTTCCAGGGAGGAATGACTCATGGTTGAATATGGAATTTTGTAAAGTATGACTGTGGGCATGCTAATGCTGGCTTGGTCCATCCTGATATTCCGTGATACTCATCTTCACGTAGAGGAGAGTAGTTCATGTGTGGGAATGGCAGGAGGTCCTTAGTCCATAAGTTAACATGGGCGACGTAAGAACGGACTAACCTCGGGTGGCAGCTGATGTGATTATGACAGTTACTACATCACCCGGGTGCAAGGACGCCTGTAGCTACACAGATTCATACAGTCCGGACAGTCGTTATTTATGAGAATTGGATGATTTACTCTATGTTAATTCATTGGTGGATGTTTTGTATGTTAATTTCTATGTTAAAATTATATGTGATTTGTATGAATTAAATTTCATAAGCTTACCCTCGCATTTCCTTGTGTTGTCTTGTCCTTGTACGTCCGTCTTGTCTTGCAATGATCATCCGTGTGGATGTGAGCAGATGGTGGTGCGTCCCTTGAAGAAATGCTGGAAGAAGAAGACTTGGATGACGCTAATCTGGTGGAAGTGGAAGTAAAGACCGAGCCTTAGAGCGCTCGTTAGATTAGGGTTGTAAATGGTAGCTTAATTAGATGTTCGGTTAAATGTTTTGTAAAACCGTTCGTCCTGTTTATCTCTGAATTCTATTTTGGCGTACGTTATTGTTGTACTTGAAGCCGTTTGGCTCTAGAACCTCTTTTGTGAATTTAAAGACTGCATTGGTTACTGTTAATTGTAATTAATCCTGATTTATGGTAATTACTATATTTTGGGATGTTACATTAGTGGTATCAGAGCAGTTTTGTTCTTTTAAGGAACACTGTAGGTTATGAGTGCACTATGTTTTTGCTGTGTGCTTAATACGTGTTTAAATGAGTTATTTCTCTCAACTCTTTGCACGTTACTAACGTTCGTTCTCCTCTGTGTCCAGAGAACGAATGGCACCTAGACTCCCTCCTCCACCTCAACCTACTGAACCTGATGCGTCCAACAACGCTAGGTTGTTGGAGACGGTGATTGACCGCTTACAGCAATAAAACACGACTTTGATGGAACAAAATGCCACCCTGATGCAACAAAATCAGAGTGCCATGCAGAGTTTGGAAGCCTCACGTGCCAACTCTGAAACCACACAAAGACAGTTGATGGAAATTCTTGCTGACACAAGAGGTGCGCCTGGAGCATCCTCTTCAAACGCTGCCCAACCAAATGCTGAATGGAGTTTGGAGAGTTTTCTCCAACACCATCCGGCGAAGTTCAATGGAAAGGGTCTTCCTGACGAGGCAGATCAATGGTTGCGGGATATGGAGAGAATATTCAATGCCAAGAGGTGCCCGGACGAGAACAGGTTGGCGTACACTGAATATTTACTGACTAGAGAAGCGAGCCATTGGTGGGCAAGCGCGAGAGCTATTCTAACGGACGCTCAGAGTCCAATCACTTGGGAAGTGTTCAGAAACAAGTTTTATGAAGAATACTTCCCTGACAGCGTCCGGTTTGCGAAGGAAGTAGAGTTTTTACAGCTGGTTCAAGGTGGGATGTTCGTTTCAGAATACACCAACAAGTTCAAACACCTTGTCAGATTCAATACAATGGCCACCAGTGAAGAGTGGCAATGTCGAAAGTTTGAGAACGGACTGAGGAGTGATCTGAAGGTATTGATCTCTAGTTTGTGCATCCGTTCGTTTCCTGTTATGGTTGAACGAGCGAAGGTATTAGAGAAAAATATGGCGGAAGCGGAACGACAGAAGAAGCAGCAACAGATAGTTAGGGGACCGGTCTCGTCCAAGAACAATATGAATTTAAGCAGAAGTCCTTACGCTCGTCCTACACCATCCTCTATTTCTAGTGGGTCTCAGTCACAATCTTTGGTTGCTGTCAATCGGTCTGGACAGCAAGTGGCAGTGACGTGTTTTCATTGTGGAGGACCACACTACCGTTCATCATGTCCCCAATTGTTGGGACGAAGGTTTTGCACTCGTTGTAGGAGGAGCGGACATCTGGAGAGCAAGTGTAACATGGGAGGACGAGTGGCAATGAGACCGCCAAACGCTGGGAGAGCACAACAAGAGAGGGGTGGACGAGCGCAGGCAGTGGGGAGAGTGTACGCAATTACGGGCGCTGAAGCTGCTAGCTCGGGTATATTCTTCACTGTAATTTCTTATTGTATGAACTGCCTTACCATGCTTCATTTGATTGTTGTGATAACAAAGTTGTTTGGTCTGGTGGTGTAAACACCGGCAATTGGATTAGTTTGGATACCCGACCAGTGAGATAGATGTTCATTACTCTGTTAGTAAGAGTATTATTTTCTAGAATTGACTAACTTAGGAGATACTTCACGTGAATGCGTTTGCATTCGGTATCTATTAAGTTAGACCGTTCGGCAGCAAGAGAGTAACCGAGCGGTGACTGTAAACGTCTGGATTAGTGAGTCGTCCTGAAGGGGCACCAAGGTTATCTACTCAGAGTAGAGTTGAGTTTCTTTTGCATTAAGGCCAGGTGGTAGATTAACATCAGTAACTTCCTACAAATTAACACTAGTAGAGTGGATGGAACTCAAGAAAAAGTCTAGTTGGATTGGACGATTCATTATGTAGGACGCTCGTTTTGCTGGCATACAACAAGGATGAATCAGAGTGTTTCATCTCTTGGATCTGTGCAATCATCTAAGAGTAAGTTGGGCAACCAGTTGAGGATTCGTTCAACTTATTACTTCAGACGAACGGCCAGACGGATAGGACAACCCAAAAACATGAAGACCTGGACGTACGCACGTTTTGAATCGAATTGGGGTTAGAGGTGAAGTCTAGTTTTCTCCAATGACCAAGAAAATCCACTCTCTGCCTAAACCTAAGATGTTTGATACTTCCTTTAAACCACTCGGGAATTCCTTATATTCCCTTCTTCAAAACCGTAAATGTCATCTAGAATCAACCTTATATTTTATTCATTACGTTTCTTGTGATTAATCGTTCGGTTTTCGTTTGACAAACGTTCTCTTTCTTCTAGGCGTTCGGTTATGAACGAACGTTCGGGTCTTTTGGCTGCTCGGTTTCGCTCGTTCTTTAGCGTTCGTTATTTATGTCCTTTATTTGGATTAACTATACAAATATATATAGTTCACCTTGTCTTGTTTTCATTAATAACCCTATTCCATGATATTCATATTATTCTTTCGGTGTGTCTCTTCTCTGTTTCTCTGTTTCTTCTGTTTCATTGTTTCACACTCGACTCCAATAGAAACAAACTCCCATATTAATTCTTTTCCTCTTGAAAGACTTGTGACTTTTCCTAATAGTAAATTTTTCTCGTTCGGTAATTATGTTACCGATCGGTCAACCTTTCAAAGCCATTATTTCCTTATTTAAATGTTATCAACCGTTTACTTACTTCAGAGTTCTTCTGTAGCTCACTCTCTTTCCATAACCATTCAGCCTTACCCAAATTTTACCGTTCAGTATAGTTGAAACCGGTCAGCCTCGAATATTTACTAAGGACGCGCGCGGGTAGGTAGAGTCGTTCGCCTTAAAAGCTGTTTCTCAAATTCATTAGTATTACCAAATCTTAAATAGAATCTGGCGAGTTGCGTATGAAGATATCATTGCCTCCTCAATTAGCGAATCATCATTTAGTTTTTCACGCATCACCTCTCTGGAAGTATATTGGAGACTCGTCTAATGTACTAGATCTAGAAAACGTTCGTGTTTAGGAATATCGATTTGTATAAGATCCAACCAGTGTGTATTGGAGATACCCCAACCAAGTGTTTCAAGAGAAAATCCATCAGATGGGTGAGAGTGGTCTGGAACGAGAAGAATGACGATATTACGAGAGAAGTTGAAGATTTGCAAGCAGGGACAAAGTATTCTCGTATACCCTTTAGTATCCCTTAATTTTCGAGGACGAAAATTTTTGTAGTTAGGGAGAATGTGAGACCCTAGAAAATCAGCATTTCAAATCCCTGTCACATCACCATTAATACACGCCACATCATTCTCTGAAAATGCACATGGCTTCACATGCACGCACACCACGTGTCACGGGAGAAGCTTCCAATTCAGAATTTAGTGTACAGGTGTCAGCTTGGGATACGTTCGTTCGAACGAACATGAATTTAATAAAACTGGATTTTCTAGAACTCTCTCTCTCACCTGCACCACTCATCCTCTTCCTCGGAACCCAAACCCTTCATCTTCTCCAACTTCTCTCTAAAACCAGTAAACTTCTCTCTATTGTAACTCACCAAGCTTTCTTCGAATTCCATTTCAGAACCGTAGGAACGTTCGTCCAGCGGTGAGCTTCATTTTGGACCGAACAAATCTCAGTTCTGAAAACGGTAAGTCTCCCAACTTAGGTGTCGTTTCTGGATACTCCTGCGAACCCAGATTTAGTTGCATGCAAGGGTAGGAGTTGATATTTTACAATTCTTTGGTTAGGTTTAGTTGAAAGAAGATTAAGGGATCATTGAGTATAGAAGAGCTGTGGTTGAATGAGTTAAAGTCGTACCCTTAGGACGTGCACTGCTATCCAGGTAAGGGAAGCTTATTAGATTTAATTCATGTGATTGTGTTGTACTGCATGTGCGTTTAAGTGTTGCTTGAATGTATGATTCATGATATTGTATTTTGGTATGCGAATATGATTCTAAAATGATGCGTGTAAATGATGAAATGTGCTATGGTTGGATTAAATTGAAAAATGAGTTGTATGATGAGATGATGTATGATGAAGTATGAATTTGTGCCATGATATGAGTGATTAAATGCATGAAAGTTTATACTGAAAAATATGGTTACTGTATGTTGAAATTGAATATGAAAATCATATGAAAATGAACGTTCGTTATCTAAACGGTCTTTGACCGTTCGGTAGTCCTACGTAAATTCTTTGTAGTAGTTGAATCCTTTCATTTGGGAAGGATTCTCTTTGAGGACGAACGCCCTCTATTATAACTTTACGTTCGTGCGTTCGGCCAGACGTAAACATCTTGAGTATTGTGTGAGATTTGAGAAGCCTGATAATATCCCTTTGAACACTTAGTCAAACTGTAAGACATAAATTTTAAGTATCTTATCTTATATAAATCCCAAACTTCTTTGATTTTGAATCAGTGAAAAGTCTTGACCTAAAAGCGTACGTCCTTAAGTGGCGCTCGGTCTTATACCGAACGCTCGTCCCAAAGAGTAAGTAATAAGTAGCGCTCGGTCTTATACCGAACGCTCGTCCCAAATAAGTATGTGATAAAGAACGCTCGGTCACATACCGAACGTTCGTTTCTTCTTTAATTTTCAACGAACAGTAATAGCGTTCGTCCATAAATCTAAACAGCGTTCGTCCAATAGTTATATTGACGTTCGTCCAAGTCCTCAGTGACGTTCGTCCAAGTCCTCAGTGACGTTCGTCCAAAATTCATTGAAAGCCTATTTTCGTGCTCGGTCATTAACTGGCGGTTTGTCTCCTGAATTAAATCTTGTCCAGTTTATTTATCTAAACAACTTGTGATTTTACCTATCCATTGGATTCGCTCAAGTGTTATTGAACTTAGATTTTTCTAAGTATTATTTGAATCGTACTAGAATCAGTTCATTCAACTGATTCGAAGGAGTCTTTCTTGGTCTAGCTCTTGACGTTCGTCCTCGTTATGAAGGGGAGTGAACGTTCGTCTTTTTATGCAAGAGAAATAACGAATGAAAATGTATTTAAGATGATGAATTAAGATGTGCGAACACCATGAGAAATGAAATTGTGATTGTGGATTTTGAACGAGCGTTCCAGGGAGGAACGACTCATGGTTGAATATGGAATTTTGTAAAGTATGACTGTGGGCATGCTAATGCTGGCTTGGTCCATCCTGATATTCCGTGATACTCATCTTCACGTAGAGGAGAGTAGTTCATGTGCGGGAATGGCAGGAGGTCCTTAGTCCATAAGTTAACATGGGCGACGTAAGAACGGACTAACCTCGGGTGGCAGCTGATGTGATTATGACAGTTACTACATCACCCGGGTGCAAGGACGCCTGTAGCTACACAGATTCATACAGTCCGGACAGTCGTTATTTATGAGAATTGGATGATTTACTCTATGTTAATTCATTGGTGGATGTTTTGTATGTTAATTTCTATGTTAAAATTATATGTGATTTGTATGAATTAAATTTCATAAGCTTACCCTCGCATTTCCTTGTGTTGTCTTGTCCTTGTACGTCCGTCTTGTCTTGCAATGATCATCCGTGTGGATGTGAGCAGATGGTGGTGCGTCCCTTGAAGAAATGCTGGAAGAAGAAGACTTGGATAACGCTAATCTGGTGGAAGTGGAAGTAAAGACCGAGCCTTAGAGCGCTCGTTAGATTAGGGTTGTAAATGGTAGCTTAATTAGACGTTCGGTTAAATGTTTTGTAAAACCGTTCGTCCTGTTTATCTCTGAATTCTATTTTGGCGTACGTTATTGTTGTACTTGAAGCCGTTCGGCTCTAGAACCTCTTTTGTGAATTTAAAGACTGCATTGGTTACTGTTAATTGTAATTAATCCTGATTTATGGTAATTACTATATTTTGGGATGTTACAGTAGGTGTTACAATCATAGTATCCTTCAGTAGATACTTAACCACCTAGCATCCTTCAGTAGATGCTATCTCCAACAAAATAATTACAAAAATAATGTTCACAAATTAAAAATTACAAAACCAAATCAAAAGTCTTTAAATCCACTGGGTTGCCTCCCAGCAAGCGCTCTTTTAACGTCATTAGCTTGACCCAATAAAGTTCAAGTTCCATCTTCTTTATAGTTGATGTTGTCATTCCACCAACTCCTCAGCTGTTTCCTTTGAACTGTTTTGGTCCTTCTAGAATATGGAGACTCTATCTCTATCATCTCCTTCTCTTTAAAGCCCTTCACAACCCACAACTTGTTCTTGATTCTTACAGGTGAGCCAAGTTGGAGTTTTCTTTTCTCCCAGTCACTAGGAATTTCTTCTCCTCTTCCAATCTCTTCTTCCTTGATTACCTGAAACAACAAACAATGGTTACCTGCAGCCTTGAGATTTTCATCTTTATGGCTAGTCATGGGTGCATCTCGGAATGCAGCTTTATAACTAGCCTCTTCCTCCTTTGCTTGCGTCTCATCTTTGAAGACATCTACCACCACTCTCTCCTCTCTGTCCTGGAGCACCACTATACCTTCATTTACATCAATGATAGCCCTGGCCGTTTTCATAAACGGTCTTCCAAGTATGATAGGTATCTTCTCTGTCTCCATCTTCATCACCACAAAGTCTGCCAAGAACTGAAGTTTGCCAACACAAACTATAATGTCCTCTACAATCCCACATGGCTCCTTTGAAGATCCATCGGCCATTACTATTTTAACCTTTGTAGGTTTCACATTAACATTGCCGATTTGCTCCAGTAAAGAATAAGGTATCAAGTTAACACTTGAGCCTAAATCAAGGAGAGCTTTCTTTACCTTTTTCTTCCCTATGGTACAAGGGATAGAAAAACTGCCTGGATCTGATGCTTTAGGAGGGAATGACTCTTTTTTAACAGTTATACATTTCTTTGCTTCATCACCTCTGCGTCTTTTCTTTTTAGAGATGTTCTCATCAGATTTTGTGTAATTCTCCCAAGGTGCATCATTATCCAACATCTTGAATAATTCTGTGAAATCCAATTGTTTCTCTTGATTTATTGGAAAAGGAAAAGTATTTTTGCTCTCTATTTCTCTTCTTTCTTCTGTTTCTCCTTCTTCTAACTCAATTATCTCTTCATTCACACTCTTTACCACCTTGCACTCTTCTCTGGGATTAACCTCAGTATTAGCCCCAAAATTTCTATTTGGCCTTTCTTCCAATTGCTTGGTAATCTGACCCATTTGAATCTCCAAATTCTTTATAGCAGCTTCAGTGCTCTTTTGAGAAGATTCAGTTTTCTGTATGAATTGCTGAAGAGTTTCTTCCAACCTTGTTGATCTTTCATTAAGCATAGATAATTGTTGCCAAAAGGTTGGTTGCTGCTGCTGCTTATTATATTGATTAGCTTGCCTAGTTTGACCTTGACAATGCTTGGATGTGGTTTCCACCCTTGATTGTAATTCCCTTGACGGTATGGAAATTGATTGGCCATGAAATTAACATCCTCTACGGCTTCAATTGGAAAAGCACATTGACCATTGATATGGTCACCTCCACATAATTCGCACAACTGGGTTTGTACCTGTGCAGCAGTTTTCAACTCTTTGGGTAATTGTGCAAGAGTTTTAGTCAAAGTTTCCAGCTGTTGAGTTAGAATTTTATTTTGTGCTAGCAAGGCATCATGCGTCTCTAATTGTAGAACTCCTTTCTGTTGCGTAGGAGCTCCTCTCTCACTATGCAGCTCATTATCACTAGTAGCCATATTGTCAATGATTTCTATAACTTCCTCTGGAGTTTTCCATTTGATATTTCCTCCTGCTGAGGCGTCAAGCATCATCTTGGTTTGTGAACCAAGACCTCCAAGGAAAGTTAAGACTACTTCCTGTTCTTCAAAGCCATGCGTGGGTGTTTTTCTTAGCAGACTTTTGTATCTATCCCATGCATGCCCTAGTGATTCTTCCATGCCCTGCTTAAATGAAGATATCTCTTGCTTGCCTTTTGTTACCTTTGATTGTGGAAAGTACTTGTTTAAAAACTTTGTCACCACTGCTTCCCACTCTGTGAAACTTCCTTCTGGGAAAGAATTCAACCAAAGCTTAGCATTGCCTCCCAATGAGAAAGGAAACAAACTAAGTTTGATCGCTTCATCTGGCACCCCATTGATTTTGACTGTGTTGCAAATTTCATTGAAAGTAGTGAGGTGCTCATATGGGCTTTCATGAGATAACCCATTAAATTGATTGCTCTTTACCAGTTGGATCAATGCTGGTTTGACCTCCATGTTAGCTGCATTGACTCTAGGTCTAGCGATACTGTTAAAGTGCTGAGGTCCAGCTGTATTGGTGTAATCAGCAAGAGTTCTTCTGATATTATTGTTCTCCATATTTTCTATGCTATGGTCAGAACCTTGTGGTGATGGTTGCAACAGATTTTCCGGAGGAGGGAAAAGTTCTCTAGATGTTCGGATTCTTCTCCTCCGTCTACTGTCTTCTAATCCTTCAAGCAGAGGTTCTGTTGTTTTCTTGCTCCTAGTTCGAATTGCCTCCTACATACACAAGAACACAAAACCCTAGAAAAGATTTGGTTAGCACAAAAAGATATAAAAGAAGATATAAGATTCAGAAAATAAAAACAGAAAACAGAAAAATAAAATAAAATCAAATACAAACTGAAAAATATAAACAGAAAATAAAAAAAATTCGAAATTTAAATTAAAAATAAAAAAATAAGTCAAAGATAATCAATAATCAAACAAATTAACCAGTTAAACCACGAGTCCCCGGCAACGGCGCCAAAAACTTGATGGACAAATTTATGAACACCAAAATATGATGGTCACAAACTTGTTTTACTATCGGCAAGTGTGACCGAATCGTTCAAGTAATAAACTTGGTAAGACCAAGTATCGTTCTTCCCAAAGGACTCACGTCCTAGTTTAGTTGTGTGGTTTCTTGATTAGCTAAGACTTAAAGACGAAATATTTGGATTTTATATGCAAAAGACGAAAATTAAATATGTATGCATGAAGTTTTGATCAATGGCAAAAAGCAAAAGCTAAACACTTTCAATGAAATTTATGTATGAATATGTTGTTAGGGGTCAATTTCATCTTATCCACTCTCATATATTTTAGGAATTCAACATTCAAATCACCATTGTTAATGCCACTCTCTAAAGTACCTTTCAAGAAGGCTTCTCCCTAATCACGAGTTCATACAATTCCTAGCATTCCTAATGATCAGTTCATAAGTGCAGGAGCTTAACGACAACCAATATAATATTGGGAGAAATTCCCCGGATCTAGACTTCCCCGTACGCGCCCGTATCGACAAAACCAATAATCATGCATCAAATGAGTTAAACAATGCAAGCATTAAGCAAAGAGGAAAAACCCTAACTAATGATGAAAGAAAGCATAGATCTTAAATAAAAGATGTAAAAACAGATTCCATATATGAGAGCTTCAAAAGATTACATTGATTCCCCAACAAACATACAGAGTTTAGTTCACCATATTCATGGTGAACCTAGATGAATAACAATGAAAGAAGGAAAGATAAAACCCTAAAAAGGTGAAAAGGAAGCCTGAGCATCCAAGATCCTCCTTCAAAGGGGTGGAAGAGAGAGTGTTTGCTTCGTTCCAGCCAAAGATACCTAACCCTAGGAAACCCTAAAGCTTATATATTATTCGTAAATTACAGAAAATTAGGTCCAAGCCCATTAAAGTGCCGCTCAGCGGTAAGTGTGTGCCACGTTTCTTCCCCTCAGCGGCCATTTTGCCGCTCAGCGGTAAACTGCCATTGAGCGGTGACTTCGGCTTCTCCTTTTGCACTTTTTGATGTCTTTTCTAATTCCATATCTCTCCTTCTTCACTTTTTTCACCAAATTCACCTTAAAACCTGCACAAAAACACTGAAATCAAGCATAAACCTGTCCAGCTCTCTTATTTATGAAAATATGATGAAAAGCATGATTTCAAGCTAGTTTCTAAGTATAAAGGTTGCTTTTAGTATCAATTTTAAGCATGAAAATAACAGTTTTTCAACTGTTATCAGTATTCTCGGGTTTTAAGATAACGCTTGATATCAAAGTACCAAGGTTTACCGTCTAACTCCTCCTCGATGAAGTGGCAATATGCTGGCTCTGCATGGCTTTTCATTTTGATTCTTGGTAATTCTGCATCTTGATCAACCTCAAACATTGACGACAAGGTAGCCAGTGAGTCTGCTAATTGATTATCTTCTCGCGGTATATGGTTAAATGTGATGGAATTGAAATACTCCATTAATCCTTTGATGTAAGCTTGGTAGGGAATTAATTTTGTATCCCTAGTTTCCCATTCTCCTTTCAATTGATGGATGACCAAAGCTGAATCTCCATACACATCCAGAATTTTTGCCTTAGACTCAATTGCTGCTCGAATACCCATGGCACAGGCTTCATATTCAGCGATGTTATTTGTGCAGCTAAAACACAACCTTGCCGTCATTGGTATATACTGACGCTCTGGGGAGATAAGCACTGCCCCGATTCCATGTCCCATAACATTCGAGGTTCCGTCGAATAACACTGTCCATGCTTTTTTGTTTCGGTCTTCTTTGTTCTCTTCGAATAAAGCCATGATATCCTCATCGGGAAATTCAGGTTGCATTGGTTGATAATCACAAAGGGGTTGATGAGCCAGGTATTCTGCTAGTGCGCTACCCTTGACAGATTTTTGAGTGACATATACGATGTCGTACTCTGACAATAGCATCTTCCATCGAGCTATCCTTCTAGTAAGACCAGGCTTTTCAAAAATATACTTGATAGGATCCATCTTGGATATCAACCATGTGGAATGACTCAACATGTATTGCCTTAAACGATGAGCGGCCCATGCCAATGCGCAACAAGTCCGCTCTAACGATGAATATCGTTGTTCGCAGTCTGTGAACTTCTTGCTCAAGTAATATATAGCGTGCTCTCTTTTGCCATCCTCATCATGCTGACCCAATACACAACCCATTGACTTGTCCAATACAGTCAAATACAAAATCAGTGGCCTTCCTGGTTCTGGTGGACGTAATACAGGAGGGTCCCGTAAGTATTGTTTGACTCTCTCAAATGCGGCCTGACAATCCTCATTCCATACCACAGCCTGATTCTTTCGTAACAACTTGAATAGTGGTTCACAAGTAGCAGTTAATTGGGAGATGAATCTAGCAATGTAATTCAATCTACCCAAAAACCCTCGAACTTCTTTTTCCGTTTTAGGCGCAGGCATTTCCATTATCGCTCGCACTTTGTCTGGATCCACCTCTATCCCCCTCTGGCTGACAATAAAGCCCAATAATTTCCCAGATTTCACTCCAAATGTACATTTGGCGGGATTCAGCCTAAGCTTATACTTCCTCAATCTCTCGAATAACTTTCTCAAGTTGAGGACGTGTTCTTCTTCTGATTCGGACTTCGCGATCATGTCGTCCACATAAACTTCAATCTCCTTGTGCATCATATCATGGAAAAGTGCCACCATCGCCCTTTGATATGTTGCCCCAGCATTCTTGAGTCCAAAAGACATCACTTTATAACAAAATGTGCCCCACAATGTAATAAACGTCGTCTTTTCCATATCTTCTGGCGCCATCTTGATCTGGTTATACCGCGAAAAACCATCCATGAACGAAAACAGTGAATACTTGGCTGTATTATCAACTAGGGTGTCGATGTGTGGTAATAGGAAATTATCCTTTGGGCTTGCGCGATTCAAATCTCGATAATCGACACACATCCGAACTTTACCATCCTTCTTAGGCACCGGTACAATGTTTGCTACCCATTCTGGGTATCTCGCCACAGCTAGAAACCCTGCATCGAATTGCTTCTGTACCTCCTCCTTGATCTTCAAGGACATTTCCGGTTTCATTCTTCTTAGCTTTTGCTTTACCGGTGGGCATTCCGGCTTGAGTGGGAGCTTGTGTTGTACAATATCTGTATCGAGGCCTGGCATGTCATTGTAAGACCAAGCAAACACATCCCTGAACTCCCCCAATGAGACACACAATTTTTCTTTCACTTCTGCTTTCATGGCTGTACCGATCTTCACCTCCTTTAGCTCATCCTCATTCCCTAAATTGAGTACTTCAACATCTTCCTGGTGAGGTTTCATCTCCTTACACTCTTGTTCCACTAGTCTTAACAGTTCAGGAGGGGGTTCCGGGTCATCATCACAATCATCTTCCATATTATTGACAGGGCGCCCAAAATCAGGAATATCAACATAATTACTTTCAAAACATTCATTGTCATATCTGCATTATTTAAGTTTACGAAAAGGAAATAAATAAACGGAAAAACGACGAGGAATGCAAAATGATGATAAAACACAAACAAACACACTTTGATTATCGCGCTGAGCATAACAAACTAAAAGCGTCAACCCGTAAGTCATGAATCCTAAAGCCCCGAGTAAAGCTATAGGATTAATTAAAGTTATTACATCTCATTCAAATTAAGCATCATGGGCAAATCCAGCATCTTCCAATTGTCGATTCGTGCATCCGGGGAGCAGGCCCACACGAAACTGGAGCCTTCCGATCCATCTTCATCTCCCACAATTGCTATATGGCCAGCGTTAACCCAACCAGCGCTGCGAAAGCTCTCCTTGAGGTCACAGATACGAATTCTTCCCACTTTGGGCTCCCGTCTTTCCACCCGAGCCAGACTGCGTTCTCTCCTTTCTTCCACCAGCCTTCTCTTGTCCTCTTTGGTGGGCTTGTACCCTAGGCCATATCTGTATCTATTCTCAACGACCTTTAGGGGGACGGTTCGCCCCTGCCCATACTTGCCTAAACCTTTACCAGGCGTATAACCTTCTTTTAGCATGACTTTGGCCATCATGATAGAAGCACGCGACAGATGCGGGTTGACCGCGAATGGCTCCACATAGGTGTTTCCCACGATCTCCAGAGATTGGAAAGTTGTCTCGAGAGCTTCCTCGGCTACTTCAATATAACGGGTGGATGATGGTCCGCTCACAAGGAGGTCCTCCTCTCCTGATACTATCACCAGCTTATCTCCCATAATATATTTCAGCTTTTGGTGTAGTGTGGAAGGCACAACCCCTGCAGAATGGATCCAGGGGCGACCCAACAGACAACTATAGGCTGGGAGGATGTCCATGACTTGGAATGTCACTTGAAAGACACACGGACCGACTTGGACTGGTAGTTCTACCTCTCCCATCACTTCCCTCTTACTACCATCAAAGGCTCTCACAATCATAGAACTTGGCTTCATATGCGTTCCGTCACTGGGTAGCTTCTCCAAGGTTGCTTTCGGCATGACGTTCAGGGAGGATCCATTATCCACTAAGACACGTGCTATCACATGATCCAGGCATTTCACAGAGACATGAAGGGCTTTGTTATGACCTCTCCCCTTAACAGGTATCTCTTCATCAGTGAAGGTGAGGTAATTATTAGCAACGATGTTGCCAACAATGCCCTCGAACTTGTTCAGAGAAATATCTTGCTCCACATGAGCCTCACTGAGTATCTTCATCAACAACTTTCGGTGGGAGGCAAAGTGCATGAGTAATTCTAGCAAGGAGATCCGGGCAGGCATGCGGTTCAACTGTTCCACCACTTTGTACTCACTCTGTTGTATGAACTTTAGGAATTCACCAACTTCTTCTTCCGATATTTCCCTCTTCTCCTCTTTGTCGGGGGTCTCCTCGGCCTCCACGTTCTTCCCCCTCAAGAACTCCTTTGCTTTTGTAGCCATTATTGCTTCCCTATCATTGGTTCTTTCTCTCGCCAATTCTGGTGGTGTAAAGATTCGACCACTTCTGGTCATTCCACCAATGCCTGATATGTTTTCCACAGTCGAATTTGCATATTCTCCCTCATCTAATGCAGTTGCCCCATATCTCCATGGGACGGCTTTCTCGTTCTTATAAGGGAAAGGAGTTGGCACTCGGATGACAACAGACGGATTTCCTTCAGTTACCAGTGCAGGGGTGGTCCTAGTAAAATGGATCACCAAAGGTTCGGGTAGAGTCACATCAGATTCTCCACCAATTTGTGCAACTACTTCTTCCTCTCTGACCTTGCGGCACACTTGCATCAGATTTCTGTCAAGTAAGTCTTGTAGAAAAATCTCGAATTCCATACATTCCTCAATAGAGTGCCCGGCCTCCGGATGGAGTGCGCACGCTATACCCAAATCATATCGCCCTTCACTAGGCCCTTCTTCAACAAATCTTCAAAGATAAACCTCCTAGAACTTCGGATTTCGCCCACATCTCTTATCAGATCATGGTTTCCAACCTCGACGGCGTTCGTCGAGGAACTCCCGTGCCCGGATAATGGATTAGTATCAACGCTGGGCTGGTCCTCTTGAAACTTTAACCAACCCGAATCTATCAGAGCCTGAACTTTGTATTTGAGAGCCATACATCCTTCGGTCGAGTGGCCAACTCCTCCTACATGATAACTACACCTGGCATTTGCGTCATAACCCCTAGGGTACGGCGGCTGTACAGGCTTCATCGGGCAAATGGCGACCAGACCCTTTTTGACTAGGTTAGGTAACAATTCAGTGTAGGTCATAGGGATTGGGGTGAACCTAACAAATTGATTTCCCCTTGGGTTATTGTCGTGACCCACATTCAGATTTGGGTCCATGTTTGCGGCCGGTCTTGAAGCTTCGGTTGGGATACGCTACGGTGGATAATACGCTTGTTGTTGTTGAGGCCTAGCTTGGTGAGCAAACGTGGTGTTAGCAGCATAAGGAGGTGGGTTTAAGTATGGTCGATAATTAGGATCGGGAGCTTGTCCTCTCCACACAGGCATTACCGACGCAGCATGTACCTCCCCCTCTTTTTTCTTCCCCTGATTGAAGCTGGGCTTTTTGTAGTTTGTAGCTGCAGGTGGGCCATATGCTATCTTCCCGTTTTTCAATCCAATTTCAATCCTCTCACCAATGATGATGGTGTCAGCAAAATTGACAGATACATTCCCAACCATATGCTCATAAAATGGCGGCTGGAGTGTGTTTACGAACATCGACACCATCTCCTTATCAAACAATGGCGGCTCAACTTGCGCAGCCAACTCTCTCCATCGTTGGACGTACTCTTTGAAAGTTTCATTGTCCTTTTTTGTCATATTCTGCAGCTGCAGACGGTCCGGAGCAACATGAGTATTGTATACATATTGTTTTACGAAGGCGTCAGCTAGATCCGCCCAACAACGAATTCGGGATGGCTCCAGGTGGGTGTACCAGTTCAATGCCACCCCAGCCAAACTTTCCTGGAAAACGTGGATGAGTAGCTGCTCATCATGAGCATACGCAGCCATCTTTCTGTAGTACATGGTCACATGGCTTTTAGGGCAAGTGTTACCCCTATATTTTTCAAACTCTAGCGCCTTGAACTTAGGCGGGATTTTCAAGCCCGTAACCAAACTCAATCTGGCCGCATCTCCAAACCCGTAGCTCTCAACTCCCTCAACGGCTCTCAACCTCGCCTCCAGACTTTCCAACCTACCCGTAGCTCCAACGAGGCTACCGAATCCCCCAACCACCGTGGCGTTCGGTGCAGCTTCGGCTGAAGAATCCTCCCTAGCAACCACATGTGGTATTGGGGTCACCCGAATTCCATCAGTTGTGTTGGTCTCATTCATTCCCGTGCCCACCATGGGAGCCGACACTAAGACAGGTCCCTGAGTGCCGATTGGTGGTATATTGACAGTCGCGGGGAACGAGAATGAAGCGTGCTCAGCTTCTGAGTACTCTCCTACAAGAGGAGCGTAACCCGGAGGTAAACCATACAGTGGGAAAGGAACAGATTGGCTCGCAGCGTTGAACATTGGGGGATAAGGGTGAGCATTCACCCCAACATGCGCAGATGAAGACTCTCCAGTAGTCTTCATGGATTCAAGCGTCGCCAAGATCTGGCCGATCTGGTCCTTCAACTGGCCAACATCCGTTTTGAGAGACTCCTGTGACTCCTCCCAGCTTGCCATGGCTTTTGAATTTGCCCGGGTCCGGTAGGGATGTCGTGGAAATCTGGTCGTCGTTTTTTCTCACGCGTACTATTTTATTATTTTAATTAATTAGATGGAAATGAAACATGCTGAACAAAAGAAAAGATGATGCATGCTAGTAATAGGGGGAAATCACAAGATTGTAATGATATCACTGATGGAAATTAACACAAGCAGATGCTAAACAACATCCCACACCTTTCATTTAAAGGGAAACAAGTTCATTACATTTCTTAAAGGAAACAAATCATAAAGATCTCTAAATACATCAATTCCTAGCCCGAGTGATGAGGGATTTCATCTCGTCTATCAACCGTTTACAGTGATTAATAAAAAGCTCTATTTCTACTGGTGGGCTATAAAAGTGGGTACTCGCTTCAGCTTCCGACACCATTCTGGGGATGTCTTCAATTGCCCCATTTGCCAAAGCAGCCAACTGAGACAAGCTTTCCTTCCAATGCTTTACGGCCTTTTCTTGCTCTGCGATGTGCTCTTTCATTCGCTTTATCAAGGCCTGATGCCTTTCTTCAAATTCCATCGACCTCCATCGCTCCTCCTGCTCCTCGATGTAATCCTCCATCTGCTTTAACATGGCTCGATACTCCCCTTCAGCCTCTGCCAGCTTCCAGCGCTCCTGATTCAACTCCGCTTCAAATGATGTAGCCATTTCCTTCATTTGATGCCCCGATTCTTGTACTTGGACTTGCGCTTCCCTTAGTCTTTTTAGGGCTTCCCTTTTATCCCTCTTGGCTTCTTCATAGAGTTGTTTCCACTGTCTGCCCTCTTCTAAAGCCACATTCTTCTCATTCACCCTCATGGATAACTCCTTACTTGCGGCCGCAAGATCCTGTTTTACTCGGAATGTATAATCTCTCTCTGCCTTCTGGCTTTTGACAATGCTTTCATAAGCCCGTGACTTTTCTTCGTTATCATTCCTCATATCCACAAAATCATTGCGAGCCTTCTGTAATTCATTTTCCAACCTAGCATTCCTCACCCTCAATTTCTCCACCTCAGCCTTTAGCTGTTTCACCTCTTCACTTTCTGGGGCTTGGGATGTTCCTTCACTCGCCGATTGATCATTGATGGGCTTGAAAGGCAACTTGACTTCTCTTACCCTCTCCAAAATCCAGGTATGATAACTAACCCTGCTATCCATCACTCCACTCCTTAGGTCTTTCTCTACTCGCACCACATTTTCCCAGGCACTTCTGACTCTCCTCAACATTTCAGTACAATGTCCGTCCTCATAGTAGATGAAGAAGGCTGTGAGATAATCTGGTGAAGGCGCTCCCTTCATAGGATATCCGAACTGTCTTTGGACCAAAACAGGGTTGTAGTTAATACAATACCTAGCGCCTATGAGAGGTATGTTAGGGAAGTTGCCACAATGTTGGATAGATGGTTTAGTCTCAAGCCAAGGAAGGCGCCATTTTACGTTTCCTTCTCTCAAACCGGCAAAGAAAAGAGCCCACCCATTACCTCCTTGATGCGACAGATTCTCAGGTGAACTTCTAACATCGATTACCCCCTTAAATACTCGTGCCGTCATCCACGCATATATCGCCGGCAAACAACAAAGAATCCTCTTCCCTTTTCTCTCATGGCAAAAACTCATAGTCCCGTACACATCTGCGAGGACTGCTGTTACGGGGTTTTCTGATCTCGTCTTTTTTGCCACGAAGACATCAATAGCAGTGTAATCTACAAAGTCTTCCAGCTTGGGAAACAGGACAATGCCAAACACAGTGAGGGCTAGTACATCCATGAAGGTCTCCCATTCTTCCCTATCGCCCAGGTCATGCAAATATTGTTCAAGGTATCCTTGTGTCAACCCCCGCATTTGATGTCTCGTTATCAACCGGTTCTCCAATTCATTAGGCTATAATTTCATTATAGCAGCAAGGGTAGAAACAGGGGCATGATGCTCCAAGTGCTGATATGGCCTGGTACCCTCTAATGGCAAGCCTAGAATAGGCTCAAATTCTTCTACAGTTGGCACTAGCTGGAAGTCCTGGAAGGTAAAACATCTCAGTGGAGGATCATAATATTGAGCTAGAGCTGTAATAGCGGGCAACTGTACTTTCACCTCCATTAAACTCAACAAATTCCCATATTTCCTCCCGAAGGCTTCTCTCTGTATGGTCTTGAGTCTTCGGCCTAAATTTATCAAACCGGTCAAATTTCCAACATGTGTCCTTAGGCTAGACTTCTTTCTTAAAATGGCGGAGTTGGTATGCAGTGTAGCATCAGATCTGGTGTCAACATCCATCTCGTGTGAAGTCAAGTGTATACCTGTGATTTCCCCTAAAACCAACATGTTACTAAATGATGTATGAATATGATGCATGATAATAAAACAACACGATGAATCGAATGCATGCATGGCATGAAAATGCAATAACATAATTTTCGAAAGAGAACGAACAACGTGAGGATTACAAGAATACACGTTTCTCCCTTTGTGCCCTAATAAAGGTTCAATGGCTTGGATCCAAGGTCAAGTATATGCAATTTCACAAGGATGGTCTCCTGAACCTAGAGGTCAATGGTCACTAGAGCTATGGCCCCCTTCATAGCATCTCCACAACAATCGAGTAATCGATTAGATGAGGAGACACAAGTGAAGAGAACAGACTCTAGCTGGAGTTCTCACGATAGCCAGACAGGAAGTACATCCCAGAGTGACACCGCTACACAACTCCTCTAATTCTAAGTTACGTTCAGACCCGGGTATAGGGCCCCACTCATGATATGCACAAAGTGTGTGTGTGAAGGGAGAATGCAATGCATACCCAAACCCTCACCTGCAAAACAACCAGAAAAATTCCCAGGCAGATATAAACATGTTTTCTACTCTAGGGTTCCATATTCAACAATTCACATGCAGTTATTCCAACTATCAAGCACAGATAAAGAAAAAACAGGGGAAGAAAAACACAAAGAAAAATCATGTCAAATTCGCGCATCTAATTAAATGGCCTGACTCTCGACGTCCCCAGTGAAGTCGCCATCTGTCGCAACCGAAATCGCGACGGGACGACGATCCAAAAAAGGAAACGGGTTTTAGAAAAGAGATTTGGAGTCGCCACCATAGTTTATTATGGGAAACTACGGAAAAACCATAAAAAGGATAAGGCATGGTCTACAAGAACCAGATTCTGGGTTCGGGAGTCGATTACGTGTAGGGAAGGTGTTAGCACCCTACAACGCCTGCCCTAAGGCAGTACCTTTAACTAAATGCGCCAATATGATGTGGTTTTCAAAATGTTTAACTATCCCCTAAAATAAAATTCTAAATAATCAAAATATATTTTTTTAGTTTTTTGGGCCCGACAAGGATTGACCTTGCTCCTACGTATTCTCATTCAAAATGAGAAATCAGGGTTACGTAGTTCTTTTGGAAACTATTTGAGAAGTTTGTTTGGAATTTGTTTGAAAATTTGTCTTGAAATGATTTTGGATTTTTGGGAAGTGAACCTGACAAGGACTGACCTTGCTCCTACGTATCTCCACTTTTGGCGGGGAATCAAGGATCACGTAGTTCTGGGAGAGAAATTGTTTGTTGTTTGAAAATGTGAATGTTTATATTTTGGTATTTTTATGTGAGAAGGAGAAAAGTTTTTAGCACAAGGACGATGCGAACGATCACACATGTGCCTAAACCTTAAAAATATATTTTTTGTATTTTTTTATAAAAGAAAGAGAAAAGGTCTTTTAACACAAGGACGATGCGAGCGATCACACATGTGCCTAAACCTTTTAAAATATTTTTGTTATTATTTGAGAAAAGAAGAAGAAAAGGTTTTAGCACAAGGACGATGCGTGCGATCACACATGTGCCTAAACCTTTTAAAATATTTTTGTATTTTCTTTTATTTAGGCTATAAATATTGTATTATTAAACATATATTTTAGGATAAGTAGATATCTAGAAAAAATAGATAAAATAAAAATAAAATAAAATCAGACAATAAAAAAAGTAAAATAAATAAAAAATAAAATAAAATAAAGAAAAAAACAAATCAAATAAGATAAACAAAATAAATGGAATAAAAAAAAATACGTAAATAAAAATAAAGTAAAAATGGAGGGCAAAATGAGAAAGGGAGTGCCGAACGGTCCAACGAACGGACGTTGGTAAAGGATTCAGAATGACGAGCGTTCGTTACGGGTGATGGCGAACGGACGTTGGCAAAGGAGGCTGAATGACGAGCGTTCGTTGGGCGAGGTGACGAACGTACGATGAGAATGAGGCGGAATAACGAGCGTTCATTGGGGGAGATAATGAACGTTCAAAAATGTGGCTGAAAGACGAGCGCTCGTTGGGGAGATTATGAACGGACGTTCAAAAATGTGGCTGAATGACGAGCGCTCGTTGGGTGAGATGACGTACGGGCTCGTTGGGTGAGATGATGTACGGACGTTTGAGAAATGGAGGCTGAATGACGAGCGCTCGTTGGGGAGATGACGAGCGGACACTGGGAAAGAAGGTTGAATGACGAGCGTTCGTTGTTGGAGATGACGAACGGACGCTGGGAAAGGAGGCTGAATGACAAGCGTTCGTTGGGGACGAGCGTTCGTTGGGGGAGATTATGAACGGACGTTGAGAACGAGGCGGAATAACGAGCGTTCATTGGGGGAGATAACGAACGTTCAAAAATGTGGCGGAAAGACGGGCGCTCGTTGGGGAGATTATGAACGGACGTTCAAAAATGTGGCTGAATGACGAGCGCTCGTTGGGTGAGATGACGTACGGACGTTTGAGAAATGGAGGCTGAATGACGAGCGCTCGTTGGGGAGATGACGAGCGGAATAACGAGCGTTCGTTGGGGGAGATGGTCACCAAACGGTCCGTCCAAGAAGTGGCCGGACGGACGTTTGGAGAGGAGGCCGGTGACGAACGTTCGAAAAAGGCTTAATAACATGCGTTTATTTCTGGGCTTGGCCCAGCACTGGCCTGGGGTGGCTTTTCTGACCTAGAATTCCCTAGGGGTTCATCATTCCCCTTCCATTCCTCACCCACTCAGATCCCACACTCTCCCGTAAGTTCACCCCCTCAGCTCACACACTCTCCAGAGACCCAAGGTTCCCCGCTTCTCCCGCCGTCCGTCTCGGCTAGAGCAGCCACCACGCCTCACCTCCAGCAAAAACCGACCACCGCGAGTAGCGGCCCAAGGCGTCGCAAGTGCCTCTGCTCACCGCCGAGACCCTCGCCGGCCGCCGTTCCAACTCTTCCTCTCTCGTTTTCAAACGTTATCTCCTTAATTTGTATAACAGACTATGTGCGTGTGTGCTGTTTGGTGAGGAAGAAGATGAAGGCGTGGAGCTGGTGAGAAGAAAACGGTTTAAAGGATCGACTTTATGCGGGTGTTTGGAGATGAAGATGAGTTATCAGTGAAGGCAACCATGGAAGCTTACCGAGACCGTGCTTGGGGGGGGGTTTGGGATTTTAATCTGATATTGTAATGTGTTTATGCTTTTGGTTTTTTTTTTGTTTTCTGTATATGCCTATTCAAATCCTTTGCTTTGCTGGTGATTTGGAAATGAGCGGCTTTGCTGATAATTGCTTTTGGCTGTGGTTTGGTTAAAATGCTTGAGAGGATATGAAAGGGGATGACAATGCAAAGGTTCAGTGGTGGATTAGCGTTTTGCAGGTGAAAGAAATTGGGGATGGTGTTGAAATCACTGGGGAAGGCCGAGGGGTTTGGCTGGATATTGATTTGGTCTCTTTTGTTTGCTTATTTTTTTTATACAAGGAGGATCAGGAACAAGATAATCAGGAGGATGAAACTGATGATATTAGTGGCAAAGTCGTACATGGGAAGTCACATGGTGAATATGGGAGGGTGATTGTACGTGGAAGGATGACGACGGACGGGAATATTCATACATCCAAACACACTTAAACAGAGCAACATCACAGTATAATGCAGTATGACTACGCAAGTGAACGGGGGAATAAGGCGTGCTTACCTCTAGGAGCTTCACTGGCCGCTGTTAGCTATGTGAATCCAGTGACTCCTCCTCTTCTTCCAAGCTGGCTTCCGCGTCTTTTTTGCAGGTGCCAAAAGTGGTGAATGCCCTCTAGAAGCCCTCACCAATGATCGAAGATGATGGATAAAAAACCAGACAACCCCTTGCTGCGTGTATATTTTTTTCTTGCTTTTCTGAGTGTCCTCCTCTTAAAATCTCTGTGCCCCGTATCAAAATCCCCTTGTACCGATCCCGTACATCCAAAACGTCTTTGCCATCATCCGCGTACTCTGTAAAACGGTTTCTGCTCCCCTTCATTCCAACATCACGACCTTGTCCCCCAATCAGAAACCTTCTTTTCCCTTTTTCATCATTTTTACTAAAAGGCAAAAATGCCTTTTTCTCTTTTTTTTTTTTATATAAAATTAGAACAAAATAAAATATAAAGGGATGACACTAGAAAAAACAAAAATAAAATAAAATAAAAATAAAAAATAAAAATAAAAATAAAAAAGAAAAGAAAAGAAAAAGAATAAGTAAAGTGAGAAATAAAAATAAAAATAAAGATAAAAAATAATATAAGAATAAAATAAAGCATAATAAATAAATACTAAAAAAATGTTAGAAAATAAATAAATCAACAAAAGTAAAATAAAAATAAAAGGATAAAAACCAAAAAAAAGTAAAACAGTAAAAATAAAAATAAAAATAACAATAGGAAAATAAAATACCGTAAAAGCCAAAGAAACAATCCGGACGAAATTTGGTATTGACAACAACATCCATATCTATAGGATAACCAATAAACCTCCTTAACTGTACTATCACACTCTTTCAATAGAGAGATAAAACAAAATGTTTTATGTATTCTTGAACGTTTAATAACTACAATGTAGCATAGCACTGATACAAGATACACAAAATAAATAAATAAAAAATAAAAACAAAATGACAAAGTTATATAAACTTTCCTAATAATTTGTAAGAAAAGGAGAAAAGAATAGGGAATATGGGGCCACTAACTTCAAGTGTCCAAAAGCTTCATCTCTTGGAAGATAAATAACAGAGCTCCTACTCTCACTTTTTGGCACTAGTGCAGAAAGGGCTTTAGACGTCCGTTCTTTTGGCCTTTTGACGTCCGACGTTCGCCCGACGTCTATGTGGGTGACGTTACTCAGACGTCCGTTGTGTCAAGACGGACGTCTATATAGACGTCCATCCTGACACAACGGACGTATATATAGACGTCTGGCTCCTCCCTCCCCGGACGTCTACCTGGCTGAATTGTTTGTGGTAGGGGCTGGGGGGTGGACGTCCGTTTGTGCATTGCCAGACGTCTATAGACGTCCGAATGTACACTAACGAACGTCTATTGGGCGTTTTTTTTTTAAATTAATTTATTTTTTCAATAAAACCACACCTGAAAAGCAGAAAAATGTCCTAGAACAATTTTGCAATAATATAAATATGCGTTTCATATAAACAAAGTTCTACTTAATGTGGAGTTCAATCCACTCCACAACTATCAACATAAAACTTAAACTAAAACTAAACAATGTTCAACAAGAAATAAAACTATTCCTAACTCCATCTTTGCAGAAGATAAGCGGTCCACTCCTGCCTTATCTGTTTAATTGTGTCCTCTGGAATAGGCGATGTACTCTTGAAGCGCTGCAAAATTCAAGAAAGATTCATTATGGTTTCATATATGTTGAAGATGAATTTGATTTGTAATGTATTGAAGGTATACATCATTACCTCATTCCAGTCATCTGTAATGACAGCTCGAATGATGGTCTTAATCCAACACATCACATAGAAGCCACATTCCCATGAATCTAGCTGCTGGTTACACTAAAATCACAAACTAAATAGTTAAGAATTTAGATCATTCAATAACATAGAAAATGAATTAGAAACTATAAATGACTTACAACCTTTGGATACAAAATTTGAACCAGTTGACCACGAGATTTACCAATAACTCTGTACAGATTGAAAACACAAAGTATAATTAATATGACTATTTTATCATAAAAGTTGAAGGTGAACATCAAATTCAAAGTCATTTTTGGAGAAACACTTACCCTTGAAGCATGGTTCTCAACTCATTTTTCATCCTCCTGTGCAACGAACAAAACCATATAATTTTACATTGTTTGGGAATGATGACCATCAGCTGCCAGTGCGACCTATCACGAAGGACAAATAGTTATTCAACTAATTAAGGAAACTATAATAATGAACTGACCACATATAACAACACCTACCCCTCAATGTATGGCACAAGGTATACGTCTCTTTTTGACTCATCCATCCATGTTTGCAAATAATGTTGTCTGTTTTGAAGTGTGTTACCAGACGGTTGAATGGTCTGAGGTTCAACAAATCCGTACATGGAAGACCGACCTTGGTCTACAACGATTGTGTCCATGTACCTAAAACAACAAAGTTAAGTTGTTAGAAACTATAACAATGTAAATAAAAGTAATATGAAAGACCAAATTGACTATCTTACATGCACCACAGCTGAATGATGGAAATATTCAACATCCTGTCTCCCCCAATCACCTCCAATGCATCAGAGAATGTGATATAAACTGGCACATGTGGGGGAAGACCAAATACTCTCAAATCCCAGTATAGTTCTAATGATGCTTTCTTCAATCTGGGTAATTTTGTCATTAACTTTGATAGAGGATCATCCTCCGCTTCAGCCATCTCATCATCTTCATGTATGACTGTATCATGAATTGGCTGCTTCTGAGGACGTGTGAACTGAAGATAAGAATTTACGTCAAAGCTTTATCAACAATTATTTGAAGAATAAACATAGAAATACTAAGGAAAAAGACATTATACCTGTGGAGTAGCGATGTGGGACATGATCAATGCTCTAGGCCAGGCAATAAATGATCCTATGGCCTCCCCCACAAAGTTAATTTCTGGAGTGGGTACAGGCACCTGAGCCTGGGGATCCCGAACCTCGTCAATGGTCACACGCACGTGCTGGGGTAATATGGCAACACCATGAATGGTCTGCCCTCCCTCAAGCACTCGTCCGACAGCCACAATGCGTGGGGGATCCCCATCAACCAACAGCTCATATTGACCGCTATACTGAGTGGGGTCTACAGCAGAGCATGATCCTCTAGTGCTGACACGAGGTGGTGTGGGAGTTTCATCGGCCCCCATGTTGCCTTGCGTCATGGAATGCAGCTTTTCTTCAAGCGCTCTTTGTATTTGTTTTTGTTCTTGTAGCTGCTCCATGAATCGTTGCTCCATTGATCTCATGCTTTGGTTGAGTCTTTCCTCCCACTGAAGATCCATCTGCCTCAGTGTCTCCTGACTCATTGATTGGGGGGTTTTCTGTGTAGGGCCAAAGTAGTCACGAAGACCAATCGCCCCAGGAACTCCACGTACACGTCCTGGGTGCTCGGGCCTTCCAATGGCCGTTGTTAGAATGTCGTCCCTACCTTGGCCAGCAAATGTGCCCTGAGTCTGCTGCTCAACCAACTCATCCTGCACATAAAAAAACCAAGTTACTTAGAAGACATGCTGTGATAGATACACAATCAAATAACTGCTTATAATTTGAACTTACAATTCTCTGTGAGATCAAGGCAGCTGAGGAAGATGTCATGTTCCCATCAGATTTAGTCCGAGCAGCCTTCCACAGCTCGTACCTAGCAGGTGCAGGTGCTAGGTCCGGCGACTCAAGTCCCAAGGCATCCGCTCTAGACTTTCTCAGTTTCTTCTCCAGTTTTGCATATCCACCTCGTGATAACAAGTGGGGTGCGTCGTTTAGCCTTTGTCTTTCTTGGGCGGCTAACCTTTTACCCTGTGAAACCATGTATATAAGTAAGTGTAAAATCATAAAAACTCAATGAAAGACGATCTTAAGAAACATACCTTCCATTCCTCAGACTCTCTAGATGCACGAAACTGCATCCAATCCTCCTCTGTGAAGGTATAATGCTGACATGGATTTTCATGTTGTCTATCTCCAAAGACATATAGTCGTGTCAGCCTTGTCTTGAAATCCCTCCATCTTATCGCTATATGCGATAACACTTTCTTTCTAATTTGCATTGTGTTTGGAATATCAAAATGTTGCTGTTTAAAACAAAAAACTTGTTATTCCAAAAGAAAACATAAAAGATAAGTATATCACAAATTGCATGAAGTATAAACATACCTGAACATCTTGCCATAAGAGGTTCTTGTCGACCTCTGGGACGTCATCCCAACATGCATGAAGGATAGAGACATGACTTTTTGCTAACTTACCCAGATAACTCCTAAACCTATCAGCATTTGGCCCTGATGGATGACCTGATCTGGGGTCGATGTCAACATGCCTCCTCTGACCATCCACGCGTCCGGATGTCACATCTGCTACTCGGGTGACGCCTCGTCCACGTCTGCTCTTTCCCGATCCTGAGTCTGAGGCCGACATACCTGAAAAATTATACAACGTTAGTAATAATTCAATTATGATGAACATACATATAAAGTCAATAAAAGTGAAAATATTAACCTATTAATTAATTGTTTTTTCCCAAATGCCTTTGTTGTGATCACTACGAATTGCTTGCATTACATCGGCAACGTCATCAACTGGGTCTTTAGTGGGTCTACATGCAACAGATGTTGTCTCAAGTATATCAAGAGAATCGTCATCATCATGTCCATGCATGTTTTTTCCTTCTAAAACCACTGACCATTTGTTATTCGATGGATCATTTACGTAGAATATTTGTCTTGCTTGACTAGCCATGATAAATGGTTCATCAGTGTAATTCATCTTGTTCAAGTCTACCAATGTGAAACCAAGGTCATCCATCATGACACCATAATTTATATCAACCCATTTACACTTGAAAACTGGGACTCTAAAAGTCACGTAATCAACTTCCCATATTTCTTGTATTATTCCAAAATAACTGATGGATGCTGTGATTGGATTTTTGTCTTTAGAACTAGCAAAGTGCACAGCCTCAGCTTGTAGTGTGACGCCACTATTTTGAACTCTGCTTTTGTCATCTTCTACCTTTGTCTGAAGAGAAATATTGTTTATATAGTACCCACCATATGTAATGACATCTGTGTTCGGCCCACGAGATAACCTTAATAAAGTTTCAGAAACATGTGGAGTCGCATAAATCTTTTTCTTAAAGCATTGCAAGAAGGTTTTCACATGTTCATTAAGATGCCATTTTTCACTCATTTTTGGGTTTGCTGCCTTTATTTCCTTAACGTGGTCAGAAATGTAAGGAATCACATCAACAGTGTTGTTTAAGACCTACAAATGAGCTTGGTCAATTTCTTTTCTGCTAACACTTTGAATTCTCACACCTCGAACACCCTTACCTTCATATTTTCCTTCATTTCTGCTCTTGGGAAGACCGACGGGTTCACAAGATGGCATATAACTTGAACAAAATTCAATGGCTTCTTCTGCAACGTATCGCTCTATGATTGAAGCTTCTGGTCTATACTGATTCTTGACATATCCCTTTAAGATCTTCATGTATCTTTCAACTGGGTACATCCACCTTAAGAAGACCGGGCCACATATTCGAATTTCTCTGACTAGATGAATAATCAAATGTACCATGATGTCAAAAAAGGAAGGTGGAAAATACATCTCCAATTGACATAGTAGTCTTATTCCCTTATTTTCGAATTCATCTAAACCTCGAGGGTCAACAACTTTCTTGCAAATGGCATTAAAGAAAAAACTCAGACGTGTCAAAATACCCCTAACAGAATGAGGTAATATGCCTCGAATAACAATAGGTAACAATTGTTTCATCAATACATGACAATCGTGAGACTTTAAACCAACTAGCTTTAAGTCTTGCATAGACACAAGGTTACTGATATTTGAAGAATAACCTTGCAGAACCTTCACACTTCTTAAACAGTTACAAAAACTTTGTTTTTCATTTTTGGAAAGTGTGTGACAGGCTGGGGGCAGATAGGTGCGTCTTCCTATTATCTGTGGATGTAACTCAGATCGGATTCCCATGTCAGCCAAATCTTGTCTTGCTTTAATTCCGTCTTTGCTCTTCCCTTTGACGTTTAATAAAGTTCCGATGACACTGTCACAAACATTTTTTTCAACGTGCATCACGTCAATACAATGTCTAACATCAAGTTCACACCAATATGGAAGCTTAAAAAATATCGATCATTTCTTCCAAATGTTCTTTGCAGATGTACTTTTATGATGTTTTTCAAACACAATGTCAATGTTTTTGACTTCGTTGTACACCTCTTCACCATTCTGGGGTCTGCACACAACATCATCCTCAGCACTTCCATTAAATGCTTTTTTCAATCTACGATAAGGATGATTACGAGGAAAAAAATTTCGATGTCTTGTATATACCGTCTTCTGACCATGCTTCAACTGAAGGTAACTAGTGTTTTCTTCACATATGGGACATGCAAAATGACCTTTAACACTATAACTGCTCAAGTTTCCATACGCTGGGAAATCATTTATAGTGCAAAACAACATTGCACGCAAACGGAACTGTTCCTGAACATGTGAATCAAACACGTCGATGCCTTCTTCCCACAACAATTTCAAATCATCAATTAAAGGTGCTAAGTAAACATCAATGTCATTTCCAGGTTGTCTAGGACCCGATATCATCATGGACAACATCACATATTTTCTTTTATGCACAACGAAGGAGAAAGATTGTAAATCATCAACATAACTGGCCACGAACTGTGTTTGCTACTTAAGTTTCCATAAGGATTCATACCATCAGTTGCAAGTGCAAGGCTTAAGTTTCTTGGATCTGCACCAAATTCAGGGAATTTGTCATCAATCTTTTTCCATTGTGGAGAATCAGCAGGGTGTCGAAGAAGATTATCGTACTTTCTTTCGTCAGAGTGCCATTTAAGGTTCTTTGCATCTTCTTTAACAGAGAACATACGTTTGAACCTAGGTATTATAGGCAAATACCACATCACCTTAGCAGGTGCACCATCATTACCTTCATTACCAGTGACTCGGTCAGATTTCTTTTTAAAACGGGATAAACCACATGTTCGACAATACTTTAACGAAGCAAACTCCTTTGTGTACAAAACATAATCATTAGGACAAGCATGTATCTTTTGATATTCAAGACCCATTGGACATAAAAAAATTTTGGCCTCATAATTACGAATAGGTAGAGTATTATTTTCTGGAAGCATCTCCTTCAACAACTCCAACAACTCGGTGAAACTTTTATCGGTCCATCCATTCCTTGCTTTTAAACTAAACAACTTTAAAGTTGAAGACAAACGTGTAAAGTTCGAGCATCCTGGGAACAACGGTTGCTCTGAATCATTAATAAGAGAATCATACAAATTAGCCCTTCCAAAATTATCTTCACCGACATCACGTATCATGTCCTCTAAATGGTCACTCATCCATTCTTCTACATAATTCGTTCCTCGTGACGTGGTAGGCTGCTCCAGTACTTTTCCATGCCAAGTCCAAACGGTATAAGTCCTCATTATGCCGTACATGAATAGATGGTCACGCACATTGCCTAAGTCTTGCCGTATTTGATTAAGACAACAGACACAAGGACAAAAATATGTCTCGTTGACAGACTTAGCATTTTGTTCAATGTATTGCAAGAACTTCGAAACACCCTTATCATATTCTTCACTGATGCGACATTTGTTCATCCAGCTTTGATCCATAATATGTTCGTAAAATCATCAGTTCAAGTTTTTTAACTCTCACAAGGTTAGGCCCTACCCATTCAAAAAAATTAATTTTCATAATTTGCTCAGACACGTGCATTGATGTCTACATCATAAAATTGATAAGATTTCGGCAGAATTTCGCATTGGTCTCCGAAATACACGACATGAGAGTAGTCAACGATGACCACAATCAAATATGCATCCAGAGAACAACACAAGTACTGAACCGAAATTTTATCAATCTTATCCGTAAACTCCAATTGACATCTTATTGCAAATTATGAAAATTAATTTTCTCAAACTATCCAATCGGACAATTCAAAATTTAACACAAACGATTAAAAGATTAATCGTTTGTGTTAAATTTCAAACGGGAACTAAGTGTCACTCAATGATTTGATACTTATAATAACACAACTAATACATGCATATTCAAAATCCAATAACACATGCACACTTCAGAGTAAAAAACATGCATACACAAAACCCAATTACATGCATACAAAAATTTATCAATAACAACAAGCTAACCTGAAAAGTAGATTCGAAATGAAAGGGAGGGAAATCGAGGAGGGAACGGCCTAAAACCTCGCCCAAAAACAGTCAAAGAAGCCGCCCAAGAACACGCAAGAGACTGCACAAAAACGGACCGAAAACGATTTTTAATCGGTTCAAATCAAAGATATTTCATCACAAAGCAATGTAATCGGATTGAAAGTCAATTTAAACGGTCCAAAAGAGAGAAAACGCACCTGGAAAATCAATGGCAGACAGCGTTCGCGGGGGGAAGACGATGAATAGTGAGCCTACTGCTCGCGGGTTTGCGTTTTGCATATTAATACTGTGAGACGTCCGTCACTCTGGGGCCCGGACGTCTATAATAGTATAGACGTCCGGCCCGTCACTAATATGACGTCTATGGTAATTTAAAATTGATATTCGCGGGGGGTTTTAGACGTCCGTCTCCCCCACCACGGACGTCTATAATAGTATAGACGTCCGTGGTAGGGGGTCGGACGTCTACGAGACTCAATAACTGAACGTTTCAACTCCCCATGTCAGCCCCTTAAACGTCCACCCTTGGAGGGCCCGGACGTCTATAATATTATAGACGTCCGAGGGCGGGGGGCGGACGTTTAAGGGGCTGAACAACTGAATGTTTCAACCCCCATGTCAGCCCCTTAAACGTCCGTCCTGGGAGGGGGCGGACGTCTACAATATTATAGACGTCCGGGCCCTCCCCAACGGACATTTAGGGTGCTGACAGGGTGGTTGGACCATTAATTCTCCAACTACCTTGTCAGCACCCTAAACGTCCGTTTGGGAGGGGCGGACGTCTATAATATTATAGACGTCCGCCCCCTCCCAGGACGGACGTTTAAGGGACTGAAGACAATTAATTCTCCAACCACCTGTCAGCACCCTAAACGTCTGTTCACACCTTGTCAGCTGATAACAGTTGAAAAACTGTTATTTTCATGCTTAAAATTGATACTAAAAGCAACCTTTAGACTTAGAAACTAGCTTGAAATCATGCATTTTATCTATATTTTCAAAAATAAGAGAGCTGGACAGGTTTATGCTTGATTTGAGTGTTTTTGTGCAGGTTTTGAGGTGAATTTAGTGAAAAGAGTGAAGAATGAGAGAGATGACATTAGAAAAGACAAGAAAGAGTGCAAAAAGAGAAGTCGAAGGCACCGCTGAGCGGCATTTTACCGCTGAGCGGCACTCAGGAGGTTGCGGGAGTCACGCTGAGGGGCAAAATGGCCGCTGAGGGGAAGAAACGAGTCACGCAACCACCGCTGAGCGGTAAATGGCGCTGAGCGGCACTTTTTGGGCTTGGGCTTTTATGATCTTTTGTAACTCTAGATTAGTATATAAGGGCTTGCACGTCCTATAGTTAGGTATCTTTGGCAGAAACGAGGCAAACACTCTCTCTTCCACCCCTTTGAAGGAGGATCTTGGATGCTCAGGCTACCTCTTCACCTTTATTGGGTTTATTCTTTCATTCTTTCATTGTGATTCATCTAGGTTCACCATGAATATGGTGAACTAAACCTTGTATGTTTGTTGGGGAATCAATGTAATCTCTTGAAGCTCTCATATATGGATTTGTTGAGTACATCTTTGAATTGAGACATATGCTTTCTTTCATCATTAGTTAGGGTTTTTCCTCTTTGCTCAATGCTTGCATTGTTTAACTCATTCTAATGCATGATTATTGGTTTTGTCGATACGGGCACGTACGGGGAAGTCTAGATCCGGGGAATTTCTCCCAATATTATACTGACAATATTATATTGGTTGCCTTTAAGCTCCTGCGGTAATGAACTAATCATTAGGAATGCTAGGAATTGTATGAACTATTTGATTAGGGAGAAGCCATCTAGAATGGTACTTTAGAGAGTGGCATTAACAATGATGATTTGAATGTTGAATTCCTAAAATATATGAGAGTGGATGAGATGAAATTGACCCCCAACAACATATTCATTCATATATCTCCTTGAAAGTGTTTATCTTTTGTCTTTGCCATTGATCAATTCATGCATACATGTTTAATTTTCGTCCTTGCATATTAAACTTCAATTATTGTGTTCTTAAGTCTTAGCTAATCAACAAATCACATAACTAAACTAGGCCGTGAGTCCTTTGGGAAGAACGATACTTGGTCTTACCAAGTTTATTACTTGAACGATTCGGTCATACTTGCCGATTGTGAAACAAGTTTGTGACATCATATTTTGGTGCTTACAAATTTGTCCATCAAGTTTTTGGCGCCGTTGCCGGGGACTCTGGTTTAACTGGTTAATTTGTGTGATTATTGATTATCTTTGACTTTAATTTGAATTTCTGTTTTTATTTTTTTTTTGTTTTTATTTTATTTTATCTTTTTATCTTTTTAGATTAAATTAGATTTTATTTTATTTTATCTTTTAGATTAGGTAAGATTTTATTTTTTAGATTAGGTTTTATTTTATCTTATTTGATTCTATCTTCTGAATCTTTTATCTTTTTATCTTCTGAATATATCTTTTCTTCTATATCTTTGTGCTAACAAATCTTTTCTAGGGTTTTGTTTTCTTGTGCATGCAGGAAACAATTCGAACTAGAAGTAAGAAAACAACAGAACCACTACTTGAAGGGCTAAACGAGAGTAGAAGGAGGAGAAGAATCAGAACGTCTAGAGAACTTTTCCCTTCTCCTGAAACTCTCCTACAATCATCACCACAAGGTTCTGTTCATAGCACAGGGAGTATGGAGAACAATAATAATGCTAGAAGAACTCTTGCAGATTACACTAATCTTGCTGGACCTCAACACTTCAACAGCATAGCTCGACCTAGAGTCAATGCAGCCAACATGGAGGTCAAACCAGCATTAATTCAACTGGTGAAGAGTAATCAATTTAATGGGTTATCACACGAAAGCCCATATGAGCACCTTACAACCTTTAATGAGATCTGCAACACGGTCAAGATTAATGGGGTGCCAGACGAAGCTATCAAACTTAGCTTGTTCCCTTTCTCATTGGGGGCAACGCTAAGCTTTGGTTGAACTCTTTTCCAGAAGAAAGTTTCACAGAGTGGGAAGCAGTGGTTACAAAGTTTCTAAACAAATACTTCCCACAATCTAAAGTGACTAAAGGAAAGCAAGAGATATCTTCATTCAAGCAGGGCATGGAGGAATCACTGGGACATGCATGGGACAGGTATAAAAGCTTGTTACGTAAAACTCCCACGCATGGCTTTAAAGAACATGAAGTAGTCTTAATTTTCCTTGGAGGGCTTGGTTCACAAACCAAGATGCTGCTGAATGCCTCAGCAGGAGGCAATATTAAATTGAAAACTCCAGAGGAAGCAACTGAAATCATTGAAAATATGGCTACTAGTGACAACGAATTCAATATTGACACAGGAGATCTTAATCAGAAGAAGTTGTTAAAATTAAATGAGGCTCTGCTTGTCCAAAATAGAACTCTCTTTCAACAGATTGAGGAAGTAACCATGAAACTTTCTCAAATGCCACAGGAAATACAACAGGTATCAATGGTTCAAGAGCAACAAAAATGGCAGATGCAATTCACTCCAGTTGAGAAAGCAACAAAGCTTGAAGAGACTTTCCAGAGATTCTTGAAGACAAATGCGTCCTATTGTCATAATGTGGAAGCTGCATTTAAAAAAATGGAGAGCCATGTTGAGAGAATAGTTGAAGAGATTAAATATGTTAATCTTGGAAAGGATTGTAAAACTGTTGTGACCAGAAGTGGTAGAGTGTTAGAGGAGAGACAAAAAGAGAGAGAGAAAGAAAATGAGAGTGAGAGTGAAACAGAAACATGTGAGTGGAAAGAAAGAGTTGAGAGAGAGAAAAAGAGAAAAGAAGAAGAGGAGAGGAGAGAAAAAAATGAGAGAGAAGAGAGACAGAAAGAAAAAGAGTATGAAAAGCCACTTCCTTATCCAAAGAGTTATTCAAGGAAGGAAAAAGAAAAGCAGTTGGAGAGATTCATGGAACTGTTTAAGAAGTTGGAGATTACCATACCATTCTCTGAAGCATTGCAACAGATGCCCGCATATGCAAAATTCTTGAAGGAACTTCTCACAAAAAAACACAAATACATTGAGAAGGAAACTATCAATATACAGGGTAATTGCAGTGCAATCATACAGAAACTACCTCCTAAACTTAAAGATCCAGGAAGCTTCACTATTCCATGCACCATAGGAGATGTGAAAGTTGGAAGAGCATTGATTGATTTGGGAGCTAGCATTAATCTAATGCCGCTATCCATGTGCAAAACAATTCAGGGGCTGGAAATTAAACCAACCAGGATGGCTCTTCAGTTGGCAGACAGGTCTCTTAAATATCCATATGGAGTGGTTGAAGATGTTCTAGTGAAGGTCGACAAATTTGTATTCCCAGTAGATTTCATTGTGATGGAGATGGAAGGAACTAGTGATGTTCCTCTTATTCTTGGGAGACCTTTTATGAAGACTGCTAGAGTTTTGATTGATGTAGAGAATGGTAAACTTAAATTGAGAGTTGATGATGAGGAAGTTACGTTTGATGTATCCAAGGCCATGACATATCCAAATGATGACAAAGCATGCTTTCAATTTGATGAACTTGATGAAGTTTGTATGGTTCAAGAAAGAATGGTGCGTAATATTTCTCCATTGGAAAAAACGCTCATTGATGCATGTGAGGATTTGGATGAAGAAGAAGAGAAATTGATTGATGAATGTCTGATGGACTTGGAAACATTGAAAAAGGGTCCAGAGGAAGATCAAATATTTGAAACAATTGATAAGGAAGAAACAATCAAAGCACAGTTGCCAGAATTGAAAAGATTGCCATCTCATTTGAAATATGTGTTTTTAGAAGAGGGTGGAACAAAGCCAATCATCATCAGTAACTCTTTATCTTTACAGGAAGAAGAGCAGTTGATAGAAATTTTGAAAGCCAACAAGGAAGCAATTGGGTGGTCAATATCAGATCTCAAAGGTATTAGCCCAACTTATTGCATGCACAAGATTTTTATGGAAGAAGACTATAAACCAAGTGCTCAACCACAGAGAAGGTTAAATCCTGTTATGAAGGAGGTGGTCAGAAAAGAAGTGTTGAAACTGCTAGAAGCTGGTATCATCTATCCGATCTCTGACAGTGAATGGGTGAGTCCAGTACAGGTGGTGCCAAAGAAAGGTGGAATGACAGTAATTTATAATGAGAAGAATGAACTTATTCCTACTCGGACAGTTACTGGCTGGCGTATGTGCATTGATTACAGGAAGCTGAATAAAGCTACTAGGAAAGATCATTTTCCTCTTCCCTTCATGGATCAGATGCTAGAAAGGTTATCAGGGCAGGCTTTCTATTGTTTTCTAGATGGATACTCTGGATATAATCAAATTGTGGTAGATCCAAAAGACCAGGAGAAGACGGCTTTTACTTGTCCTTTTGGTATCTTTGCATATAGGAAGATGCCTTTTGGATTATGTAATGCTCCAGCTACGTTTCAGAGGTGTATGCAGGCAATCTTTTCTGATCTTTTAGAAAAATGCATTGAAGTATTCATGGATGACTTCTCAGTTTTTGGAAATTCTTTCCAAAGGTGTTTAGCTAATCTGAACACTGTCCTCAAAAGATGTGTTCAGACAAATCTGGTTTTGAATTGGGAGAAATGTCATTTCATGGTAACTGAAGGGATTGTACTAGGGCATAAAATCTCTGCTAAAGGAATTGAAGTGGATAAAGCCAAAGTAGAAGTCATTGAGAAACTGCCTCCACCAACAAATGTAAGGGGGATAAGGAGTTTTCTTGGTCATGCTGGGTTCTATAGAAGATTCATTAAAGATTTCTCAAAGATTGCTAAACCATTGAGTAATCTTTTGATGAAGGATGCTCCTTTTGTGATGAATGAAGACTGTCTGAAAGCTTTTGATATATTAAAGAAGAAGCTAGTGTCAGCTCCAGTAATTGTAGCACCAGATTGGAATCAAAATTTTGAATTAATGTGTGATGCAAGTGATTATGCCTTAGGAGTTGTTCTCGGCCAAAGAAAAGAGCAAAAGTTTCATCCAATCTATTATGCTAGCAAGGTGCTGAATGATGCTCAATTGAATTATGCTACCACAGAGAAAGAGTTTCTTGCCATTGTATATGCTCTAGAGAAATTTAGATCCTATCTTATTGGGTCTAAGGTGATTGTCTATACAGATCATGCAGCTATCAAATATTTGTTGACAAAGCCAGATTCTAAGCCACGTCTGATTAGATGGGTACTACTATTGCAAGAATTTGATGTAGAAATCCGTGATAAGAAAGGAAGTGAGAACTTAATTGCTGATCATTTGTCACGGTTAGTCAACAATGAGGTCACTAGCAAGGAGTCTGCAATCTGGGAATCTTTTTCAGATGAATCACTCATGTATGTTCAGCAGAGGCCCTGGTTTGCTGATATGGCAAATTTCAAAGCTGCAAGAGTCATGCCAGAAGACTTAACTTGGCAACAGAGAAAGAAATTTCTACATGATGCCAAGCAGTATGTGTGGGATGATCCATATTTGTTCAAAATTGGAGCAGATAATCTTCTAAGGAGATGTGTTACAAATGAAGAAGCAGAAGGAATTCTCTGGCATTGTCATGATTCACCTTATGGAGGACATTTTAATGGAGAAAGAACAGCAGCAAAAGTCCTTCAATCAGGGTTTTATTGGCCAACTTTATTTAAAGATGCTCATAATCATGCTAGGAATTGTGATAAATGTCAAAGAGCAGGGACAATCACTAAACGTCATGAGATGCCTTTACAAGGTATTTTAGAGGTTGAGGTTTTTGATTGTTGGGGTATTGACTTTGTTGGGCCCTTCCCTCCATCTTTCAACAATGAATATATTCTGGTAGCAGTGGATTATGTGAGTAAATGGGTGGAAGCATTGGCTTGTCCTAAAAATGATGCTAGCACGGTAATTAAATTCTTGAAGAGGCAGATATTCTCACGTTTTGGCACTCCAAGAGTGTTGATCAGTGATGGAGGATCTCATTTTTGCAATTATCAGCTAGAGAAAGTACTCAAACACTATGGAGTAAAGCATAAGGTAGCTGCACCTTATCATCCACAAACCAATGGACAAGCTGAGGTGTCTAACAGGGAGATAAAAAGAATCTTAGAAAAGACTGTGACTTCATCAAGAAAGGATTGGTCTCTCAAATTGGATGATGCTCTTTGGGCTTATAGGACAGCAATGAAGACGTCTATGGGATTATCACCATTTCAATTAGTCTATGGGAAAGCATGCCATTTGCCAGTTGAGTTGGAGCATAGAGCATTATGGGCTTTGAAATTCTTGAATTTTGATCCTTATGATACTCAATGCACACGTAGACGGCAGATTTTGGAGCTTGAAGAAATGCGCTTACATGCATATGATTCATCCAAGGCTTACAAAGACAAAATGAAATTCTATCATGACAGGAAGTTGGTGAATAGAGTTTTCAATCCAGGACAACAGGTATTATTGTTCAATTCAAGATTGAAGATATTTCCTGGGAAGCTGAAGTCAAAATGGACAGGACCATTTGTGATAAAAGAAGTGCATCCACATGGAGCAATTGAAATATGTAATCCATCTGCTGATGATCCACAAAGAAGTTGGGTGGTAAATGGTCAACGTCTCAAGCCCTATCTAGGGGGAGAGGTGCAACAATTTTCCACCATGATGTTGTTGGTTGATCCTTGAAAGTTTGGGTCAGGCTCGGGACGTTAAACAAGCGCTTGCTGGGAGGCAACCCAGTATTTTGTAAGTTGTTTCTGTTTTTAGATTAGGGTTTGATGTACTCTATTGAACACCTGGTTTATTATGATGGTTTGCTATTAACTGTGATTATGTGATAAGTAATGCTTGATGATGCTTATTGATTGATTGATGTTGAGATGAGGTGCACATTAAATGCTTATACAGGTGATTCACAAGCTTTGTGAACAAATGCATGATATCATGATTGTGATTGTGAAATTAAGCAGGATGTGTATGTCAAATAGGAATGAGCTTATATGTGAGGTTTTGAGCTTCAGAGTTGTTATGGTTGAATGCTATTACTTTGAAAGCATGAATGACTTTGCCCAGGTTTTCTATGATTGAATCAATTGCTTGTTTTGCATCACATGATCAAAGGCCGTGTTGTTGAAACCCTTTTTATTGGCCAAATACATAAAGTAAGCCCACTAAAAGAGAACACTTTGTGTTCTATCTTTTGAACCCTTAGCCTTAAACATACACTGAACACCCTTGATTGGAAATTTTTACCTTGAGTTAAGTAGAAAATCTTATGTGGTATTGTTAAATGTTCAAGTTTGGGGTTGTTGGGAAAACATGAAAAAGGAAAAGCATTGAGCCAAGAGCTAAAAAGTAAGAATATGCAAAGAAAAAGAAAAGAAAAGAAAAAGAAGTAAAGCTCAATGCAAATGCAAATGTAAAGGCAAAAGAAAGTTGGGAATGAATAAGATAATTGTGTTGTTATGATTCTCTTAACTCAAGGATTTTGTGATCCAGAAAAACCAATTTTCTTGTTAGCCCAGCCACATTATAAGCCATTGAAAAGTCCTTGTGATGATGCATGCTTGTGAATGTTTTTGATTGTGGTAAAATGAAAGGCAAAGTTGATTCATGTGACATTGTGATAGTGGAGTGAATGAGTGAAACACTTTACCTCTTATACACTTGTGTGTTGAGTGAAACACTTTACCTGGTGAGGAAATATTCCATGAGCACATGAATATCCATGCTTAATTGATTGATCATTCATGAAAAATAGCATTTGTTGGAATCTAAATGACTTTGTGAAACACTAAAGCATGTGCGCATCTTGATTGAACTCTTGGTCATAAGTTTGAGTGAAGTTATTACTTATCTTGAAAAAGAGGATTTTTGAATGAGTGAACCATCATATGAATTGGTTGGAGATGGAGTTACATTTTGTTTGCTTGAGGACAAGCAAAGTTCTAAGTTTGGGGTTGTGATAACAGTTGAAAAACTGTTATTTTCATGCTTAAAATTGATACTAAAAGCAACCTTTAGACTTAGAAACTAGCTTGAAATCATGCATTTTATCTATATTTTCAGAAATAAGAGAGCTGGACAGGTTTATGCTTGATTTGAGTGTTTTTGTGCAGGTTTTGAGGTGAATTTAGTGAAAAGAGTGAAGAATGAGAGAGATGACATTAGAAAAGACAAGAAAGAGTGCAAAAAGAGAAGTCGAAGGCACCGCTGAGCGGCATTTTACCGCTGAGCGGCACTCAGGAGGTTGCGGGAGTCACGCTGAGGGGCAAAATGGCCGCTGAGGGGAAGAAACGAGTCACGCAACCACCGCTGAGCGGTAAATGGCGCTGAGCGGCACTTTTTGGGCTTGGGCTTTTATGATCTTTTGTAACTCTAGATTAGTATATAAGGGCTTGCACGTCCTATAGTTAGGTATCTTTGGCAGAAACGAGGCAAACACTCTCTCTTCCACCCCTTTGAAGGAGGATCTTGGATGCTCAGGCTACCTCTTCACCTTTATTGGGTTTATTCTTTCATTCTTTCATTGTGATTCATCTAGGTTCACCATGAATATGGTGAACTAAACCTTGTATGTTTGTTGGGGAATCAATGTAATCTCTTGAAGCTCTCATATATGGATTTGTTGAGTACATCTTTGAATTGAGACATATGCTTTCTTTCATCATTAGTTAGGGTTTTTCCTCTTTGCTCAATGCTTGCATTGTTTAACTCATTCTAATGCATGATTATTGGTTTTGTCGATACGGGCACGTACGGGGAAGTCTAGATCCGGGGAATTTCTCCCAATATTATACTGACAATATTATATTGGTTGCCTTTAAGCTCCTGCGGTAATGAACTAATCATTAGGAATGCTAGGAATTGTATGAACTATTTGATTAGGGAGAAGCCATCTAGAATGGTACTTTAGAGAGTGGCATTAACAATGATGATTTGAATGTTGAATTCCTAAAATATATGAGAGTGGATGAGATGAAATTGACCCCCAACAACATATTCATTCATATATCTCCTTGAAAGTGTTTATCTTTTGTCTTTGCCATTGATCAATTCATGCATACATGTTTAATTTTCGTCCTTGCATATTAAACTTCAATTATTGTGTTCTTAAGTCTTAGCTAATCAACAAATCACATAACTAAACTAGGCCGTGAGTCCTTTGGGAAGAACGATACTTGGTCTTACCAAGTTTATTACTTGAACGATTCGGTCATACTTGCCGATTGTGAAACAAGTTTGTGACATCATATTTTGGTGCTTACAAATTTGTCCATCATCAGCACCCTAAACGTCCGTTTGGGGGGGGGGCGGACGCCTATAATATTATAGACGTCCGCCCCCTCCCAGGACGGACGTTTAAGGGGCTGGCATGGGGAGTTGAAACGTTCAGTTGTTCAGCCCCTTAAACGTCCGCCCCCCTCCCACGGACGTCTATAATATTATAGACGTCTGTCCCCCACGACACCGGACGTCTAGAGTTTCACTTATTTACGAATATGCCACCAGTCAATTATTTACGTTGGGGCTTTTGTGAACGGACGTCTATGGGGGGACGTTAAAAGCCAATTCTGCACTAGTGTGGATCTCTTTCATAAAAACACCAGAATTTATCAGCGACAAAATATAAATATTCAAACTTAAATATTAACGATAAGGAATATTCTAGCATGGTCAAGTGTAGAAATAAAAGCCAACCTTTCCTTGTTGGTCTTCTACCAGTCCTCCCCCTACAAGGATAAGGCAAGGTGTCAGACCCTCCAAGAATAGGACTCCGCATGATTTTCATCCTTATCTGGATCACCTAAATCATTGTAGGCATCATAGTCATAGACCCTCTCCCACTCTCTACGTTATCCTGTTCCATCTCCTCCCAAATTAACTAACTCTTCTTCTCTATACTTCACCAGTGGAGCCGGTGTTTCGCTTGGATGATATGTCTGCAATATATATAACGTTGTTAGCTTCATCTTTTCATCAAAGTTATTGACGACTTAAAAAGTGTATAGAGTGGCTGGTAAGCAATACTCCCAGTATTGCAAAACTCTCAGCAAAAGATAAATTGTCTCACCAATTATCAAAGATAGCTTGTACATGTATATCTCAAAGTGTAATCCAACTGAAATCACATGACATCAAAGAAAACAGTATCCAAAATATATCATTTGAAAAGGATAATACAAACCTTGGCAGGGCCTTAATGCGTGATTCCTTCAAGTATGTAGCACCACGGCCCAAAGCAGGTGAAGCCTTTTCTAACTCAGATTTTAAACCCTACTAAAGTAAGCTAGGTTAGTAGAAGCTCACAAGTGTATTCATCATAGCAAACGATATTCATAACAGTTGAAAAACTGTTATTTTCATGCTTAAAATTGATACTAAAAGCAACCTTTATACTTAGAAACTAGCTTGAAATAATGCTTTTCTTCATATTTTCAGAAATAAGAGAGCTGGACAGGTTTATGCTTGATTTCAGTGTTTTTGTGCAGGTTTTAAGGTGAATTTGGTGAAAGAAGTGAAGAAGGAGAGATATGGAATCAGAAAAGACATCAAAAAGTGCAAAAGGAGAAGCCGAAGTCACCGCTCAGCGGCAGTTTATCGCTGAGCGGCATTCAGGAGCTTGCGGGAGGACCGCTAAGGGGCAAAATGGCCGCTGAGGGGAAGAAACGTGACACGCACTTACCGCTGAGCGGTATTTTACCGCTGAGCGGCACTTTAATGGGCTTGGACCTAATTTTCTGTAATTTACGAATAATATATAAGCTTTAGGGTTTCCTAGGGTTAGGTATCTTTGGCTGGAACGAAGCAAACACTCTCTCTTCCACCCCTTTGAAGGAGGATCTTGGATGCTCAGGCTTCCTCTTCACCTTTTTAGGGTTTTATCTTTCCTTCTTTCATTGTTATTCATCTAGGTTCACCATGAATATAGTGAACTAAACTCTGTATGTTTGTTGGGGAATCAATGTAATCTTTTGAAGCTCTCATATATGGAATCTGTTTTTACATCTTTTATTTAAGATCTATGCTTTCTTTCATCATTAGTTAGGGTTTTTCCTCTTTGCTTAATGCTTGCATTGTTTAACTCATTCGATGCATGATTATTGGTTTTGTCGATACGGGCGCGTACGGGGAAGTCTAGATCCGGGGAATTTCTCCCAATATTATATTGGTTGTCGTTAAGCTCCTGCACTTATGAACTGATCATTAGGAATGCTAGGAATTGTATGAACTCGTGATTAGGGAGAAGCCTTCTTGAAAGGTACTTTAGAGAGTGGCATTAACAATGATGATTTGAATGTTGAATTCCTAAAATATATGAGAGTGGATAAGATGAAATTGACCCCCAACAACATATTCATGTATATATTTCATTGAAAGTGTTTATCTTTTGCTTTTTGCCATTGATCAAAACTTCATGCATACATATTTAATTTTCGTCTTTTGCATATAAAATCCAAATATTTCGTCTTTAAGTCTTAGCTAATCAAGAAACCACACAACTAAACTAGGCCGTGAGTCCTTTGGGAAGAACGATACTTGATCTTACCAAGTTTATTACTTGAACGATTCGGTCACACTTGCCGATTGAAAAACAAGTTTGTGACATCATAATTTGGTGTTCATAAATTTGTCCATCAGATATTTAATAAGATTAAACAATATGATAGACCTAAATTAGTCAAAATATTGAATTTAATAAGAGGAACTTTGATTCCAGGATTGCGGGCATGACTGCCAACTTGCTACAACTTTCTAGTTTTCAATATGCTAAGCTCGAACAGTCTAGAAATATTATAGGTGCATTTGGATAAGCAGAATAAGTTCTTATTCAAGATTAATATAACATAAGAGCCTATATAATAAGCGTACTAAAATAAGAAGAGATTATGTTTATATTCACCTTGAAACTAATTGAAATAAGCTAAAGGGACTCATAAGAAATTCATAAGTCACTTTAAAATTAGCTCAGTATAAGCTCTTCTAAACACCCAATATTCAAATGAGAACAAACTAAGGGAACTAAACGCCATCCACTCTGTCAGAGCTTAAACTGCCGAAAATACTGGTATTCCTTTAGCAGTCATTGTCAATTTCGAGATTTTCCTATCCCCGTTGTCGTAATATTAAACTTAAATACTTTCAATCTTTTAACTGTTTACAACTATTGATAGTACATATAACTTCAAAAAAGGCCAACCAATAAGAGTAAATTTCAATGTGCATATTAGAAAAGTTACCCTTCAAAGTAGACTATAAGCTTAAGCGATTAAAGGAACTCGTGGTCAATAAATTTTTTTGAGTGGCAAGTGACAAGCTATATAGAGAACACAACTTGCACAATCTAAAGTTAAATATCCACATGGTTAAGAGAGAGAAAAAAAACATCAGCACATAATGTTTCCTTACTGATTCACCACTCAGATTCATGTAAGTCTGAGGCTTTGTAAGGAAGACAGGAACTTCACCAACAAAACTTGCAACAAACCAACTTGCGCAAAAATTCATGAATACAATAAACATAGAGAGAAAAACAGAAAATAGAAATATCTAAGCAAGGGAACGAGCAAACCTTTTCCGAAAATGGCTTTGGTATAGGCAGTGTTCATAGGAATCCCCTACGACTCAACAAATGCATCAATCATCTCAAAGCCTACCTAGACAAACACTGAGGGAATCGATTTCAATGAAAAATGTAGGAAAAGGCAAAACAATCCGTAAAAAGGTGAGAAGATGAAGATACGCAGAAACTTTAGTAGGTGAGGGTGAAAGATGCAAGTGAGAGTTGAGAGGTAAAGGAGAGTGCTTATTGCTTGAACTGTGGTTCAACGAGATGATGGAGAGGCAGCGAGAGCCTTCGATGGTGGAGAGGCAGCGAGAGCCTTCGATGATGGAGAAGGAACAAGAGCCTTCGATGATGGAGACGAGAGAAACGCTCTCGTAAGGCAGTGAATGAACGACGGAACGGGAGTGAATGGTTGAGTAAACGGCGAATGATGGAGAGTGAAGAAGAGAGGAAGAATGGTTAAATGGTAGTGGTGTATTACGGTGAACGAAAGTGAGGAAGAGAGGGAAGAGAAAAAAAAAAGAAAAAATTGAAAAAGAAGAGAGAAAATAAAAAGAAGAGAGTGAGAGAAAAAAAGAGAAAATTAAGAAAAATCTTCATCACCCTAAAGAGTGTCCAAGAAAAGATAAAGAGATGCAATTAGGGTGTTTTGAAGAAATTTTCAGAAAATTAGGGATTAAAATTCTTGTGACTAAGGCATTGCAACAGATCCCTAAATATGCTAAGTTTTTGAAGAAACTCCTCAAAAGAAAGAAATATTTAGAGGAAACAATTGAGGTACAGGGAGAGTGTAGTGTGATCTTGCAGAAGGTGCCTCCTCCTAAGGTTAAAGATCTAGGAAGTTTCACCACTCCTTGCACTATCAGGAGCTATAAAATAGGGAAAGCCTTAATTGATTTAGGGTCCAGTATCAATTTGATGCCCATATCTGTTCTTGAAAAGATTGGTGGTCTTGAAGTCCAACCTACAAAGATGACTCTGTTTATGGCGGACGAATCCACCAAAAAGCCCTATGGTGTGGTGGAGGATGTGATGGTACAAACTGACAATCTCAGATTCCTGGTGGACTTTGTAATGATGGAGATGCAGGAAGATTTGTAGATCCCTATAATTCTTGGAAGGCCATTCATGAAAACGGCCAAGGTAATCATCAATGTTGATGATGGAACTATTGCACTTAAAGACCAAGAAGAGGAGGTGATTTTCAATGTCTTCAATGCTGAGCAACAAATCCAAGTGAAGAAGACTAGTCTCAAAGCTGCATGTGGATATGCACCAGAGACCAGTACTAAAGCCGCCAAGCCAGGCAAGAAAGGTAAAAAGTGTTTTTTGTCGCAGGTAAAGGAAGAAGAAAAAGACAGCAAAGGAAAAAGTGTTCATCAAGACTCACTGGAGAATTATGAAGAACTTAGACCAGGCATTCCAATGAGATTCAACAAAAAGCTGTGGATTGTGAAAGAACTCAGGACTGATGGACTAATAGAGATTGAATCTCTAATTTCCAGGAGAATAAAAAAGGTGAACAGGAAGTTACTAAAGAACTGTTGGTGTAGAGAAGGAAAAGATAACACCAAGATCAAAGATGTTACATCAGCCTATTGGGTCAAGCTAGTGACGTTAAAGAAGCGCTTACTAGGAGGCAACCCAATGTTTTAAAAACTTTTATTTGTTTTACTATTCTTTAGTTTGGGTTTTGAATTTTATTTATGCTCAAGCCATCAAAAGATACAATCCCTAGGACGTACAAGTCCATAAATAGAACATAAAAATAACAGAAAACAGGTCCAAGCCCTTCAAAATAATAGAAAACAGATCCAAGCCCACTTAAATGGCGCTCAGTGGCACTTTTGGTGCTCAGCGATAAGTGCGGCTCTTCAAAATGATTCTAAGCGGCAATTTTGGCAAGCGTGAGACAATGAAAATTGGCGCTCAGCGCAACTTTTTCTGCACTCTGGTTGACTGGTTGACTTTTCTGGATTTTGGTTGACTTTTCTGCACTCTGGTTGACTCTTCTGCATTCTGGTTGACTTTTTTGCATTCCAATCATTCGGTACTTTAACTCTTCTTTCAAATCATTCCAATAGCCTACAAAAGCAAGGGAGTCTAGCACAAAACCATTAAACTCATCTTCAACTCTCTTATTCACAGAATACAGCAAAAACATGAGTTAAAGCAAGTTTTTAAGTCAGAAAGGGTGTTTTTGATATCAAAATTAAGTATAAAAATAATGGTTTTTCAACCGTTATCACAACCCCAAACTGAAACTTTGCTTGTCCTCAAGCAAAACGTAACTTGGCTTAAACAAAATACTCATACTACAATGGTCTAGCACACTAAAAAGCATTTTTCTCTTAGGACAAGTAAATCACTCATGAATGCTCATCACAAAAAGATTAGTCAAGATATAGTGATGCTTTAGCCAATCAAGCTTCAATTATGGTGCTCACATAATCAAGACATACACAATAGATGCAAACCTCATGAATAATCAACAACCAAGCAAGAATGTTATCATAAAATGCATGGAACAATTCCTCACCAAAGACAGTGTTTCACTCAAGCACTCAAAAGTGTTTCGTGAGGTGTGACTCTTACACTCTACCATCACAATGTCACATGAATCAACTTTGCCTTTCATTTAACCACATATCAAACACACTCACAAGCAAGTTATCATCACAAGGACTTTTCAAGGCTTGTATTGAGGCTGGGCTAAGAAGAAAATTAGTTTTTCTAGACAACAAAATTCCTTGAGTTAAAAGAGTGCACAATTCATTTATTCACATTAACAATAATCTCTCTTTCTCCTTTTATGTGGGAAAAAAAATCTTCAACTTATTCCCAACTTTCCTTTCATTGAGCTCAACCTTTTCTTTTCTTTCTTTTCTTTTCTTTTATTTTTCTTTTTGATACGCTGTTGTTGAAGCTATCAAATTAATACTACTTTTCAAGGAAACTTCAGTATTGCCAAGTAGTATTCAAGAAACTAGACATGGTTAAAGTAACCCTGATTCGTCTCCCAATGAATACGTAATTGCCTTTCAATATTTCAATCTTATGAATGCAATGCAATGCTCAAGAATAAAAGTAATGTTTGGAGAATGTTTAAAGGACAAATAAGAAACTTAAAAATAATTATGATGAAATAGGCTAATTCCACTGCTTTCCAAGATAGATTCATCATGGGTTTGGTTATTCACAGATAATTGTTCAATTGATTATTATTTAAGTTTCAAATTAATTAAAGTACATTCTTAATTAATTTGAGGGCGATCATGCATTTAACCAAAGTAAATTCTCAATCAAATGCAAAACCTTTCTAGATTATTCACAATGAATTCAATCAAAGTACATTCTCAATTAAATGCTATTGTGTTTAATCATGTCTAGTCTTAAATCTCCTAACCAAATTAAAAGCTAATCAATCAAAGTAAATTCTCAATTGATTATAGTTGAAATTATTACTAATCAATCAAATTACATTCTCAATTGATAGTAAAAACCATTTAATCATATGAAAGTTCCTAAATTAAATCAAAGTAGATTCTCAATTAAACCTAGGAACCCTAGAACTCATATAATCAATATGCAGGAAGATTCAAACACATTATGATGCCAAAATATTTGCTTTTAATCTGATAAAGAGATGAAAGACATGGAGAGAGAACAACTTAAATCAATAATCAAAATAAACAATTTCATTAACTCAATCTAACCTCAGAATCCATAATGAAATTACAGCAGAATAGCCCTAGATGCTTAGCTCTTCATGAATGGAGTTCAATACAAGATGAAAGAAAAGTGAGAGAAATGGTGAATGAATGAATGAAGTGAAATCTCCTTTTCTTCCTCCCCTGGGTCTCTTTATATAGGGCTTGATTGGGCTTGGACTCTGAATATTCAGTTGACATAATCTTTTATCTTATATCTTCCAAATAACTAAAAGATTTAGATAATTATAACATTATTTGGAAGATATTTTCTGTTGATATTCCCAAATTAAATTAATTTAACAACTGAATTTATCTTTTAGCTTTTCTGAATTTCCAAAATTACACATAAGCCCTGAAATTTCCTATATCTGCACTTTAGCCCGAACTGAATTTCCCAAAATTGCAACAGAACCCCTGTTTGACAAACCTTGACCAGATTCAAATATGTTGACCGATTTTGACTAAGAGAGGACGCGACCAATGAGAGCTTGCCACGTGGCAACCCTCTTTCTTACCCAATTAGGTTTTCAGATTAGGAAAGGGCTTCCCCTTTGCTCCTGTGGCGGCTGCTTTGCCTGGGATTTCTCATGATGCTGGCAGCGGCAGCTTTGACAGTGGAGGACGAAGAAGGTGACGCGGATGCTGTTCATGGTGATGTTGTGGTGAAGATGATGGATGGTGGCGGCCATGGAGGAAGAAGAAGATGATCCACAATTTCCGTGGTGTTCTGCGGTGGCGGCAACAGTTTTAATTTATGTTTCTGGATCTGTGTTTGCTTTGCAGGTAGTGGAGAAGATGATATTTGGTAGCGAAGGTCGCAGTTTTGATGTACGTGACGTTCGCGATTCGAACTCGCGATTTCTGGGTTGGTGATGTTTTTCTGCATTTCAAGTTTGATGGCGGACATGCTTGAAGTCTCGCGGTGGCTGGTGCGTGTTTGATAATGGTGTCGCGGCACGGATAGGCGACGACAAGGTGGTTTCGTTGTTGGCTGAGAGACTGAATGCAGTCGCAGCGGCTTGCGTTTTGTAGAGGTAAGGGTTGCTTGCGGTGGAGTCATGGCGGCGTGGCATGATGGAGCGATGATGTTGCTCGCGGTGGAGGTTGGGCAGTTTGGGTGGTGCAACGGTGAGGTTGGTGGAGCTAGGGGAGCTTGCGAGAAAGAAGAAGTTGGCCGGCGGTGAGGATGCGCGGCAGCGACGGATGACCCTATAGGTGGCTACGGTTTGGATTGGGAATTAGGGTTTCATGGGTGGAAGATGATGATGTGGCAGAGAGGGTGATGTGGCAACATGTGATTAGATAACACTTAGGATTTTAGATTGACACATGGCATGATCTGGTGGAGTCTAGTTTAGGAGGGGTAGGAGTAGGAAACTTAGGGAGGTGTAGGAGAAACGACTTAGTGTTTGGGCTTGGTTGTTGGCCTATTTCAGAAATAGGAGTGTATGTAGGGTTTTAGGAGGTGCAAGGGTAAAGTCTGTCTATTTGGTCCATTTGTATATTATTTTCCAAAAAATATCTGATTTTGGGCCTTGAATTGCCATTTGGTCCAATAAAACTTATAGCTGCACAAATAAACATAAGAATTTCCAAGAATAATTTATGCAACTAAAAATCACTTTTTAAGTCCCTTTAATTCCCAAACCCAACAATTCCAATAATCACAAATTCACTTAAAATCAACCATTTAAGCACAATTATCCCATAAAAAATTTGAATTTTTAAAGCATAAATGTGGGCATAAATATGCACTCATCACTTTTGCTTTTTGCTTTTGCTCAATGCTCTTTGATAAAGTTCTTTCCGGTTTCTCACCACCCCAAACTTGAACCATTCTCCATTACCACAAAATATACTCTACTTAACTCAAGGTAAGGATTTCAAAAAGGGTTTTTCCGCTTTTCAAATTTAGGCTCAAGGTGCAAAGGTTAGAGAAAACATTGATCTTTATTGGGTTCACCTATAAACATTGGCTCTAAGGGAGAAGAAAAACATGGCCTTGATCATTTGTAACAAGCAAGCAAGTGGTTCAATCATAGAAAATTAGGCAAAATCAGTCATGCTTCCAAAGCAATAGCACTCAATCAATCGAAAACTCTGGAGCCTAATCTCTCACAGGTTAACTCACGTTTCACAATTTGATAAACATCCTGCCTAGCATATTAATCAAAATTGAAATCATGCATCTGCTTTTAATGTCACGAGCCTAAAATTGGGTTGCCTCCCAATAAGCGCTTGTTTAACGTCACGAGCCTAACACCATTAAGCACAATCTGCATCTATGATGTTGGTGTTCCTTTTGCTTTCATCACACCAACTTATTTGCAACATCTTCTTGTTCACCATCTTTACCCTTCTTGAATAAGGAGCCTCAATCTCAATAACTCTATTCTCTTTGATATTTTTAACCACTTCATGCACAGAACTTGGTGAACATGACACTTGAAGGATGGCGCTCAGCGCCCTTAATGGAGCGCCCAGGCGCGCCCTACGACCTTCTTTATCCTTCTTCTCTTGATGATCGTGTACTCCTAGTACATATTTTCGAATTTTATCCTTCAAACACTAAAGAACACTGCACTAGAGCACCCGATTAGCACAAACAGATAAAAAATTAAAAAAGATAAAAAGATGAAGAGATGGAAAGATAAAAAGATAAAAAGATAAAAAGATAAAAAGATAGAAAGATAAAAATTAAAAAAAAATGAAGAGATAGAAAGATAAAAAGATAAAAAGATAGAAAGATGGAAAGATAGAAAGATAGATAGATAAAAAAATAAAAAATAAAAACGTAAAAAGATAAAAAGATAAACAGATAAAAATAAGAATAAAAAGATAAACAAATAAAAAGAAAAAAAATAAAAAGATAAAAAGAGAGAAAGATAAAAAGCGAAAAAGATAAAAGATAAAAAGATAAAAAGATTGAAAGATAAAAAAAATATAAAAAGATAAAAAATAAATAAATAAAAAGATAAAAAGTCTAATCGGTTAAGAATCACACAAATAGAATAGTTATATCACGAGTCCCCAACAACGGCCCTAAAAACTTAATAAACAAATTTTTAATCCCGGAAAACAGAGTCAAAAACTTGTTAAGACCTTGGCAAGTGTACCGAATCGTATCAAGTATCGTTTCCCAAGAGACTCACGACACTAAACATATATGTGATTACTCAACTAATTAAGACTCTAAAGAACAAATTTTGAGGTTTTTGGATGGAAATGTAATAAAATAAACATGAATGCAATTTGATCATTTGAGGGTAAACACAAGAATGAATGGATGAAGTTGATGATATTGTTGTTGGGTTTAGATTTCACCTAATTTACTCTCATGGATATATGAATTCATCTTCTTCATTAATGTTAATGCCAGTTTCTAATTTACCTTAAACCCAATGTCTCGGTGAAGAAAGCCTACTCCTAATTACTAGTTCACAATGTCTTGTCTCCCTAGCAATTAATCATGCATTACATTCGCACATAAGCTTAAAGGCAACCAATCCTCCTATCCCTATGTCTAGGTAATATTGCTCTTGGGAGAATTTCCCCAGTTCTAGATTTACCTATACGTGTCCATATAGATAACATAAATGATCATGCAATTGAATGAGTTAAACAAAGCATGCATAGAGTGTAAAGGAAAAACCCTAACAATTAATAAAGTAAAGCATATATAATAAAAATCAATTCAATACATGAGAGTTTAAGAGGTTACATCTTTCCCAACAAGAATAAGGTTTAGCTCTCCATTATCATGGAGAAACTAGATGAACAATGGAATGAAAGAATGGAAGAGATAGAAAAACCCTAGAAAGAGAAGAAGAGAGTTGCCACAATCTCCAAATCTTACCCTAAGGGGTGAAAAATGTGTTTCTGTGCTCAAGTCATCAAAAGATACAATCCCTAGGACGTGCAAGTCCATAAATAGAACATAAAAATAACAGAAAATAGTTCCAAGCCCACTTAAATGACGCTCAGTGGCACTTTTGGTGCTCAACGATAAGTGCAGCTCTTCAAAATGATGCTCAGCGGCAATTTTGGCAAGCGTGAGACATCAAAAATTGGCGCTCAGCGCAACTTTTTCCACACTCTAGTTGACTTTTCTGAGCTCTGGTTGATTGGTTGACTTTTCTGCACTCTGGTTGACTTTTCTATATTCTGGTTGACTTTTTCTGCATTCCCACCATTAGGTACTTTAACTCTTCTTTCAAATCATTCCAATAGCCTATAAAATCAAGGGAATCTAGCACAAAACCATTAAATTCATCTTCAGCTCTCTTATTCACAAAATAAAGTAAAAACACGAGTTAAAGCAAGTTTCTAAGTCAGAAAGAGTATTTTAAATATCAAAATTAAGTATAAAAATAACGCTTTTTCAACCGTTATCAGGAGGGGGAGTAGTGTCAGTTTGCCACATCCATGCTGGAAGGAGTGGATTATGAGGATGTGGAGCGGACCTTATGTGTGCCTGGAGGGCACTTTCATAGGAACAGGTCTGGAGAACCCATTCACATCATTAGACCCCATCTGGCGCCTTTAGCAAAGTATTCGATGGCATTCTCTCATGCCAACATTCAGCCATGCTCCCATTTTCGAACATCATTGTCCAGAGGTCCATCTTCCTCTATTGTGTTCTAAGGGGCTTAAACATTAATATTGGGCAGGTTATAGGTGATGAGATCTAGAGTTGTGCCCGTGGTGTAAGCAATAAGGCACCTTTGGGACACCCATCCTTGATCACTGATGGACAAATTTATGAACACCAAATTATGATGTCACAAACTTGTTTTTCAATCGGCAAGTGTGACCGAATCGTTCAAGTAATAAACTTGGTATGACCAAGTATCGTTCTTCCCAAAGGACTCACGGCCTAGTTTAGTTGTGTGGTTTCTTGATTAGCTAAGACTTAAAGATGAAATATTTGAATTTTATATGCAAAAGACGAAAATTAAATATGTATGCATGAAGTTTTGATCAATGGCAAAAAGCAAAAGATAAACACTTTCAATGAAATTTATGTATGAATATGTTGTTGGGGGTCAATTTCATCTTATCCACTCTCATATATTTTAGGAATTCAACATTCAAATCACCATTGTTAATGCCACTCTCTAAAGTACCTTTCAAGAAGGCTTCTCCCTAATCACGAGTTCATACAATTCCTAGCATTCCTAATGATCAGTTCATAAGTGCAGGAGCTTAACGACAACCAATATAATATTGGGAGAAATTCCCCGGATCTAGACTTCCCAGTACGCGCCCGTATCGACAAAACCAATAATCATGCATCGAATGAGTTAAACAATGCAAGCATTAAGCAAAGAGGAAACACCCTAACTAATGATGAAAGAAAGCATAGATCTTAAATAAAAGATGTAAAAACAGATTCCATATATGAGAGCTTCAAAAGATTACATTGATTCCCCAACAAACATACAGAGTTTAGTTCATCATATTCATGGTGAACCTAGATGAATAACAATGAAAGAAGGAAAGATAAAACCCTAAAAAGGTGAAAAGGAAGCCTGAGCATCCAAGATCCTCCTTCAAAGGAGTGGAAGAGAGAGTGTTTGCTTCGTTCCAGCCAAAGATACCTAACCCTAGGAAACCCTAAAGCTTATATATTATTCGTAAATTACAGAAAATTAGGTCCAAGCCCATTAAAGTGCCGCTCAGCGGTAAGTGCGTGTCACGTTTCTTCCCCTCAGCGGCCATTTTGCCCCTCAGCGGTCCTCCCGCAAGCTCCTGAATGCCGCTCAGCGGTAAACTGCCGCTGAGCGGTGACTTCGGCTTCTCCTTTTGCACTTTTTGATGTCTTTTCTGATTCCATATCTCTCCTTCTTCACTTCTTTCACCAAATTCACCTTAAAACCTGCACAAAAACACTGAAATCAAGCATAAACCTGTCTAGCTCTCTTATTTATGAAAATATGAAGAAAAGCATGATTTTAAGCTAGTTTCTAAGTATAAAGGTTGCTTTTAGCATCAATTTTAAGCATGAAAATAACAGTTTTTCAACTGTTATCACAACCCCAAACTTAGAACTTTGCTTGTCCTCAAGCAAACAAAATGTAACTCCATCTTCATCCAATTCATATGATTGTTCACTTCATTCAGAAATCTTCTTTTCAAGATAAGTAAAAACATCAATCAAACTTATGATCAAGATTTCAATCAAGATGTGCACATGCTTTAGTGTTCACAAAGTCATTTAAATTCCAACAAATGCTATTTTTCATGAATGATCAATCAATTAAACATGGATTGTTCATGTGTTTATGGAGTATTTCCTCACTAGGTAAAGTGTTTCACTCACACACAAGTGTATAAGAGGTAATCATTCATTCACTCTACTATAACAATGTCACATGAATCAACTTTGCCTTTCATTTTACCACAATCAAAAACATTCACAAGCATGCATCATCACAAGGACTTTTCAATGGCTTATAATATGGCTGAGCTAACAAGAAAATTGGTTTTTCTGGATCACAAAATCCTTGAGTTAAGAGAGTCATAACAACACAATCATCTTATTCATTACCAACTTTCTTTTGCCTTTGCATTGAGCTTTGCTTCTTTTTCTTTTGGTTTAATACGTATTTTGGTCCCTCTTTTCGTAGGGTCTGTTCAAATTGGTCCTACTTTTTTTCAAAAGTTCACTAAGATCCCACTTTTCGCAAAAACGATGCACGTTAGTCCTTTTTTAGGTTTAATACGTATTTTGGTCCCTCTTTTCGTAGGGTCTGTTCAAATTGGTCCTACTTTTTTTCAAAAGTTCCCTATTTTGATCCCTATTTTGATCCCTCTTAGTGAACTTTTCGTATTTTGGTGAGCTGTACATTTTGATCCCTCAAAAGTTCACCTCAACGAAAAATGTACAGCTCACCAAAATACGAAAAGTTCACTAAGAGGGATCAAAATAGGGATCAAAATAGGGAACTTTTGAAAAAAAGTAGGACCAATTTGAACAGACCCTACGAAAAGAGGGACCAAAATACGTATTAAACCTAAAAAAGGACTAACGTGCATCGTTTTTGCGAAAAGTGGGATCTTAGTGAACTTTTGAAAAAAAAGTAGGACCAATTTGAACAGACCCTACGAAAAGAGGGACCAAAATACGTATTAAACCTTTTCTTTTCTTTTCTTTTTCTTTGCATATTCTTACTTTTTAGCTCTTAGCTCAATGCTTTTCCTTTTTCATGTTTTCCCAACAACCCCAAACTTGAACATTTAACAATATCACACAAGATCTTCTACTTAACTCAAGGTAAAGATTTTCAATCAAGGGTTTTCATTGTATGCTCAAGGCTAAGGGTTCAAAGGATAGAACACAAAGTATTCTCTTTTAGTGGGCTAATTTTACGAATTTGGCCAATAAAAAGGTTTCCAACAAACGACCTTGATCATATGATGCAAAACAAGCAATTGATTCAATCATAGAAACCTTGGCAAAATCATTCATGCTTTCAAAGTAATAGCATTCAACAATAACAACTCTGGAGCTCAAAACCTCACATATAAGCTCATTCACATTTGACATACACATCCTGCTTAATTTCATAATCACAATCATGATATCCTGCATTTGTTCACAAAGCTTATGAATCACCTGTATAAGCATTTTAATGTGCACATCATCTCAACATCAATTTAATCACAAGCATCATTCAGCATTACTTATCACACAATCACAGTTAAGAGCAAACCATCACAACAAACCAGGTGTTCAATAGAGTACATCAAACCCTAATCTAAAAACAAAAAAAAATAAGTTCAGAAAACTTAAACCACAAAAGCATAATCATATGATAGCATTTATCAGTAAATGCTATCTCAGCTCCTCATCAGTCTGAGCTGTCCTCTGTATCTTCCTCTTCCTCCTCATCTTCATCATCTTCAAATGCATCATCATCATCAGCTTCATCTTCTTCCATCTCTCTAGCTAAAGCTTCAGCTGCTCCAGCTCCACCATGCACTGGTTCCTCTGGCCAAGCTACCACATTATGGAATTCATCCATAGTCCACCTGTGGGCTGGAGGTGTATCATACATCCCCACAATCATCTCAGCAGTGGCTACCTGCCCTCTGTGAATGGACTGCAACTGAGCACCTATAAGAGACATATACATGTCCCTCATCTAGAATGGTTCTGCTTCATGTGTCTCAGCAGATGTCTGGCTCTGTGCTGGCCCTCTCTCTCTACGAGCACGGCGTGGTGGCACTGGCTGAGCTGCTTCCTCACCTCCACAGTACTGCCTGTAATAAGCCTCATCAATAGATTTTCTTGGCCTCTCAAATGGTGGAGCAGAAGTGTCCACCCCAGCTATCTTGCAAAGGTGCGTGATCAAAGAGGGATGTCCTAGTGGTGCTTTGTTATTTGAGGTATTGGCGCACATACTAATCTCATCAGCTATCACCTGCCCAATATTAACATTTAAATTTCTCATAGCACAGTAGATGAATAGTGCCCTGCTGAGAGTAATGTCTGACACATGTGAACATGGCTGAATGTTGGCATGAGAAAACGCCATCCAATACTTTGCAAGAGGAGTCAAATCCGTCCTCCTTATGTTAACCACTGAGCCAGATCTATTCCTTTGGAAGTGTCCTCCAGGTATACACAGTACTTTCTCGACATCCTCATAATCAGCACCTTCCTCCATGCACAGAGCAAACTGGCACTGCTCACCAGCCCATACAGTATCCAGGAAGTTATTAATAGAATCAGGATCATACGTGATAGCATGGCCTCTGACATAGCCCAAATAATTCTCAGCTGGATAATCACCAATCTTCTTAGCATTGGTGTAAAATTCCTTTACCACAGCTATGTTGGCAGGTGCAGGATAAGTGGCTAGCTTTCCTAGTCATTCCCTAACACTTGCTCTCCAAACGGAGGAGCAAAGTTAGGTATCATTCCAACCTTTCTCTCCATCAGAAGTCTCCTGTCCTGAACCACCCTAAAGTGCTTCTCATGTTTTCTAGAGAGGAACCTGCTAGAGTGGGGTTGCTCTGGTTCCTTTTCCTTTCTCTTGGTTGCCATGGTTTTCAATCTTTTCCTGAAGAGGATGCCATTCCTACATTCAAACACAAATACAAAACCACAGAACATGATGTTAATCATTAGTAAAACACAGAACACAACACCTTTCGAAGCTAAACCACCGCTGAGGGCCAGAATTTCCCCTCAGCGCCACCAGTGCCACATTCCAAAACGCAAAAATTCAGAAAAACCAAATCTGGCAGAGTGTCGCTCAGCGGTAAACTACCGCTCAGCGGTAACTCTGCAGATTTTTGAAAATCTTGTTTTAAAGCTGTCCTAACTCCACCCAAATGCAATTTTCAGTTTTCCAGTTTCATAATCATGCAGTTTAATCGGTTCAAACATCAAATATATCATCAAATCATACATAGAAATCAAAACCCCTAAATATTCATGCTTTGACAATCACATTCAAATTCAAGAACCCTAGAATGAACAAAATGCATTTTACTTACTTGGGTGGAGATACTAGATGCAACGAGAATGTTTCCAAGCTAGAATGCTCTCTTCCAACCCCAAACTTTGATGGCACACTAGTGAAAAATGAGTGGAAGAGAAATTTTCTTAAAAGGGAAGAGTGAAAAGATGTGGAAAATCTTGGAGAAGGTATGTAAGGGTGTTTGTGCAGAGGAAAATCTGAAAGTGTGAGCAAGTGCGCAGCTTAGGGTTTAAGAATACCCTAATGGGCTCGGGTCCCGCTAAGGAGAACTAAAGCCCATCCTGCGAGAGTACCGCTCAGCGGTAAATTACCGCTCAGCGGCACTTTCGTGATGTGCTCTTCTCCTTCTTTTCTTAACCTACGTGCCTCCCATACATGCCTCTCATTGGTTCCCTGCAATTCAATGTTTAAAATGCTTATGCAAACCCTAACTAAAATAAACAAACAGAAAGATTCAATCAACTGGGTTTCCTCCCAGGTAGCGCTTGTTTAACATCACGAGCCTGACCCAAAATCCACCAACACCCATCAGTAGGTGTTACAAACATAGTATCCTTCAGTAGATACTTAACCACCTAGCATCCTTCAGTAGATGCTATCTCCAACAAAATAATTACAAAAATAATGTCCACAGATTAAAAGTTACAAAACCAAAATCAAAATCAAAAGTTTTTAAATCACTGGGTTGCCTCCCAGCAAGCGCTCTTTTAACGTCATTAGCTTGACCCAGTAAAGCTCAAGTTCCTTCTTCTTTTTCTTCTTCTTTCTATTGAACTTCTTTAGAAATTTAATCAAACCAGGAACCTGTTGCAGTGTCTCAATCATAGGAACTTTAATCTCCAATTTCTTGAAGATTTCCATAAAGCACTTAAATTTCTTTTCCTTCCTATGAGTCTTCTTTAGATGAGGATGGGATTTTTCATATGATTCCTTCTTTTTTCCTCTCATCTTCTTTTTCTTACGCTTTCTCTCCCCAAATTTTCTCTTTTTCTTTTCTTTTATTTTTTTCTTCCCTTCTCTTTTTCTCCTCAACTTCTTTATTTTCACACAAATTTTCTTTCTCTCTTCTCTCTCAACCACTTCTTTTTCTTTTTCTTCATCTTTATCTTTCTCACTCAACTCTTCTTTCTCTTTTCTCTCTACCCTTTCCTCATCTCCCTCTAATTTTTCCTCATCAAGAATCTTGTCACTTTCAGTGATAATGACTTGCCCTTCCTCCTTAAGGTTAACTTCAGTATTAACATCATCATTCAATCTCTGATTGATGTAACGAAGTTGCATCTCCATTCTTTTACATGATTCTTCAATGTTTTTCTGAGTAGAGTCGGAATTTTTCAAAAATCGTTGAAGGGTGTCCTCCAACCTATCCAAACTTCCTGATAGAAACGGTTGTTGCTGCCATTGTTGTTGTGGTTGGTTCTCAAATTGTCCAGCAGCTTGCCAAAATTGGCTTTGATCCATGCTTGAGTGAGGTTCCCACCAGTGGTTGAGATTACTTTGGTAGAATTGAGTGCCCATATGGTTAAATTCTTGACCAAATTGCATTCTGCAGACATTAGGCACAAAACCCTAAAAACAATTGTTAGCACAAAAAGATATAAAAGAAGATATAAGATCAGAGATAAGAAGATGAAATAAAAACAGAAAACAGAAAAATAAAAACAGAAAAATAAAATAAAATAAAATAATAACCAAAAAAAATAAAATAAAATAAAATACAAACTGAAAAATATAAACAGAAAATAAAAATTTGAAATTTAAATTAAAAATTCAAAAACAAGTCAAAGATAATCAATAATCACACAAATTATTCAGTTAAACCACGAGTCCCCGGCAACGGCGCCAAAAACTTGATGGACAAATTTATGAACACCAAATTATGATGTCACAAACTTGTTTTTCAATCGGAAAGTGTGACCGAATCGTTCAAGTAATAAACTTGGTATGACCAAGTATCGTTCTTCCCAAAGGACTCACGGCCTAGTTTAGTTGTGTGGTTTCTTGATTAGCTAAGACTTAAAGATGAAATATTTGAATTTTATATGCAAAAGACGAAAATTAAATATGTATGCATGAAGTTTTGATCAATGGCAAAAAGCAAAAGATAAACACTTTCAATGAAATTTATGTATGAATATGTTGTTTGGGGTCAATTTCATCTTATCCACTCTCATATATTTTAGGAATTCAACATTCAAATCACCATTGTTAATGCCACTCTCTAAAGTACCTTTCAAGAAGGCTTCTCCCTAATCACGAGTTCATACAATTCCTAGCATTCCTAATGATCAGTTCATAAGTACAGGAGCTTAACGACAACCAATATAATATTGGGAGAAATTCCCCGGATCTAGACTTCCCCGTACGCGCCCGTATCGACAAAACCAATAATCGTGCATCGAATGAGTTAAACAATGCAAGCATTAAGCAAAGACGAAAAACCCTAACTAATGATGAAAGAAAGCATAGATCTTAAATAAAAGATGTAAAAACAGATTCCATATATGAGAGCTTCAAAAGATTACATTGATTCCCCAACAAACATACAGAGTTTAGTTCATCATATTCATGGTGAACCTAGATGAATAACAATGAAAGAAGGAAAGATAAAACCCTAAAAAGGTGAAAAGGAAGCCTGAGCATCCAAGATCCTCCTTCAAAGGGGTGGAAGAGAGAGGGTTTGCTTCGTTCCAGCCAAAGATACCTAACCCTAGGAAACCCTAAAGCTTATATATTATTCGTAAATTACAGAAAATTAGGTCCAAGCCCATTAAAGTGCCGCTCAGCGGTAAAATACCGCTCAGCGATAAGTGCGTGTCACGTTTCTTCCCCTCAGCGGCCATTTTGCCCCTCAGCGGTCCTCCCGCAAGCTCCTGAATGCCGCTCAGCGGTAAACTGCCGTTGAGCGGTGACTTCGGCTTCTCCTTTTGCACTTTTTGATGTCTTTTCTGCATATCTCTCCTTCTTCACTTCTTTCACCAAATTCACCTTAAAACCTGCACAAAATCACTGAAATCAAGCATAAACCTGTCCAGCTCTCTTATTTCTGAAAATATGAAGAAAAGCATGATTTCAAGCTAGTTTCTAAGTATAAAGGTTGCTTTTAGCATCAATTTTAAGCATAAAAATAACAGTTTTTCAACTGTTATCAATCACCCATCTCTGTGAGGTTGCAGGTATTGATGTGTCTAGACCACCACTAGAGCGTCCAGCAGCACACGTCCAACAGGGAGCAGAAAAGAGGTGGACGGATTGAATATTGGAAGCGTCCAGCAAAGGCATAACCGATTTCAGCATCCAAGCAGCTCCCGTCCAGCAAGTGAAGAAGCACAGGTCCAGCACATGGAGGGGCCTCGAGCTGCCACAGAAGAGAAAGAAGGAATGAAGCAACACGGCCCACACCTTCTTCCACGATCCAGCAAACCTCGCGTCCAAGGGGTGCACACGGGAGCTTCCAGCTAGCTTTGAAGAAAGAAGCAGCCACACACGCGTCCAGGAAGTGCAGCAGCGTCTGGGAGGTGTGTGCTTGGAGAGATTCGGCCCACTTGGAAGCACAACACGGCATCACAACACGGCAGCACTTCACACGCACATAACCTCCACGGTCCAGCTGGCTGAAGGCAACGGGTGACATGGAGCAATAAAGAGAGATCACGGAAGGAAGGCAGCAAAACACTACACAGCTTGGGAATTTTTTTTGCACGTTGAGCTTCACGCATGCAGCAGCGTCCAGGAAGCAGCACGCGCAAGGGCTGAACAGATGGCACACGGGGGTTTAAAGAAAAAAGGGGAGAGGGGGTCTCAGCCTGGAGCTGTAGCGGCCACGGAGGAGGCTTTTCTTTTTCTCACTTAGGAGAATGTAGGAATTTTATGTTTTTGCTTTGAATCAGGAAGAGCCGCCACCTTCATTTTGTGTTACTAGCATTTTCTTTCTTTTATTCTAGAAGCAGCAGAACAACTTTCGATTCTTAAGTTGGAAGTGCACGGTGATTAGTTGTTTGTAATGCACGCTGTTACGTCTTTTATCACTTTCATTGCTTTTTGAGAAAAGAGAGAAACGTTTTCTTTCAAAGGAGAATGAAGCACAGGTTTTCCGGTTTGGAGGGGATTCTTTTTATCACAATTAGCCTTTATTTTCTTTTAAGAGAAAAGCGTTGATTGATGGGACGGGCCAAGACGCAGCAGAATGTGTAGCACTCATTTCCTTTATTTCTTTGAGAATAAAGAGGTCATTAGATAGGAGTAGGTGGGTGTATTGTGTCCGGTGGTTGACTTTGAGAGAAGAAGTTTTGGGTTTTTAATTGAAGAAGGCAAGTGAGTCACGGCCAAGAGTTACATTTTAGAAGCATTTTTAATCTCCAATTCTCTTGGAAGCTGCTCACGGTCACGGGTTGCATCCATATCTTTTCTTTCTTTTAGATTCATTGCCTTTGAGGTTTAGTTTACAACATTGTGCATTTAATGTTTCAGTTTAAGTGTTGCATTTTAATAGTTTTAGTTGTATTTGGATATTTATCTATTGTATTATTCAGTTTACTATTTTCGTTCACTATGATGTCTATTTTGTTCGTCTTTAAGTCGTACTGTTCAGTTTTACTTTTATTATTCGGTTTTCAGCCTTTCTTTCCTACATTTCAATTTCCACTTTTGGTTTAGAGACAGTTCGGTCTCAATGTAGAACCGTTCGGTCATCTGTAGGACCGTTTGGTCTTCATGCTTTGTTTATTTAATTCAATGTTTTCAATTATGTTTGGTTGTATTTAATTTCCAGTTTTCATTTAGTTCATTTCGAATCACAAAAACACTTTATTAACCCCCCACTACGTGTCTGACCTAAGACTCGAACCACATTTGGTCCTTGAGAGACGACCTAGGAGTCACTTCCTAGCACTATACTGCATTCTTTAATGCACATCAAATTTGATGGGCCGCGACAGCCGCATCACTTAGGACACTGATGTCCCGCCTTCCCTAAGAGACATTTCATATCTCAGGATGACTTTGCAGCCCTAGTGGCGTCACAAGAGGGTGCTAGAGCTGAAGCTTCAAGCATGGATGATGATGCTAAGGATGAGGATGATGATGCTGAGGCCGAGGAGGAGGACTCTGATGATGAGTGGTGAGTGTACTTATTTTTATTGTTTTCCCTTTAATTATTTGTTTTGTTGATTGTACTTTGCCTGAATGAACTACACTACCCTATTCAATTGTGCTGTGTTTTGTAATAAGTCTTGCTTTGTGATACTCTAGTATGCTGATTGATGTTAAGATGATGTATGACGTGCTGATATACAGGTGATGGCTCACAGTGTACGAAACAAGTGCTTGAGGTAAAACTTGATTGGGATATTGAGCAAGGTGTTTTTCTGAATTCTAGGACGTGTGAGTTTACCTGGGTGAGTTTTGGGCTTCAGAGTTTTTATGAATAATTGATATTACTTTTGAAGCACGAATGATTTTGCTCAAATTTTCTGTGATTGAACTACTTGCTTGAAGTTTTCATATGATCAAGGTCATCTTTTGTTATCCCTTACTCTTTTAGCCTTCATATGATTTTGTGCGTTGAAAAGACAACAATTTGTTAAACTTTGAACCTTGAGCCTTATGCATGTTTTGAAAACCCTTTATGAAATTTGTACCTTGAGTTAAGCTGAGAACATTTGTGAGGTATAGATAAAGGTTCAAGTTTGGGGTTACTGGTAAAATTGAAAAGAAAAAGCATTGAGCTAAGCAGTAAATACATGAAAAGCAAAAGAAAAAGAAAGATGAAAAAAAAACTCAATGCAAGGGAAAGCTGGGAAAAAGAAAGAGAGTTTGTGCTTGAATGATGGAATCATAAATGTCTCTCTTAACTCAAGGATTTTGCTGACCAAGAAAACCAATTTCCTTCCTAGCCCGGTGATGACAAATTTATGAACACCGAAAAACGGCGCCATAAACTTGTTTAACAATCGGCAAGTGTGACCGAATCGTATCAAGTAATAAAACTCGGTAAGACCAAGTATCGTTCTCCCAAAGGACTCACGGCCTAGTTAGCTATATGGTTTGTTGATTATTTAAGACTTGTAAACAATTGATTTTAGGTTTAAATGCAAAAGACAATAATTAAACATGTATGCATGAATTTGATCAATGGAAAAGAGGAAAACAAACACTTTAATGAATTAGATGGATGAGTATGTTGTTGGGGTTATCAATTTCATCTTATCCACTCTCATATACTTTTAGGAATTCATCATTCTTTTCATCAATTGCTAATGCCACTCTCTAAATCACCTTGCAAGAAGGCCTATCCTTAATTACGAGTTCATACAATTCCTAGCATCCCTAGTAATTAGTTCTGAAGTGTAGGAGCTTAAAGGCAACCAATATGCTATTGGGAGAAATTCCCCATACGTTCCCATATCGAAAAAATCAATAATCATGGCAATGAATGAGTTAAACAAAGCAAGCATTAAGCAAAGAGGAAAATCCCTAACTAAAGATGAAAGAAAGCATGTATCTTAATATAAGATGTTAAAATAAATTCCATATATGAGAGTTTCACAAGACTACATTGATTCCCCAACAACAATACAAGGTTTAGTTCACCATATTCATGGTGAAACTAGATGAACAATAATGAAAGAATGAAAGAGATAGAAAAACCCTAGAAAGAGAAGAGGAGAGTCGTCATCATCTCCCAATCTACCCCCAAGGGGTGAAAAATGTGTTTCTGCTTCCTCCCAGCCAAAGATACAAAACCCTAAGACATCTAGGTCTTTAAATAGGACATAAAAATAATAGAAAATGGGTCCAGGCCCAAACAGATCATAAAATCGCAGAAAACTGGCCCAAAACTCGTATGGTTGACTTTTTCCGTATTCTGGTTGATTGGTTGACTTTTCTGGTTGACTAGTTGACTTTTCTGGTTTCTAGTTGACTTTTCAGCACTCCAATCATTCGGTACTTCAATTCTTCTTTCAAATCATTCAATTAGCCTACAAAATCAAGGGAATCTTGCAAAAAACCATTAAATTCACTTTTAACTCTCTTATTCACAAAACTAAAGTAAAAATATGAGTTCAAGCTAGTTTCTAAGTCTTAAAGATTGCTTTTGGTATCAATTTTAAGCATAAAAATAACGGTTTTTCAACCGTTATCACCCAGCCAAATTACAAGCCATGAAAAGCCCTTGTGATGAAAACTTGCTTGTGAGTTTGTTTGATTGTGGTTAAATGAAAGACAAAGTTAATTTGTGTGACATTGTGATAGCAGAATTAAAAAGACACCAACACCTCACTATACACTCTTAGTGAGTGATACACTTTTGAGTGCTTGAGTGATACACTTTTGAGTGCTTGAGTGAAACACTTTCTTTGGTGAGGAGTAGTTCTTTGAATTTCTGATTATATCTTTGCTTGGTTGATTGATCATTCTTAAGGATAACATATGTTGTAGTATATGAGCATCACATTGATTTTGATTGAATTAAGGCATTTGTACATCTTGACTGACATTTGTTTTGAAAAGCTGATTTACATTATGTTTTCCTTAAGAACAAGCAAAGTTCTAAGTTTGGGGTTGTGATAACGGTTGAAAATACCGTTAGCTGTGATGTAATTTTGACACTAAATGCACCCTTTTCTGCTTAGAAACTTGCTTGGAATCATGTTGCTTTTTAGTTGTGTGAATAAGAGAGTTGAGGTTGAATTTGATGGTTTTATGACTAATTCTCCTTGTTTTGATTAAAAATGAGATAATATGGAAAGCAGGGATGAAGTGCTAAGGAGATGGAGCTCAGAAAGGCCTGGAAAAGCACTAGAAGGGAGGGATGCTCGAAGCTTGGGCGCCCTTTTAGGAGGCTTGAGCATAGAAGAGTGTCGCTCACCCCCCGGGCGCCCCTTTTTGGGCCCTTATAAGCTCTGTAAGTTCGAAGCTTGAGTGTTATTTCTAAGGCTTGGGCGTAGAAGAGTATCGCTCACCACCGGGCGCCCCTTTTTGGGCGCTTAAGCGCTAGTAGCAAGAAGCTTGGGCGTCATGTGGAAGGCTTGGGCGTAAAAGAGTATCGCTCACCGCCCGGGTGCCCCTTTGGGACGCTTGAGCACCGAAAGCTCGAAGCTTGAGCGTCCTCTACAAGGCTTTAGCGTGAAGGACCACTGCTCACCGCCCGGGCGCCCTAAGTGGGGCGCTTGAGCGCCATTGTCTCGGGCCTAGGCTTTGTTTCTTTTTTGTCTTCGCCTATTTAAAGGATCCATGCGTCCTATGTTTTGTATCTCTGGCTGAAGCAGTGATAACAGTTGAAAAACTGTTATTTTCATGCTTAAAATTGATACTAAAAGCAACCTTTAACACTTAGAAACTAGCTTGGAATCATGCTTTTGTTCATATTTTTAGTAATAAGAGAGTTGGACAGGTTTATGCTTGATTTCAGTGTTTTATGCAGGTTTTAAGGTGAATTTGATGAAAACAGTGAAGAAGGATAGAGATGGAATCAGAAAAGAACTCAAAAAGTGCAAAAGAAGAGAAGCCGCAAGTACCGCTCAACGCTAGTTTACCGCTGAGCGGCACTAATGAACTCCCGTTGGCTTCACTAATGAACTCCCGTTGGCTTCACTTAGGGTTGGTATTTTTGGCAGAAACAAAGCAAACACTCTCTCTTCCACCCCTTTGAAGGAGGATCTTGGATGCTCAGGCTACCTCTTCACCTTTCTAGGGTTTTATCTTTCATTCTTTCATTATTGTTCATCTAGGTTCACCATGAATATGGTGAACTAAACTTTGTATTGTTGTTGGGGAATCAATGTAATCTTTTGAAGCTCTCATATATGGAATTTTGTGTTTAAACATCTTAATTGAGATAAATGCTTTCTTTCATTAATAATTAGGGTTTTTCCTCTTTGCTCAAAGCATGCATTGTTTAACTCATTCGATGTCATGATTATTGATTTTGTTGATATGGACACATATGGGGAAATCTAGATCCGGGGAAATTCTCCCAATAGCATATTGCCTAGACATAGGGATATGAGGGTTGGTTGCCTTTAAGCTTTTGTGCTTCAGAGTTAATTATTAGGGATGCTAGGAATTGTATGAACTCGTAATTAAGGATAGGCTTTCTTCGCAAGGTGATTTAGAGAGTGGCATTAACATTGATGAAAAGAATGATGAATTCCTAAAATATATGAGAGTGGATAAGATGAAATTGATTACCCCAACAACATACTCATCCATATAATTCGTTCAGTGTTTGTGTTCTTCTTTCCCATTGATCATCACATGCATACATGTTTACTTTTTGTCTTTTGCATTTGAAACTTATAACAATTTGTTCTCAAGTCTTAAATAATCAAGAAATCATATAACTAACTAGGCCATGAGTCCTTTAGGAGAACGATACTTGGTCTTACCGAGTTTATTACTTGATACGATTCGGTCACACTTGCCGAGAGTTAAACAAGTTTTTGGCGCCGTTTTTCAGTGTTCATAAATTTGTCATCAAGTTTTTGGCGCCGTTGTCGGGGACTCGTGGTTTAACAAGTTTATTTGTGTGATTATTGATTATCTTTGACTTATTTTTGAATTTTGAATTTTGAATTTTAAATTTCGAATTTTGTATTCTGTTTTTATTTTTCTATTTTATGTTTTTCTGTTTTTATTTTTCAGTTATTATTTTATTTTATTTTATTTTATTTTATTTTATTTTTTTTATTTTTCGGTTATTATTTTATTTTATTTTATTTTCTGTTTTTATTTTTCTGTTTTTATTTTTCTGTTTTCTATTTTCATTTTTCTGTTTTTATTTTTCTATTTTTATTTTATCTTCTATCTTTCTATCTTTTATCTTCTTATCTCTTCTTTTATATCTTCTCTATCTTTTTGTGCTAACAAATTTTTCTAGGGACTTGTTTTCTTGCGTATGCAGGAAGCAATTCGAACTAGAAGCAAGAAAAGCTCGGAACCTCTTCTTGAAGGCTTAGACGAGAGTACACGGAGGAGAAGAATCCGTACATCTAGAGAACTTTTCCCTCCTCAGGAAGATCTTTTACAACCTTCATCACAAGGTTCTCACCATAGCACTAAGGAGATGGAGAATAATAATGTTAGACGGACTCTTGCAGATTACACTAATGTAGTTGGCCCTCAGCATTTCCATAGCATAGCAAGACTGAGGGTCAATGCAGCTAATATGGAGGTGAAACTAGCATTAACCCAATTGGTTAAGAGTAACCAATTTAATGGGTTGTCTCATGAAAGCCCATATGAGCACCTCACAACCTTTAATGAAATTTGCAATACAGTGAAGATAAATGGGGTGCCTGACGAAGCAATCAAACTTAGCATGTTTCCATTCTCATTAGGAGGCAACGCTAAGCTTTGGTTGAACTCTTTTCCAGAAGGGAGCTTTACAGAGTGGGAAGCTATGGTGACAAAGTTCTTGAACAAATACTTCCCACAATCCAAGGTAAACAAAGGGAAGCAAGAGATATCATCTTTCAGGCAAGGCATCGAGGAATCACTAGGTCATGCATGGGACAGGTACAAAAGCCTATTAAGAAAGACTCCCACGCATGGATTTGACGAAGTAGAAGTAGTCCTAATCTTTCTTGGAGGTCTTGGTTCACAAACTAAGTTGATGCTAGACGCCTCAGCTGGAGGCAACATCAAATGGAAGACTCCAGAGGAAGCCACGGAAATAATACAAAAAATGGCTACTAATGATAATTAGCTGAATAGTGAAAGAGGAACTCCTATTCAACAAAAAGGAGTTCTACAGTTGCAATCCAATGATGCCTTGTTAGCTTAGAACAAGATATTAACTCAAATTTTGGAGAATCTCACAAAGACACTTGCACAACTACCAAAAGAGTTAAAGACTGTTGCACAGGTTCAACCATAGATGTGTGAATTATGTGGGGGTGACCATATAAATGGTCAATGCGTCTTTCCAGTGGAAGCTTTAGAGGATGTTAACTTCATGGCCAATCAATTTCCATACCATCAGGGGAATTTCAATCAAGGGTGGAAACCACACCCAAGTATTGGTGAAGGACAAAGTGGGAAAGCTGGACAAACAGGGCAGTTTAACAAGCAACAACAACAACCAACCTTATGGCAACAAATAGCTACACTTAATGAAAGATCAATAAGGACGGAAGAAACTCTTCAGCAATTCATACAGGCAACTGCATCCACTCAAAAGAGCACTAAAGCTGCTATTAAGAACATGGAGATGCAAATGGGTCAAATTACTAAGCAGTTGGAAGAAAGGCTTGACAAAATTTTTGGGGCTAATACTGAGGTTAATCCCAGGGAAGTATGTAAGGTGTTAGTGAGTGTAAATGTTGAAACAGTTGAGTTAGAAAGAGAGAAAGAAAAAGAAGAGAGAAAAAAGAGAGAAAAAGAAAAAGAAGACAGAAAAGAGAAAGAAGAGATAAGAGAGATAAAGAGTGAAGAAATTCTTCCTTTTCCAATAGATCATGAGAAACAATTTGATTTTACAGAAATATTCAAGATGTTGGATAATGATGTACCTTGGAAGGAGATATTACAGCACATTACAGTTTATACAAAGCCTGAGGAAGAAGTCTCTACAAAGAAAAGACGTAGAGATGCTGAGACAAAGGAGTATAAAGCTGTTAAAAAGAAGCCATTCCCTCCAAAAGCAAAAGATCCAGGAGGTTTCTCCATTCCATGCGCTATAGGGAAGAAAAGGATAAAGAAGGCTTTACTTGATTTAGGATCAAGTGTTAACTTGATGCCTTATTCCTTACTTAAGCAGATTGGTGATCTTGATGTGAAGCCTATAAAGATGAATTTATTAATGGCAGATGGATCCTCAAAGAATCCCTATGGTATAACAGAGGATGTTATAGTTTGTGTAGGCAAACTACAGTTCTTGGTGGACTTTGTGGTGATGAAGATGGAGGATGAGAGGATACCTATTAATCTTGGAAGACCGTTTATAAAAACGGCCAAAGCCATCATTGATGTGGATGAAGGTATAATGGTGTTCCAAGACCGAGAAGAAAGAGTTGTTGTAGATGTCTTCAAAGAAGAGAGGCAGATGCAGGAGGAAGAAACTAGTCGTAAAGTTGCATATCAAGATGTACTCATGACTAGCCCTGAAGATGAAAAGCCAAATGTCAAAGGTAAACATTGTTTTTTGTTTCAGGTACAGGAAGAACAAAAGATTGGGAAAGGAAGAAAGGTTCACGATGACTGGATGCAAGAACGACTCCCACTTGGAAAACCTGTGAAATTCAAAAACAAGTTGTGGGTTGTGAAAGACTACAAAGAATATGAGGTGATAGAGATAGAGTCTCCACATTCCAGAAGAGTCAGAAAAGTGGACCGGAAGCAATTGATGAGTTGGTGTGATATGAACATCAACCATGAAGATGGAACATGAGCTTTATTGGGTCAAGCTAGTGACGTTAAAAGAGCGCTTGCTGGAAGGCATTCCAGTGATTTGAGGACAATTTTTCTTTTGATTTTATTTTGGTTTTGTAAATATTTATAAACTTGGACATTACTTCTGTAAATTTTTGGGTATAACATCTACTGAAGGATGTTAGGTGGTTAAGTATCTACTAAAAGATACTACGTTTGACACCTACTGATGGGTGTTAGTGGATTTTTGGATGCATGAGTGATATGAGAATTTTGCAGGAAGCAAGTGAGGGGCATGAGTAGAAGGCACCTAGGTTAAGCTAGGAAGAAGAAAAGCACAACACGAAAGTGCCGCTGAGCGGTGGTATCGCAGATTTGGGCTTAGGTTGCCCCTTAGCGGAACCCGAGCCCATTAGGGTATTTTTATACCCTAAGTCACGCCTTGGCCTCTATTTTCAGATTCTTCTCTGCACACTGATGCGACTGTTGTAGCCCATCAGATTGGATGTGCAATTAAACAATGCAGTATAGTGCTAGGAAGTGACTACTAGGTCGTCTCTCAGGGACCAAACTGTCGTTCGAGAATCGGGTCAACACGAAATGGGAGGAGGGGTTTGAAAGTGTTTTTGTGATTAGAAACGAACTAAATTAAAACTAGGAATTAAACACGATCGAACATAATTGAAAACATTAAAATAAATGGACAAAGCATGAAGACCGAACGGTCCTACAAATGACCGAACGGTTCTACATTGAGAACGAACGGTCTCTAAAGCAAGTGAGGAAATTGGAAATGCAGGAAGATAAAGAAACCGAACATAATAGACAACATAGTGAACAAAAACAGTAAATTAAACAATCCTAAAACAAGATGTGTGAACTAATTAAAATGCAGCAAATAATAAAGAAACATTTGGTGGTGCTATTCAAATGCAACACTTTAGCTGAAACATTAAATACACAAACCAGTGAGAATTAAAAGAAAATCTGAAAAAAAATCTTGAACCAAATTAAAATGCAACGTTGGGCTAAAAAGTGAAAAGTTGAAACACCGCTCCAAATTTAATCACCTTATGCACCCTAAAAGAAAAATTCAATTCGTTTGTCTCTTCAATCATAAATCAATGTTCCCCGCTTGCACACTTCTCTCTAAGAAAAGAAATTTAAAAAACAAATCCATCATCGTTCGGCATTGCTAAATGAAAACTAGCGTTTCTCTTTTCCTAAGAGCAAGAAAAAGTAAAATGAATTCCTAAGTAGGTGGCGGCTGCACCTCTTTTCCTCTTCTTTCCAGGATAATCACCATGCACCAAATTTAAAAGAAAGAAATCACGGTGCTGCACCACTTCTTCATTCCGTGAACAATTGTCCTTTTCTCCCAGCAAAAGAAGAGTAAACATAATATAATATAATATGTGGCAGCAAGCACCGTGCAGCAGGGACAATGGCAAATGATAAATGCAATGTTTAGCTAAAGAAAATTAATGCTCAGAGAAAAACGTGAATGATATAAAGAAAATTAATGCTCATTAAAAAAACGTGAATGTTTAGCTAAAGATATCACCACACATTCACCACGGCAAAGAGATATAAAGAAAAGTAATGATGAACATTGAAACACGTGAATGATGATTCATTGAATTTAACTTCCAAACCAACAGCTCCTTCACTTTTTGTATTTCAACAACTGGAATGTAAAACTCATTATCATCCAAGCATGATTACAATATGTAAAATAAAACTTTTATGCACCTCCCGAAAAATCACCATGTGTTCCTCATGAAAATAAATGTCCTCTCTCAATGTTGAAGCACGCGTGTTTCTTTTTTCCCAGCGAAGATGAATGTCCGCCTCCTCTAAAAAGAAACATGCGCATCTAAAATCCCATCATCCACCGAATGCAACATTTCCCCCAAAACGTGGGTGGCGGCTGCTTAAAAAAACTAGGGTCCAAGTTAGCCACTCCTTTAATGGGCCTAAAGTATAAAAATTGATTCCAAAAATCCTAAACTACTAAGTTAAAATATAATTAATTCAAAAATGTCTATGTGCTCGTTTGCGAAAAATTGACCCAAAGTATAAAAATTGATTCCAAAAATCCTAAACTACTAAGTTAAAATATAATTAATTCAAAAATGTCTATGTGGAGAGTCTTTAATTATGTGATAGTCCTTCAAATATCCCAAAATGTATTTTCAAAATTTTCCCTGAAATCAATAATGAAAATAATAAGCTCAAATAATTCAAATTAGTTAAAATAAGAATTTCTGGTCAAATTAAGCACAATTAGCAAAAATGGGAAAACACTGGACATTCAAGCACAATTCCCTGATTAAATCTGTAACAATAAGCTAAGTAAAGTCAAGAAAATATTGACTCATCACACACACACTCCTAAACACTTTTCCAAAGGTTCTCTACATTTTTCTTTTCATTCCTCTTGAGAAAATCTCCCTTCCACTCACTTTCTAACTAGTTTTCTATCTAAGTTTGGGGTTGGGAGAGAGCATCATTGTTCTTCACTATTTGAAAGCATTCTTTACTCATCTAGCATCTCCACCCAAGTAAGTCAAGCATTTTTCATTCTAGGGTTCTTGAGCATGAATTTGATTGTTGAAGCATGAATTTTTAGGGGTTTTGATTCCTATGCATGATTTGATGAGTTAATTGATGTTTGGACTGATTGATTTTGATCTGGAAGCATGAAAATTGTATGTGGGTGGAGTTAGGAAAGGTCAAAAGAGTTTTTTCAAAAATCTGCATAATCACTGCTTAGGGGTAAACTGCCGCTGAGCGGCACTCTGATAGACTTTGATTTTTGGCTAAATTTTGTATTGGATTGATGCACTGGTGGCGCTGAAGGGTGATTTTGACCCTTGGCGGTGGTTTAACATGGATATAGGATGTTGTTTCTGGTTTACTAATGATTAACAATATGTCTTGTGGTTTTGTAATCTTTGTAGGAATGGCATCCTCTTCAGGCAAAAGAGTGAAGACCATGGCATCAAAAAGGAAAAAAAAGGAACCAGAACAACCCCACTCTAGTAGGTTCCTATCTCGCAAACATGAGAAGAATTTTAAGGTGGTCCATGATAGGAGGCTCCTTATGGAGAGGAAAGTTGGAATGATACCTAACTTTGCTCCTCAGTTTGGAGAGCAACTCTTGGGAAGGAATTAGGGGAAGCTAGCCACATACCCTACACCAGCCAATATAGTTGTGGTGAAAGAATTTTACACCAATGCAAGGAAGATTGGTGATTATCCAGCTGAGGATTACCTAGGCTATGTCAGAGGCCACGTTATTAGGTATGATCCTGACTCTATCAACAGCTTCTTGGGTACTGTATGGGCTGGTGAGCAGTGCCAGTTTGCTCTATGTATGGAAGAAGGCATTGATTTTGATGATGTGGAGAGTGTTCTATGTCTACCTGGAGGACATTTTTAGAGGAACAGAACTGGTTCTGTGGTGAACATTAGGAGGACTGACTTGAATCCTCTTGCAAAGTATTGGATGGCATTTTTTCATTCCAACATTCAGCCATGTTCTCATGTTTCAGACATCACTCTTAGCAGGGCATTCCTCCCTTACAGTGCGATCAGGAATTTGAATGTCAATATTGGACAGGTAATAGCTAATGAGATAAGGGTGTGTGCTAACACAACAAACAACAAAGCACCCTTAGGACATCCTTCTTTGATCACACACCTGTGCAAGATAGCTGGGGTGGATACTTCTGCTCCACCATTTGAGAGGCTAATGACAAATTTATGAACACCGAAAAACGGCACCACAAACTTGTTTAACAATCGGCAAGTGTTACCGAATCGTATCAAGTAATAAAATAAGGTAAGACCAAGTATCGTTTTCCCAAAGGACTCACGGCCTAGTTTAGCTATATGATTTGTTGATTATTTAAGACTTAAGAACAAATTGATGGTAGGTTTAAATGCAAAAGACAGTAATTAAATATCTATGCATGAATTTGATCCATGGAAAAGAGAAATACAAACACTTTAATGAATTAGATGGATGAGTATGTTGTTGGGGTTATCAATTTCATCTTATTCACTCTCATATACTTTTAGGAATTCATCATTCTTTTCATCAATGCTAATGCCACTCTCTAAATCACCTTGCAAGAAGGCCTATCCTTAATTACGAGTTCATACAATTCCTAGCATCCCTAATAATTAATTCTAAAGTGTAGAAGCTTAAAGGCAACCAATATGCTATTGGGAGAAATTCCCCGGATCTAGATTTCCCCGTACGTTCCCATATCAACAAAATCAATAATCATGGCAATGAATGAGTTAAACAAAGCAAGCATTAAGTAAAGAGGAAAATCCCTAACTAAAGATGAAAGAAAGCATGTATCGTAAAATAAGATGTTAACACAAATTCCATATATGAGAGTTTCACAAGACTACATTGATTCCCCAACAACAGTACAAGGTTTAGTTCACCATATTCATGGTGAAACTAGATGAACAATAATGAAAGAATGAAAGATAGAACCCTAGAAAGATGAGGAGGTAGCCTGAGCATCCAAGATCTTCCTTCAAGGGGTGGAAAAGAGAGTGTTTGCTTCGTCTCAGCCAAAGATACAAACCCTAGGACGTCCTAAAGCTTATATACTATTCTAAAATATACAGAAAATTAGGCCCAAGCCCAAAATAGTGCCGCTCAGGGGTAAACTACCGATCAGCGGTAAGTGCGTGAGTTGTTTTCCTCCCCTCAGCGGCCTTTTCACCCCTCAACGGATCCACCGTGATTGCCTGAGTGCCGCTCAGCGGTAAACTGCCGCTGAGCGGCAGTTGCGGCTTCTCCTTTTTCACTTTTTGATGTCTTTTCTGATTCCATCTCTATCCTTCTTCACTTCTTTCACCAAATTCACCTTAAAACCTGCATAAAACACTGAAATCAAGCATAAATGTCCAGCTCTCTTATTTCTAAAAATATGACCAAAAGCATGATTTCAAGCTAGTTTCTAAGTGTTAAAGGTTGCTTTTAGTATCAACTTTAAGCATGAAAATAACAGTTTTTCAACTGTTATCACAACCCCAAACTTAGAACTTTGCTTGTCCTCAAGGAAACAAAATGTAACTCAATCTTCTACCAATCCACATAATGGTTCACCACATTCAAAACTTCCTTTTCAAGATAAGTAAGTACTCAATAAGCTTATTGCAAAGATTTCAATCAAGACATGCATATGCTTTAGTGTTCACAAAGTCACTTAATATCCAACAAATGCTATTTTTCATGAATGATCAATCAACTAAGCATGGATGTTCATGTGCTCATGGAATATTTCCTCACTTAAGTAAAGTGTTTCACTCAAACACAAGTGTATAAGAGGTAATCACTCATTCACTCTACTATCACAATGTCACATGAATTGACTTTGCCTTTCGTTTAACCACAATCAAATAAATTCACAAGCATGCATCATCACAAAGACTTTTCAATGGCTTATAATGTGGCTGGGCTAACAAGAAAATTGGTTTTTCTAGATCACAAAACCCTTGAGTTAATAGAAACATATAAACACAATCATTCTTATTTTTCCCAACTTTCCTTTTGCATTGAGCTTTGCTTTTTCTTTTCTTTCTCTTTTTCTTTTTTCTTTTCACATACTTAATTCTTAGCTCTTAGCTCAATGCTTTCAATTTCCCTTTCTATTTTCCAACAACCCCAAACTTGAACATTTGTCAATACCACAAAATATTTTCTACTTAACTCAAGGTAAAGCTTTTCAACAAGGGTTTTCAAATCATGTTCAAGGCTAGAGGTTCAAAGGATAGAACACATAGTGTTCTCTTTTAATAGGCTAAATTTATGAATTTGGCTAATGGAAGGGTTATCAACAAATTGCCTTGATCATATGATGCAAACAAGCAAGTAATTCAATCATAGAAAACCTGGGCAAAGTCATTCATGCTTCCAAAGGAATAGCATTCAATCACAAAAACTCTGGAGCTCAAAACCTCACATATCAGCTCATTCACATTTGACATACACATCCTGCTTAATATCATAATCACAATCACAACATTATGCATTTGTTCACAAAGCTTGTGAACCACCTGTATAAGCATGTAATGTGCACATCTCAACATCAATCTATATCAAAGCATCATCAAGCATTACTTTATCAAACAATCACAATCACAAGCAAACCATCATAACAGACAAAGTTTTCAATTGAGTACATCAAACCCTATTCTAAAAACATAAGTAAGTTCAGAACACAAAACCAAACAAAAGCATAAGTCCTGCTCTAGTTATGATAGCATTCATCAGTAAATGCTATCTCAGCTCCTCATCAATCTGAGCTGTCATCTGTATCCTCCTCTTCTTCCTCATCTTCAGCATCCTCAAATGCATCATCATCATCAGCATCATCTTCATCCATCTCCATAGCTGAAGCTTCAGCTGCTCCAGCTCTGCTGCCTTGTACCTGCTCTTCTGGGCAAGCTACCACATTATGAAACTCATCCATAGTCCACCTGTGTGCTGGAGGTGTATCATACATTCCAACAATCATCTCAGCAGTGGCCACTGCTCTCTGTGGATAGACTGTAACTGTGCACCTAAGAGACATGTACATGTCCCTCATTTGGAAAGGTTCTGCTTCATGTGTCTCAGCAGATGCCTGACTCTGTGCTTGCCCTCTTTCTCTGCGAGTACGGCGTGGTGGAACTGGCTGAGTTGCTTCCTCACCTCCACAGTATTGTCTATAATAAGCCTCATCAATTGCTTTCCTTGGCCTTTCAAATGGTGGAGCAGAAGTATCCACCCCAGCTATCTTGCAAAGGTGTGTGATTAAAGAAGGATGTCCTAAGGGTGCTTTGTTGTTTGTTGTGTTAGCACACACCCTTATCTCATCAGCTATTACCTGTCCAATATTAACATTCAAGTTCCTGATTGCACAGTAAAGGAGGAGTGCCCTGCTAAGAGTAATGTCTGACACATGAGAACATGGCTGAATGTTGGCATGAGAAATGCCATCCAATACTTTGCAAGAGGAGTCAAGTAAGTTCTCCTAATGTTCACCACAGCGCCAGTTCTATTCCTCTGAAAATGTCCTCCAGGTACTGATGCACAAATTTATGATCACCAAAATATGATGTCACAAACTTGTTGAACAATCGGCAAGTATGACCGAATCGTTTCAAGTAATAAACTCGGTAAGACCAAGTATCGTTCTCCCAAAGGACTCACGACCTAGTTTAGTTATGTGATTCTTTGATTAGCTAAGACTTAAGGACGAAATAATTGGAGTTTAATATGCAAAACAGAAAATAAACATGTATGCATGAGATTTTGATCAATGGCAAAAGCAAAAGACAAACACTTTCAATGAAATATATATATGAATATGTTGTTGGGAGTCAATTTCATCTTATCCACTCTCATATATTTTAGGAATTCAATATTCAAATCATCATTGTTAATGCCACTCTCTAAATTACCTTGTCAAGAAGGCCTATCCCTAATTACGAGTTCATACGATTCCTAGCATTCCTAATAATTAGTTCTCTTAGCACAGGAGCTTAACGACAACCAATATAATATTGGGAGTAATTCCCCGGATCTAGACTTCCCCGTACGTTCCCATATCGACAAAATCAATAATCATGCATTGAATGAGTTAAACAAAGCAAGCATTAGGCAAAGAGGAAAAACCCTAACTAATGATGAAAGAAAGCATAAATCTTAGATTAAGATGCAAGCACAAATTCCATATATGAGAGCTTCAAAAGATTACATTGATTCCCCAACAAACATACAAGGTTTAGTTCACCATATTCATGGTGAACCTAGATGCACAATAATGAAAGAATGAAAGATAAAACCCTAGAAAGGTGAAGAGGTAGCCTGAGCATCCAAGATCCTCCTTCAAAGGGGTGGAAGAGAGAGTGTTTACTTTGTTTCTGCCAAAGATACCAACCCTAAGACATCTAGGTCTTTAAATAGGACATAAAAATAATAGAAAACGGGTCCAGGCCCAAACAGATCATAAAATCGCATAAAACTGGCCCAAAACTCGTCTGGTTGACTTTTTTCGTATTCTGGTTGACTGGTTGACTTTTTGGTTGATTGGTTGACTTTTCTGGTTGACTGGTTGACTTTTCTGGTTTCTAGTTGACTTTTCTGATTCCATCTCTCTCCTTCTTCACTTCTTTCACTAAATTCACCTTAAAACCTGCACAAAAACACTGAAATCAAGCATAAACCTGTCCAGCTCTCTTATTTCTGAAAATATGGATAAAAGCATGATTTCAAGCTAGTTTCTAAGTGTAAAGGTTGCTTTTTGTGTCAATTTTAAGCATGAAAATAACAGTTTTTCAACTGTTATCACAACCCCAAACTTAGAACTTTGCTTGTCGTCAAGCAAACAAGATGTAACTCAATTTTCAACCAATTCATATGATGGTTCACTCATTCAAAAATCCTCTTTTTCAAGATAAGTAACAACTTCACTCAAACTTATGACCAAGAGTTCAATCAAGATGTGCACATGCTTTAGTGTTCACAAAGTCATTTAAATTCCAACAAATGCTATATTTCATGAATGATCAATCAATTAAGCATGGATGTTCATGTGCTCATGGAATATTTCCTCACTAGGTAAAGTGTTTCACTTACACACAAGTGTATAAGAGGTAATCACTCATTCACTCTACTATCACAATGTCACATAAATCAACTTTGCCTTTCATTTTACCACAATCAAAAACATTCACAAGCATGCATCATCACAAGGACTTTTCAATGGCTTATAATGTGGCTGGGCTAACAAGAAAATTGGTTTTTCTGGATCACAAAATCCTTGAGTTAAGAGAATCATAACAACACAATTATTCTTATTCTTCCCAACTTGCCTTTGCATTTGCATTGAGCTTTGCTTCTTTTTCTTTTCTTTTCTTTTTCTTTTTTTTTCTTTGCATATTCTTACTTTTTAGCTCTTAGCTCAATGCTTTTCCTTTTTCATGTTTTCCCAACAAAGAGCAAACTGGCACTGCTCACCAACCCACACAGTATCCAAGAAGTTGTTGATGGAATCAGGATCATACCTAATAGCATGGCCTCTGACATAGCCTAGGTAATTCTCAGCTGGATAATCACCAATCTTTCTTGCATTAGTGTAGAATTCTTTCACCACAGCTATATTGGCAGGTGTAGGGTATGTGGCTAGCTTCCCCCAATCATTCCCTAACAATTGCTCTCCAAATTGAGGAGCAAAGTTAGGTATCATTCCAACCTTTCTCTCCATAAGTAGTCTCCTATCTTGGACCACCTTAAAGTGTTTCTCATGTTTTTGAGATAAGAACCTACTAGAATGGGGTTGTTCTGGTTCCTTTTCTTTTCTTTTGAATGCCATGGTCTTCATTCTTTTGCCTGAAGAGGATGCCATTCCTACATCAAACACAGATACAAAACCACAAAACATGTTCTTAATCATTAGTAAAACACAGACAACACCTTATTTCGAAGCTAAACCACCGCTGAGGGTCAAAATCACCCCTCAGCACCACCAATGCAGCAATCCAGAACGCAACTCAGCAAAAACAGCATGTTTGTTCGAGTGCCGCTCAGTGGCAATTTACCCCTAAGCGGTGACTCTGTAGATTTTTGAAAACTTCATTTTTAACCTGTCCTAACTCCACCCACATGCAATTTTCAGTTTTCCAGATCAAAATCATTCAGTTTAATCGGTTTAAACATCAATTTAATCATCAAATCATGCATAGAAATCAAAACCCCTAAAGATTCATGCTTTAACAATCAAATTCAAACTCAAGAACCCTAGAATGAAAAATGCTTGACTTACTTGGGTGGAGATGCTAGATGAAACGAGAATGCTTTCAAGCTATGATGCTCTCTTCCAACCCCAAACTTAGATGAAAAACTAGTGAGAAAGTGAGTGAAAAGGAGATTTTCTCAAGAGGGATGAGGGAAAAGTTGTAGAGAACCTTTGAAAAAGTATGTAGGAGTGTGTGTGTAGAGAAGAGTCTGAAAAGAGAAGCTAAGGCGCAGCTTAGGTTATAAAAATACCCTAATGGGCTCGGGTTCCGCTAAGGGGCAACCTAAGCCCATTCTGCGACACTACCGCTCAGCGGCACTTTCGGGAAGTGTTCTTCTTCTCCCTAGCTTAACCTAAGTGCATCCTACTCATGCCCCCTCACTGGTTCCCTACAATTAAATTCTCAGATCACTTATGCCAATCCCTATCATGCAACTAAAGCAGAACAAACAGAAATATAATCAATCAACTGGGTTGGCTTCCAGGTAGCGCTTGTTTAACGTCACGAGCCTGACCCAAAATCCACCAGCACCCAACAGTAGGATCAAAACTTTCTTACCAACACCCATCAGTAGGTGTAACAAACCTAGTATCCTTCAGTGGATACTTAACCACTTAGCATCCTTCAATAGATGCTATATCCAAAAACATATTTACAGAAATAATGTCCAACTGATTAAAAATTACAAATCCAAAAGAAAAAACGAAAGAAATATTGTTCTCAAATCACTGGAATGCCTTCCAGCAAGCGCTCTTTTAACGTCATTAGCTTGACCCAATAAAGTTCAAGTTCCTTCTTCATGGTTGATGTCCATATCCCACCAACTCCTCAACTGCTTCCGGTGTACTGTTTTGAATCTTCTAGAATATGGAGATTCTATCTCTATCATCTCCTTTTCTTTGTAGCCTTTCACAACCCACAACTTGTTTTTGAATCTCATAGGTGTACCCAGTTGGAGTTGTTCTTCCATCCAGTCATTAGGAACTTTTCTTCCTCTTCCAATCTTTTCTTTTTCCTGTACCTGAAACAATAAACAATGTTTACCTTTAACCTTAGGCTTTTCATCTTCAGGGCTAGTCATGAGCACATCTTGAAATGCAGCTTTATGACTAGCTTCTTCCTCCTACATCTTCCTCTCTTCTTTGAAGACATCTACCACAACTCTCTCTTCTCTATCTTGGAGCACCACTATACCTTCATTCACATCAATGATGGCTTTGGCCGTTTTCATAAACGGTCTTCCGAGAATAATGGGTATCTTTTCAGTTTCCATCTCCATCACCACAAAGTCTACCAAGAACGGGAGTTTGCCTACACAAACTATAATATCTTCTGCTATTCCACAGGGTTTCTTTGAAGATCCATCTGCCATTACTAAGTTAACCTTTACAGGCTTCACATCAACATCATCGATCTGCTCCAGTAAAGAATAAGGTATCAAGTTAACACTTGATCCTAAATCAAGTAAGGCCTTTTTTATTCTTTTCTTCCCTATTGTGCATGGAATGGAAAAGCCTCCTGGATCTTTTGCTTTTGGAGGGAATGGCTCCATTTTAACAGCTTTATACTTTTTTGTATCATCATCTCGACGTCTTTTCTTTGTAGACTTCGCCCTCAAGTTTAGTATAAACTGCAATTTGTTGTAATATCTAGTTCTAAGGTACATCATTGTCCACCATCTTGCATAATTCTGTAAAATCAAATTATTTCTCTTGATTGATTGGAAAAGGAAAAATATCATCACTCTTTATCTCTCTTCTCTCTCCTTTCTCTTTTCTCTCTTCTTTTTCTTTTTCTCTCTTTTCTCTCTCTTCTTTTTCTATCTCTCCTTTTTCTAACTCAATTGTCTCATCATTTGTACTCTCCAACACTTTACATTCTTCCCTGGGGTTAACCTGAGTATTAGCCCCAAAATTTTTGTCTGGCCTCTCTTCCAACTGCTTGGTAATCTGACCCATTTGAATCTCCAAATTCTTAATAGCAGCTTCAGTGCTCTTTTGAGTAGAATCAGTTTTCTGTATGAACTGATGAAGAGTTTCTTCCATCCTTATTGACCTTTCGTTAAGTATAGACATTTGTTGCCATAAGGTTGGTTGTTGTTGTTGCTTATTGAATTGCCCAGTTTGTTCGGCTTGCCCAGTTTGTCCGTGACCAATGCTTGGGTGTGGTTTCCACCCTTGATTAAAATTCCCCTGACGGTATTGATTGGCCATGAAGTTAACATCCTCTAAGGCTTCTACTGGAAAAGCGCATTGACCATTGATATGGTCACCTCCATATAATTCACACAACTGTGATTGAACCTGTGCAATAGTCTTTAACTCTTTTGGCAGTTGGGCAAGTGTTTTTGTAAGAGTCTCTAGTTGTTGAGTTAGTATCTTGTTCTGTGCTAGCAAGGCATCATGGGTTTGTAACTGTAGAACTCCTTTTTGTTGAATAGGAGCTCCTCTTTCACTGTTTAGTTCATTATCACTAGTAGCCATATTGTCAATGATTTCTGCAGCTTCCTCTGGAGTTTTCCATTTGATATTTCCTCCTGCTGAGGCGTCAAGCATCATCTTGGTTTGTGAACCAAGACCTCCAAGGAAGATTAAGACTACTTCCACTTCATTAAATCCATGTGTGGGTGTCTTTCTTAATAAGCTTTTATATCTGTCCCATGCATGCCCCAGTGATTCCTCCATGCCTTGCCTGAATGATGAAATCTCTTGCCTTCCTTTATTCACCTTTGATTGTGGAAAGTATTTGTTTAGGAACTTGGTCACCACTGCTTCCCACTCTATAAAGCTTCCTTCTGGAAAAGAATTTAACCAAAGCTTAGCGTTGCCTCCTAATGAGAATGGAAACAGGCTAAGTTTGATTGCTTCGTCCGACACCCCATTTATTTTCACCGTGTTGCAAATCTCATTAAAAGTTGTGAGGTGCTCATATGGGCTTCCGTGAGACAACCCATTAAATTGATTACTCTTCACCAGTTAGATTAATGCTGGTTTCACCTCCATGTTGGCTGCATTGACTCTTGGTCTTGCTATGCTATTGAAATGCTGAGGTCCAACTATATTTGTGTAATCTGCAAGAGTTCTTCTGGCATTATTATTCTCCATATTTTCAGTGCTATGGTCAGAACCTTGTGGTGATGGTTGTAACAGAGTTTCCGGAGAAGGAAAAAGTTCTCTAGATGTATGGATTCTTCTCCTCCGTCTACTCTCGTCTAAACCTTCAAGAAGAGGTTCTACAGTTTTCTTGCTCCTAGTTCGGATTGTCTCCTGCATACACAAGAAAACAAAACCCTAGAAAAATTGGTTAGCACAAAAAGATATAGAAGAAGATATAAGATCAGAGATAAGAAGATAAAATAAAAACAGAGAAAAAATAAAAACAGAAAACAGAAAAAAAAAATAAAAACAGAAAAAATAAAATAAAATAAAATAAAATAAAAACAGAAATTCAAAATTCAAAATTCAAGTCAAAGATAATCAATAATAACACAAATGAACTAGTTAAACCACGAGTCCCCGGCAACGGCGCCAAAAACTTGATGACAAATTTATGAACATCGAAAAACGACGCCACAAACTTGTTTAACAATCGGCAAGTGTGACCGAATCGTATCAAGTAATAAAACAAGGTAAGACCAAGTATCGTTTTACCAAAGGACTCACGGCCTAGTTTAGCTATATGATTTGTTGATTATTTAAGACTTAAGAACAAATTGATGGTAGGTTTAAATGCAAAAGACAGTAATTAAATATGTATGCATGAATTTGATCAATGGAAAAGAGAAATACAAACACTTTAATGAATTAGATGGATGAGTATGTTGTTGGGGTTATCAATTTCATCTTATTCACTCTCATATACTTTTAGGAATTCATCATTCTTTTCATCAATGCTAATGCCACTCTCTAAATCACCTTGCAAGAAGGCCTATCCTTAATTACGAGTTCATACAATTCCTAGCATCCCTAATAATTAATTCTGAAGTGCAGAAGCTTAAAGGCAACCAATATGCTATTGGGAGAAATTCCCCGGATCTAGATTTCCCCGTACGTTCCCATATCGACAAAATCAATAATCATGGCAATGAATGAGTTAAACAAAGCAAGCATTAAGTAAAGAGGAAAATCCCTAACTAAAGATGAAAGAAAGCGTGTATCTTAAAATTGTTACCAATAAGGAGTATTGGTAAATCTTGAAGAAATTTGTTTTGATGATGCTACAAGAAGTTTTAGTTGCAGAAGATATTAGAATTAGTTAAAAGCAATTTGTAGAAATTAAATGTAGTAGGAAATTCTTGTAAACTTGCATTTTTAACTACAATAATCGATTATGATTAAGCAATAATCGATTATCACAAGTCATACTTGAATAATCGATTATCACTTCATATAATCGATTATCATATTTTTGAAAACCTATAACGAACTTGAATAATCGATTATCACTTACAATAATCGATTATTCATGGCAGTTGGGAGCTGACCTTTGGCACTCAGTGTACTTGGCTATATATTTTGTTTTGGAGAAATTAGAAAGTAACGTTTTTTTTGAACTGAGAAAGCTTAGAACACTGTGTGTCAGAGGAACGTTCTTAGAGAGCTTTTTGTTCATTGTTCCCTTGCTTGGTCTTGTGAAAGGAGAGGCTCGCGTATCGTGTGTCGATAGTCGGAGCAGACTCTCTTCAAGTTAGCAAGGTGCTCTGCCTGGTCTTGTGAAAGGAGAAGCTTGTGAATCGTTGGTCGATTGCTGAAGCGGTTCTCTTCAAGTTGGTAGAGTGGTTCTATTCATTTTATTCTTGTTCATTATCTTGTAATCTGTTAAACAATTTTTTAGTGAAAAAGGTTAATCACTATTTATAGTGATTAACGACTGGACGTAGAATCTTTTGATTCGAACCAGGATAAAAATTCTGTGTTGATCTTCTTATTCCCTACACTCATTTTATTTTACGTATATCAACTGTTTGATTAATTTTCTGAAAGAAAATTATTTTTACTAAAAGGACCAAATTAAGTTTAATTGTGATCAAATACGCTTTCCACTCTCTAAGTGTTAATTCTGCTGCGCTATACTCTTCGAAAAATACCCCCTCCGATACCATCAATTGGTATCAGAGCTTGCTTTGATAGTTTTTCAAAATTTGCGAAAATGGCTGGTCACAATCAAAACCATGTATATGCTGAGGGCGCTATAACTATGCTTTTTGGAAAGTGAGAATGGAGATTTTTATGGGGTCTGTTGACAGAGGCATCTGGGAAGCTGTACAAAATGGTCCATATATTCCTAAAAATACAGTTGATGGTGTGGAAGTAGAAAAATCATATTTTGACTGGACTGTTGAGGAAAATAGAAAAGCCCAATTTGATATTAAGGCTCGGAATATAATTTTATCTGCACTAACCATTGATGATTTTTTCAAAGTATCTGTTTATAAAAGTGCTCAGGAAATGTGGAAAGTTTTAAGCGTCACTCATGATGAAGTATTGAATGTGGCTAAGTTGACTTGTTCGAATTCATGCTCTACATCAAATTCCTTAAGCTCAAGCGATTCAAATGAGCAAGAAAATCTATGCTTGATGGCCAACGTTAAATCATCTGACAGCCAAATCTTGAAGAAAAAGAAGGACTATCAAGGTTCTTCTTCAAGTTTTAAATGTTATGGATGTGGTGAAAGAGGCCATCTGAAAGCTGACTGTTCAAGCAACAAAAGAAGTAAAGAAAGAAAAGAAAAGAAACTTCACAAGAAAAAGAAGGTTCACATTGCTTGGGTTGATAATGACTCAAGTAGTTCAAGTGATTCTGTTGAAGAAACAAACTTATGTTTGACAACTAATGTTGATGACACTGCAAGCCAAGTAAGTTGTTCTAATTCTGAATCTAGTGAATTTGATTTGCAAAAAGCTTTTCTTGAATTGCTTGATGAATCTGAAAAATTGAATGTTGCTCATAAAAATTTGAAAAAGGAATTTAAACAATTGCAAATTAAGTATGATAATGCATTAGATGAGGAAGTCATATTAAGAAACAAAGTTAGTAATCTTGAAACAAAATTGTCTGAATCTAATTCAAATGAAAAACCTGTTGAGTGTTTATCTTGTAAAAGTCACATGTTTAACATTGACATATTGGAAAATTTACTTTCTAAAGAAATAAAGCCTATCTCACATGTTCAAAATGTTTTTAGGAAGAGCAATCTTAGAAATATAAACATGCATCTTCATAAAAAGTCTAAAGTTAAGAGAACTCGTAGAGTTTGGGTTGAGAAAGGGACTTTTGTGAAAAACAAGGTGCATGATGTTTGTTGTTTTTATTGTATGAAAAAGGGACATACTTCTAACAAATGTAGAATTAAACATTTTGATGTTCCAAATGGAAAATATGCTTGGATTCCTGTTATAAAGTAAATTGTCTCTAACCTCAAAGGACCCAAATGAGATTATGGGGACCAAAACTCTATTGTTTTTACTTTGCAGGTTAAGTTTTCAAAAGGATAAGAGAGCTATATGGTATTATGCTCTTTGAAGTGATGCTACAAACCAGGATGTAACTCCATCAAGTGGTATCCAAAAGCCTTCATTCAAGCACCAACTGTGATGTTACATCTTGTTTTTATTTAATCTTCCATTATTTAATTACTGTTATATTCATTACTGGTTAGGCAAATGATATGTTCATCACTATTTCATTCATCCTGTGGTGTGTTCTTGTTTGTTTACACATTTTGATCAAGTGAAATTCATTTATTTAAGATATTCATGTGTTGAATTTCATTCATGTCATGTAAAGCCATGTGCATTGTTATTTCAGTGCTTTGTTGATAATTATCTATAGAATTTGTGTTTAACTGGCTTAGTATTCAATTTCATGAGTACTTTGAAGTTACCTTTGGTGTAATCTCTGTCAAGCATCAAAAACTATGAAAAAGTCATTTAAATGAGTTGGCTGACAAATTTTCATTAGCAATTTTTGATAATTAAGATATGTGAAAATTAAATTGTCATTTCTATTTCAAAGTTGGTTATGTGGAGATTTGTTTTTAAGTTCAAATGCATAATGAATGAGCTATGATAATATACATTGAGAGCCTGGGTGCAGAAAATGAACTTATCAAATTTGCATAATTTTGATGTAAATTATTTTGTTTAAAAAATGTTGAAAGATAGCACCTGAATCAGCTCTTGTGGTTGAATTTTTGCATATGTTGTTTTGATATGCATAGTTGAATATATGAAGTTGAACATATTGGGATATGAGAGTGCATGAATCATAGTTGGTGTTTGGGAAGTTGAAATTTGTGCTGTCAAAATTAGTTTTTGAACTGATTGAGCTAGCTGAAATGCTTTCTTGTTAAACCTGGAGTAGGTGTGATCACATTCATTTAAGCTACTATTGCATTCATTCTAGCTTATAAATTATTTGTAGAATCATTAATTTCTAATTCGTTTGAAAACTGACTGTTGATTTCAATGAATTAATTAAGTCTGATAAAAGTTGAATTTGATCTACTAAGAATTGAAACTAGTTTGGAATTGCAAATACTAATCTCAACTAGCTTGTAAGTATTTTTGCATTGCATTGGACTGAATAGATCTTAAACATTTTTCAGAATTTTTTTTTTAAGTTTAAGGGAAATATCACATTTAGGGGGAGAAATATGTACAGTTACTACTAACTCTTATTGTTGTCTGTCAGTTTGTAAATTTCCTAATCATGTTTACAAGTTGAAAAAGGCCTTTTATGGTCTTAAACAAGCACCTGGGTCTTGGTATGAAAGACTTAGTATCTTTTTAATTGAAAATGAATTTTCTAGAGGAAAGGTTGATTTAACCTTATTCATTAAGAAAGTAGGAAAACACATTTTAATCGTGCAAGTTTATGTAGATGATATCATTTTTGGGTAAACTGATGATTCTTTGTGTGAAGAGTTTGCAAACATAATGCAAGGTGAATTTGAGATGTCTATGATGGGTGAGTTAAACTTTTTCTTAGGACTACAGATAAAACAAATGAATGGTGGAACATTCATCTCCCAAACTAAATACTGTAGAGAAATTCTTAGGAAATTTGGTATGGGTAGCTGCAAGGAAGCTAGTACACCCATGGGTACTTCATGTTATTTAGATAAGGATGAAATTGGAAAAGGAGTGAATGAAACCATGTTTAGAGGCATGATAGGATCCTTGCTATACTTAACTGCTAATAGACCAGATATTATGCAGAGTGTTTGTGTATGTGCTAGATACCAAGCCAATCCTAAAGAATCTCATTTGACTGCAGTTAAGAGAATTCTAAAATATCTTAAGGGAACTACTTCTTTTGAACTTTGGTATCCCTCTGATGCCTCACCTAGTTTAATAGGATACTCTGATGCAGATTATGGTGGCTGTAAAATTGATAGAAAAAGTACTAGTGGAACCTGTCATTTCTTGGGATGTTCTTTAGTGTCATGGCACTCAAAGAAACAAGCATGTGTAGCTTTGTCTACCACCGAAGCTGAATTATTGCAGCTGGAAACTGTTGTGCCCAAATTTTGTGGATGAAACAACAATTGGAAGACTTTGATATCTTCCTTGACAAAATTCCTCTAAAATGTGATAATACCAGTGCGATAAATTTGACCAAGAACCCCATAATGCATTCAAGAACTAAGCATATAGAAATTAGGCATCATTTCTTAAGAGATCATATTCAAAAAGGGGATTGTCAAATTGAATATGTTGATACTTTACATCAATTAGCTGATATCTTTACCAAGGCTCTACCTAAAGATAGATTTTTTGAGCTTAGAAGAGAGTTAGGAGTGTTAGACATATCTTAGAATCAAAATCTATGCGAATTTTTGCATTTTTCGTAAACTACGCTTCATAATCGATTATCACTAAGTTATAATCGATTATTCATGCATCAAATTCAATTCTGGAAAATCTTGAGCATATAATCGATTATCATTATGCATAATCGATTATCATGCAATTCTGGGTAGTAATTATTGAACTGATAATCGATTATCACGAGCCATAATCGATTATCACGCTGACAGTTTCAAAAATAGAGCCGTTGGAGCATCCCATAACGGCTATAAACGACCATAAACGGCTAGTTTGTCCATTTTTCTTATAAATAGCTCCCCATAATCGATTATTAGACACTCCTTTGCACCCAAATACTGCTGAAATCAAATCTAGAGCTCAAATCTTCTTCATTTCCCTTCACCTTCTCAAAATCTCATTTTCCCATTCTTCCTCCATGGCTGACTCAAGAAGGCACCGTCGCAGAACAGCTGGAGCCTCCTCTTCTTCTCAACCACGTCTTGCAAACATAGATGGATGGATTTCAGATCAAGGGAAACACACAGACTTTGTTAATTCTTGGCAAGAAAGGAAGATCATGGCGGTAAAGTTTATTCGTCTTGACTTTTTCCGCTTCTATGGCTTTCAATTTCCAAACACTTTTGCTGAGCAGGGGTTAATGCATCTATTAGAACAAAAAGGCTGCATTTATCCTGATCTGATAAGAGTCTTCTACTTCAACTTGCGCTATCGAGATGGGATAATATCTACTAAGGTCAAGGAAGTACGCATCATTTTAGATGATGACATATGGACCAATGTTGCTCAACTTCCCATCTGGGATGATGCTGTCAAAGTCCACTTAGGACTTGAAGATTTCAACAGGATGATGACTTTTCAATCCTTCCTACGTCATCCTGAACGACAAACAAATAGAAGGCAATTACTGGTTGGAGGTTTTAAAGTTGAAGAAAGGATGATCCACTACTTGATTGTCTGGATTTTATGTCCTAGAGCAACCAACCATGCTCAATGCTCTGAGGAGGATTTACTTCTATTGTACGGGATTCTAAATCACATACACATCGACTAGCCTGCTCTCATTGCTGACACAATGGTAAAAGCCAAGAAATCCCATTCATATCAACTTCCCTATGCTCTTCTTATCTCTAGGATTTTAGAATTCAAAGGTGTACCTGTTGAAGGAGAACTAATTCAAAATATTGAAGCTGTGGGATCAGAAATTGGAGATACAACCTTTCGTCAAATGGGATTCATTACTAGAGGAAGAGTCCTTATTCACAAAGATGATGATCATCCTGATGTAGATGAAGATGATGACATGGACACTCATATGGCTGACCCAGTAAGTGCTGCTGCTCCGTCTGATGCTGGACCATCCAACATACCCTCCTCTTCCTCAACTTCTATGGAAGAACATTTTGCAAGGTTATCTAAACAATTGGAGGATATGAGTCTTGCACAAAAGACTCACTTTGAGGAGATTTATGAGTGGCAACAATCTGTTGATGAGTACATGGTTGATCAATTTCTTGATCTTGATGTTCGTCTATCTAACATCGAGAATCATCTCAACATTCAACCTCCCGAGAGATCTCCTAGTCTTGAGTTTTAGATATAGGTTCTATGTTAGACTGTTTTGTTGTTTACTTGCCATTTCATCTATGTTATAATTCTGTCTGTTATGTGTATTCTTATAATGTAATCTTTATTTTCATAAATAAAATGATCTCTTGATTATATGCATCCTTTGATTAATTGAGGGGGAGATCATATTTAGGGGGAGCCTTTAACATCCGATCTTTTTGCTTCTGATCAAAAAGGGGGAGAAGAATAATACAAGGGGAGAAGTATAAATTATTATAGGTATTGCTAACCTTGTTGTTGTTTGTTAGCTTGTATGTTTTGCAGGTAAGCCAAACTTGCTTTTAAAATTGAATTTTTGATCATCATCAAAAAGGGGGAGATTGTTACCAATAAGGAGTATTGGTAAATCTTGAAGAAATTTGTTTTGATGATGCTACAAGAAGTTTTAGTTGCAGAAGATATTAGAATTAGTTAAAAGCAATTTGTAGAAATTAAATGTAGTAGGAAATTCTTGTAAACTTGCATTTTTAACTACAATAATCGATTATGATTAAGCAATAATCGATTATCACAAGTCATACTTGAATAATCGATTATCACTTCATATAATCGATTATCACATTTTTGAAAACCTATAACGGACTTGAATAATCGATTATCACTTACAATAATCGATTATTCATGGCAGTTGGGAGCTGACCTTTGGCACTCAGTGTACTTGGCTATATATTTTGTTTTGGAGAAATTAGAAAGTAACGTTTTTTTGAACTGAGAAAGCTTAGAACACTGTGTGTCAGAGGAACGTTCTTAGAGAGCTTTTTGTTCATTGTTCCCTTGCTTGGTCTTGTGAAAGGAGAGGCTCGCGTATCGTGTGTCGATAGTCGGAGCAGACTCTCTTCAAGTTAGCAAGGTGCTCTGCCTGGTCTTGTGAAAGGAGAAGCTTGTGAATCGTTGGTCGATTGCTGAAGCGGTTCTCTTCAAGTTGGTAGAGTGGTTCTATTCATTTTATTCTTGTTCATTATCTTGTAATCTGTTAAACAATTTTTTAGTGAAAAAGGTTAATCACTATTTATAGTGATTAACGACTGGACGTAGAATCTTTTGATTCGAACCAGGATAAAAATTCTGTGTTGATCTTCTTATTCCCTACACTCATTTTATTTTACGTATATCAACTGTTTGATTAATTTTCTGAAAGAAAATTATTTTTACTAAAAGGACCAAATTAAGTTTAATTGTGATCAAATACGCTTTCCACTCTCTAAGTGTTAATTCCGCTGCGCTATACTCTTCGAAAAATACCCCCTCCGATACCATCGAAAATAAGATGTTAACACATATTCCATATATGAGAGTTTCACAAGACTATTGGTTTAAGATGCAAAGACAGGAAATTAAATATGAATGCAGTTTGATCAATAGCAAAAGAGCACAGTGATAAACAGATGATGTTTAATATGAGATGAGTATGTAGTTGGGGTTAGATTTCACCACGTTCCCTCCCATGTATGTAAGAATTCTTCTTTATGCATTAATGTCAACGTTGATAACAATTGAAAAACTGTTATTTTTATACTTAAAATTGACTTCAATTACAACCTTTATGACTTAGAAATTAGCTTGAACTCATGATTTTGTTGAATTATTGGAAATAACAGAGTTGGACAGGTTTTATGCTTGATTTCCTTGTTTTTGCAGGGTTTAAGATGAAATTAATGAAAGAAGTGAAAAGGGAAAGAGATGGAGACAGAAAAGGACACAAAAAGTGCAAAAGAAGAGAATCAGCAAGTACCGCTTAGCGCCAATTACCGCTGAGCGGCACTTTTCAGTACCCATTGGCACCATTGAGGGGAAAACTGGCGCTGAGGGGAAGAAGTGAAACGCGCTACTACCGCTGAGCAGCACTTTAGGACGTCCTAGGGTTTGTATCTTTGGTTGGAACGAAGCAAGAACGCACTCTTTCACCCCTTGGAGGAGGATTTTGGATGCTAAGGCTCCCTTCTCAACTTTCTAGGGTTCGATCTTTCATTCTTTCATTGTATCTCATCAGTCTCACCATGAATATGATGAACTAAACTTATTTTGTTGTTGGGGAATCAATGTAAATCCTTAGAAACTCTCTTGTATGGAATTTGTTCTTCAAAATCATCTTCATGATACATGCTTTCTTTCATTAATAGTTAGGGTTTTTCCTCTGTGCTCAAAGCATGCATTGTTTAACTCATTCAATGTCATGATCATTGGTTTTGTCGATATGGACACATACGGGGAAATCTAGATCTGGGGAATCTCTCCCAACAGTATATTACCAACCTAGACATAGGAGTATGATGGTTGGTTGCGTTTAAGCTTCTGTTCATTATAATGCATGATTAATTGCTAGGGAGACAAAACATTGTAAACTAGTGATTATGATTAGGCTTTCTTCACCGACACATCGGGTTTTTAGCAATTTAGAAAGTGGCATTAACATTAATGAAAAGATTGATGAATTCCTAAATACAAGAGAGTGGATAGGATGAAATTGATAAACCCCAACAACATATTCATCCATATAATTCAAATAACGTGTTTTGTTTCTTCTTGTCCATTGATCAATACATGCATACATATTTACTTTTGAGTATTTGCATTAAACTCTTAATCAATCGATTTTGCAAGTCTTAGCTAATCAATAAACCACGCAACTGTTCAGGCCGTGAGTCCATTATGAAAACGATACTTGGTCTTACTAGGTTATTACTTGATACGATTCGCTTACACTTGCCTAGGGTTAATAAGTCTTTGACTCCATTTTTGGGCTTTAAGATTTGTTCATCAAACATCACTCACTAAATTACCTAAACCCGATCCCTTGACGAATAAGCCTGTCCTTAATCACCAGTTCATGCAATTCCTAGCATTCCTAGCAATAAAATGTGAAGATCAAGAGCTTTAAGACGACCAAGACTCATACCCTCACCCTTGAGAAGTATTACTCTTGGGAGAATTCAACAAGAACCTGAATTGTAAGGAACCTCCCGACACTCATGCATTTCATACATCATGTTATGAATGAGTTAAACACAACATGTAATAAGCTCAGATGAATTGCTCTAACAATTAATGAAAAAGCATATGTTATTCAGAATCAATTCAAATACATGAGAGTTCACAAAATTACATCATCCATCAACAACAAATAGAGTTTAGTTCACCATAGACATGATGAAACTAGATGAATAATGGAAAAGCATGAGATAGCAACACCCTAAAAGTAGAGGATGGAAGCTTTCACATCCAAATCTACCTTCAGAGAGAGGAAGAGTGTGTTGTTGTGCTACTCCAGCCAGAGATACAAAACCTAGGACGCCTGAGATACCTTCTGGTTCTCAAGCCCGCCCTGAGGGGCGCCCAAGCCTCGCAGAATTTTTCAGTACTGCGTTTTTTTCACTTTTTCTGCAGTTCTACTCGCTCCTTGAGGTCTGACTCCTTCATACTTTGACTCCTAATAACAGTTGAAAAACTGTTATTTTTATACTTAAGTTTGATATAAAAAACAACCTTTATGACTTAGAAAGTAGCTTGGAATCATGCTTTTGCTTATGTTTTGGAAATAAGAGAGTTGGATGGGTTTTATGCTTGTTTTTCCTTATTTTTGCAGGTTTTAAGATGAATTGAATGAAAGAAGTGAAGTACCCAGAAGTTGGATTCAGAAAAGGAAGAAAAAGTGCACAAAAAAAGAGCCGCAAGTACCGCTGAGGGGCAAAAACTACAACCGAGCGTCAAATAGAAGAACCGCACTTACCGCTGAGCGGTAATTATCGTTGAGCGCCATTTTATTGGGCTTGGGACACCTTTTATGTAATTTTTAGAAGGCTATATAAGGTTTTAGGTGAATTAGGGTTATCATCTTTGTACAGAACGAACCAAAATCACACTTTCTTCACCCCTTGGAGGAGGATTTTGGATGCTCGAGCTCCACTCTTCAACTTCTAGGGTTCTATCTTTCATTCTTTCATTATTTTTCATATAGTTTCACCATGTCTTTGGTGAACTAAACCTTCATTGTTGTTGGGGAACCGATGTAATCCTTTGAAACTCTCATGTATTGAATTGATTCTTTAATCTATATGTTTTCTTTCATTAATTGTTAGGGTTTTTCTTCTATACTCTATGCATGCTTTGTTTAACTTATTCAATTGCATGATCATTGATGTTAATTGTATGGACACATATAAGTAAATGTAGAACTAAAGAAATTCTCCCAATAGTAGTATTGCGTAGACATAGGGATAGGAGGTTGGTTGCCTTTAAGCTTTTGTGCGAATGTAATGCATGAATAATTGCTAGGGAGACAAGACATTGTAAACTAGTGATTAGGAGTAGGCTTTCTTCACTGAGACATCGGGTTTAAGGTAAATTAGAAAGTGACATTAACATTAATGAAGAAAGATGAATTCTTGTTTACATGAGAGTGGATAGGATGAATCGGAAACCCCAACAACATCATCATTCCATAATTTACATCAATCACTTTTGCTTCTATTGATCCAATTGATCATCACAAGCACTCATATTTAATTTTCAGTATTTGCATTTAAACCTATAGGAATTCGTTCACAAGTCTAACTTAATCATCAAATCACATAACTGTTTAGGCCGTGAGTCCTTTGGGAAATGATACTTGGTCTTACCATTTTATTATTACTTGATACGACTCGGTTACACTTGTCGAGGGTTAACAAGTTTTTGGCGTCGTTGCGGGGGACTCGTGGTTTAACTATTCTATTTGTGTGATTTTTGATTAGCTTTGACTTGATTTTTTATGTTTTTATCTTTTTGTTTTATCTTCTTATCTTTCTATCTTTTTGTTTTCATCTTTTTTGTTTATCTTTTATATCTTTTTGTGCTAATAATTGTTTCTAGGGTTTTGTGTTCTTGTGGAAGCAGGACATAATTCGGACTAGGAGCAAGAAAACTTCGAAACCTCTTCTTGAAGGATTGGACGAAAGTAGAAGGAGAAGGAGGATCCGAACTTCTAGAGAATTATTTCCTTCTCCAGAAACACTTCTACAACCCTCACCACAAAGATCTAACCAAAGTACTGAAGAGATGGCTGAAGAGAACAATGTTAGACGTACTCTGGCGAATTACACCAATGTTGTTGGCCCTCATCACTTTAATAGCATTACTAGGCCGAGGGTCAATGCTGCAAACATGGAGGTGAAACCGGCGTTGATACAATTGGTAAAGAGCAACCAATTTAATGGGCTATCAAATGAAAGTCTGGCAAAGAAGAGACGAATAGTAGTCATCTTGGCTACAGGAGAGAAAGTGTCACAATAATCAAGACCATATACCTGAGTGTAACCTTTTGCAACAAGTCGAGCTTTGAGCCGATCAATTTCACCATCAGGGCCAACTTTAACTGCATACACCCATCGACAACCAACCGCCTTTTTTCCTGGGGAAAGGGGCACCAACTCCCAAGTATTACTGTGGTCAAGAGCCTGCATTTCTGCAATCATAGCTTGTCGCCATCCAGGATGATCAAGTGCTTCTTTCACATTCTTGGGTATAACAATAGAGGACACTGAGGATAAAAGAGAAAAATAGGAGGGCGACAATCGATGATAGCTTAGAAAATTATAAATGGGATGAGGGTTCCGAGTGGAACGAGTACCTTTTCTGAGGGCAATAGGCCATGCTAAATCATTTGCACCAGGAGGCGTGGGAGGAGGTGACGAGGGAGAAGAATCTGAAGTAGGAGATTCACCATTGTCTTGGGGAGGTGGACTATCCATTGGGGCCCTGTGTGGGATGATCTCAGTATGTGAAGAAACAGGTGTAGAAGGATTGTGATCAAGACTTGGAATGACAGAGACAGTGGAGCTATTTGACTCAGCCATTGGAATAGGAAGGACCTGCTGGAGGATAGAAACATCCTGAACAGATGGAGAGAAGTAAGGAGTCTGTTCAAAGAATGTGACATTGGCAGACATGTAATACTTCTTAGTTTCAGGAGAGTAACACCGATATCCTTTTTGAAGTCGAGAATAGCCTAAGAAGACACATTTGAGAGCGCGAGCGGAGAGTTTGTCTAGACCTGGAGACATGTCATGAACAAAACATACACAACCAAACACTCGGGGAGATGTATGAAAGAGAGGATCATTAGGAAACAAAATGGAGAAAGGGACTTTATTATCAAGAGAGGAGGAGGGCATCCTATTAATAAGATAACATGCAGTTAAAATGGCATCCCCCCAGTGATGGACAGGAATATGGGCACCAAGCAAAAGGGTACGAGCAGTTTCAACCAAGTGTCTATTTTTTCGTTCTGCTATACCATTTTGCTGTGGTGTATGAGGACAAGTAGACTGATGTAAGATACCATGGGAACTCAAGATGGCAGAAAAGGAGGATGAGAAATACTCTTTTGCGTTATCACTTCTTAATATTTTTATTACTTGACCAAATTGATTCTTGATTTCATTCAAAAAGGATGTAAAGATAGCTAACAATTCAGAACGATTTTTCATAAGATAAACCCAAGTACATCTTGAATATTCATCAATAAAGGTAACAAAATATCTAAAACCAAAGGAGGAGATACGACTAGGTCCCCATATATCAGAATGGATGATGGAAAAACGAGAATTACATATTGATTGAGACCTTTTAGGAAAGGAAGATCTAACATGTTTTCCTAATTGACATGACTCACATTCCAAGGTTTGGAGACCACTAAGTTCAGGACACATCTTTTTTAATTTGGACAAATGAGGATGGCCAAGTCGATCATGTAGCACTTTAGGATTAGGAGCAGCAACACACGACACCCTTGGACGAGATCCAAAATGGTATAATCCGCCAGCTTCATATCCTTCTCCAATCTGTCTCTCCGAACCACGCTCCTGTATAACAAAAGATTTATGATCAAAGGTTATTGAACAATTTAACATTTTAGTCAACTGGCTTAAGGAAATTAAATTAAAAGGACAATTAGGAACAAAAAGGACTGAGTTGAGATTGAGGGAGGGAGACAAAGAAACATGACCGACTCCTTTGGAAGAAGTTTTAGATCCATTTGCAAGGGTTATGAAATGAGGTTTTTCTCGAAAGGAAATAGATGAGAACAAAGAGGTATTACCAGAAATGTGATCAGAAGCACCTGAGTCAATTACCCATGAATTTTGACATTCCATAGATTGAGAAATGCAGGTTGTTGATGTATTGGGAGATTGAGATGGTTGTGCCAAGCTGTTAGACTTTAACCTTAAATACTCTTGATATTCTTCCTCAGAAAACATAGAAGTGGAGGTTTCAGTTTTCGAAGTGGAGGTTTCAGTTTTCGAAGTGGAAGTTTCAGTCTTCGAAATATTGGCGGTTTTGGAAGGGAAACCATGTAAGGAGTAGCAATTCTCTTGAGTATGACCCATTCTTTTACAATATGTGCATTGAGTACGTCCCCGACCTCCTCGTCCTCCTCCTCTAGTGCCACGTTCTCCTCTTCCTCGTGTGGCAACCATGACAGATGGTTCCACTAGTTCATGCGCTTCTTGAGTTTGAGATACTAGGACACGCAGAAGGCGAGTGGTTAATGTTTCCATAGAGGGGACATCATGACTAGTTAGAATTTGATCTCTGAGATGATCAAAATCGGGATGTAGGGCACGAAGGATCAACACCATGTAAAATTTGTCTAGTTTCTTTTTTATATCCTCTAATGGATCTACATCCAAAAACATCCTAAGTTCTTCGACAGCAGATTGGGCTTCAGCCATGAAGGACAACATATGATGCAAGCTTGTTCGTAGTGTCATAGAGACGTTGAATATCGTTGGCATAAATGCTTTGGGCTTTCTTCCAAAAGGAGTGACAAGTTTTGAAAGCCCTCAAAGATACAAAAAGTTTGGGTTCCACTGATTGCCATAACAAGGCACACAACTGGAAATCTGCTTGTTTCCACTGATCAACTTTTTCAGTAGGCACATGGCTTCCATCTCGCTCAAGGTGGTCATAATGCCCTTGGCCAAGGAACCACATTTCAACGGCAGCAGACCATGATAGATAATTTTTTCCATTTAGCTTCTCGGAGGTAATTGATGGACTTCCAGAGAAGGAAAGAGTACTGCCAGACGCCATTTTTGAAGAAGACAAATAGTACTAGAAGGGAACAAGAAAACCCTAAGGGTTTAGACGAAGGAAACTGTGACAGTGATGGACGACGGTGGCCGGCGGCCGGCGACGACGGTGGCCGGCGACGGAAGACGGTGGCCGACGGTTGACGGTGGCCGGCGGCGGGCAGTGGCGGGCGACGAAGAACTGTGGCGCCGGACAGATATATATTACGAGACAGAAACCAGAGCGGGATCGACCCGCTCTGATACCAACTTAAGATTGAAAAGAAATAATTCTTGAGGGCTTAATTGATCCCTCTCACAATCTTGTATTTATAAGAATAAATTCATACACAAGTACATGATAAATAGGGTAACCCTAGACACAATATAATGATGATAAATAGGGTAATCCTACACACAATATAATCATGATAAATAGGGTAACCCTTGACACACTATAATGATGATAAAATAGGATAAATATCCTAACAGAACGTATGCTATATGTATAACCATAGATATTTGTGTTCGTGTACGTATACTATGATATTTTATTTTTTTCCTTCAACGTATGATAGGTATTTATTTTTGGTTCTCTACGTAGGTTAGTTTTTTTTTTCCGTGGATTCTTTGCTTTTAGTGTAGTAGTATGGATCGAAGTTGGATTCATCAGCATCGTAATAGTGAAGAGTATGAGCGAGGGGTTTTTGAGTTCATACAATATGTTAAAGAACACGTAAAACCAGTGAACGGGGCATAATTTTGCTCTTTTATTCGTTGTATCAATCAAGTATATGAAGACTTGGACAACATCCGTGATCATCTGTTCATCTATGGAATAATGAGATGTTATACAGTTTGGACTTGGCATGGGGAAGTGTTATATAAGCCAACAACTTTAAGAGGTTCGGATTATGTTGACGAATGCATGAGTGAGCATTTAGACGAAATGGTACGTGACGTTGGCGAAGAAAATTTTGGTAGAGCACATTTATACGATAGTCTTAAGAAAAATTCAGAGCAAGAGTTGTATCCAGGATGCATCAATTTTACAAGGTTATTGGCTACTTTGGAATTTTTTTGTTTGAAAGCAAGAAACGGATGGACTGATAAAAGTTTCACAGAATTGTTGGAGTTGATGAAGGAGATGCTTCCAGAAAATAACACGTTACCTATCCGTAATTACGACGCAAAGAATATTCTATGTCCAATGGGTTTGGAATACCAAAAGATACATGCATGTCCCAATGGTTGTGTATTGTATAGAGATCAATATGCTTAAATGAAGGTGTATCCGACGTGTGGTTCGTCACGATTTAAGAAGAAACTTGATGGAAATAACGATGAACACAATGAAGGTCCACCGGCTAAGGTCATGTGGTATTTACCTATAGTACCTAGGTTGAAACGATTGTTTTCTGTTAAAGAAGATGTGAAGAATCTTATGTTGCATGTTGATGGAAGAAAATGTGATAATCTTCTTCGACACCCAGCAGATTCCCCACAATGGAAGAACATTGATGGCACATTTCCCGAATTTAGTGTAGAGCCGAGAAACTTAAGACTTGCACTTGGTACCGATGGAATGAATCCTTATGGCAACTTGAGTAGCAAACATAGTTCATGGCCAGTTATTTTGATGATTTACAATCTATCTCCTATGTTGTGCATGAAGAGAAAATACATGATGTTGTCTATGATGATATCGGGTCCTAGACAACCTGGAAATGACATTGATGTTTATCTAAAACCGTTAATTGACGATTTAAACATGTTGTGGGAAGAGGGCGTCGAGGTCTTCGATTCATATTCAGAAGAAAACTTTTGTTTGCGTGCAATGTTGTATTGCACAATAAATGATTTCCCAGCATACGGGAACTTGAGTGGTTACAGTGTTAAAGGTCATTTTGCATGTCCGATTTGTGAAGAAAATACTAGTTATCTTAAACTAAAGCATCGGCAGAAAACTGTGTACACAAGACACCGAAGATTCCTTCCTCGAAATCACCCTTACTATAGATTGAAAAAAGCGTTTAGTGGAAGTCCTCAGGATGATGTAGTGTGCAAACCACGTAATGGGGAAGAAGTATACGACCAGGTGAGGAAAATTGATGTTGTCTTTGGAAAACATAAAAAAAGACCGTTGAGAAAAACATTTGGAAAAAGCGATAAATATTCTTTAATCTTCCATATTGGTGTAAACTTCATGTGCGACATTGCATAGACGTGATGCATGTTGAAAAACATGTATGTGATAGTGTTGTTGGGACTTTACTAAACGTTAAAGGAAAGACAAAAGATGGAGTGAATGCATGACAAGACTTGGTTGACATGGGAATCCGTTCTGAGTTACATTCGCAATCCATAGGAAGACGCATCTATCTTCGTCCAACTTGTCACACTCTTTCAATAAAAGAAAAACAAATTTTTTGTCAATGTTTACACAGTGTGAAGGTTCCACAAGGTTATTCATCGAATATTAGTAGCCTTGTTTCTATGAAAGATTTGAAGTTGGTTGGTTTAAAGTCTCACGATTGTCATGTCTTAATGCAACAACTTTTACCAGTAGCTATTCAAGCCATATTACCTGCCTCTGTTAGAGGTATTCTCCCACGTTTGAGTTTGTTTTTCAATGCCATTTGCAAGAAAGTTGTTGATCCTCGACAGTTAGATGATTTGCAAAATGAGGCCATCAGACTATTGTGCCAATTGGAAATGTATTTTCCACCCTCATTTTTTGATATCATGGTTCATTTGATTGTCCATCTAGTGAGAGAAATTCGAATATGTGGGCTGGTTTTCTTTAGGTGGATGTACCCGGTTGAAAGATACATGAAGATCTTAAAGGGATATGTTAAGAATCAATTGAGACCGGAAGCTTCGATTATAGAGCTCTATATTGTAGAGGAAGCCAGTGAATTCTGCTTAAGTTATATGCCAAGTTGTGACCCAATAGGACTTCCAAAGAAAAGACATGATAACAGACGTAAAGGAAAGGGAGTTCGAGGAGTAAGGATTGAAAGTGCTAGTGGAAAAGAAGTTAATCAAGCACATTTGTACATTTTAAACAACATAGAGGATGTTATTCCTTACATTTCACAACACATTGATAAAATTAAGTCAGCAAACACACGTATGAGTGAAAAGTGGACACTTAAAAAACATAACAAATCCTTTTGAGCTTGGTTTAAGAAAAAGATTTATGCGACTTCGAATGTTTCTGAAAATCTATTGAGACTAGCTCGTGGACCTAACACTGATGTGATCACTTTCGGCGGCTATTACATAAACAATTACTTGTTCTATTCAAAGGAGGAAGATGTTAACAACATTTTTATCCCCGGCAACGGCGCCAAAAACTTGTTGATGGATTGACAAGTGTACCAAATCGCACAAGTAATATAAAATTGTAAGACCAAGTATCGTATCCCAGAGGACTCTCGACACTAAACGGTTGTGTGATAACTCAATTAATTAAGACTTAAAAGAAACGAGATCATTGATTTAAAATGCAAAAACATAAAATTAAATATGAATGCAATTGATCAATAGCAGAGAGCACAACGATGAACAGATGTTGTTTATAAAATGAGATGATTATGTTGTTAGGGTTTGATTTCACCAAGTTTACTCTCATGTATAAAAGAATTCTTCTTTTTACATTAATGTTAACGTCACTCACTAAATTACTTAGAACCTGATCCCTCGGCGCAATAAGCCTACCTTAATTCCTAGTTTGTGCAATTCCTAGCGTTGCTAGAAAATTAAGTCTGAAGACCAAGAGCTTAAGACGACCAAGTACTCATACCCTCATCCTTGAGAAATATTACCCTTGGGAGAATTCAACAAGAACCTGAATTGTAAGGCACCTCCCGGAACTCATGAAATTCATAAATCATGCTACTAAATAAGTAAAATAGAGCAAGCATTGAAACAATGAATTCCCTAACAATTAATGAAAAAGCATATATGTTTAACAATCAATTCAAATACATGAGAGTTCACAAGGTTACATCATTCCCCAACAACAAATAGAGTTTAGTTCCCCATAGACATGGAGAAACTAGATGAATAATGGAAAAGCATGAGATAGTGAAACCCTAAAAGTAGAAGAGGAAGCTCCTGCCTCTAAATCCACCTTCAAAGAGTAGAAGAGTGTGTTGTTGTGTTGCTCCAGCCAAAGATACCAAACCTAGGACGTGAGGGTCCTTTAAATAGAACAGAAATAGAATATAAACAAAGCCTAAGCCAAAGTCGAAGGCGCTCAAGTGCCCCACTTAGGGTGCCCGGGCGGCGAGCGGTGGTCTTCCACGCTCAAGCCTCGTAGAGGTTGCCCAAGCCTTCTACATCCGGTGCTCAAGCGTCCCACTTAGGGTGCCCAGGTGCTGAGCGACACTTCCTACGCTTAAGCCTTCCAGAGTACGCCCAAGCCTTCTTCATCTGGCACTCAAGCGCCCTAAAAAGAGGCGCCCGGGCGGTGAGCGGCACTTCCTGCGCTTAAGCCTCAAAAAGGGCACCCAAGGCTCGAGCTTCTTTCCTTCTGGTGCTTTTTCTAGACCTTTCTGAGCTCTATCTCCTTAGCACTTTACCCCTGCTTTCCATATTAACTCATTTTCTATCAAAACAAAGAGAATTAGTCATAAAATCATCAAATTCAACCTCGACTCTCTTATTCACACAACTTAACAGAAAAACATGATTCCAAGCAAGTTTTTAAGCAGAAAAGGGTGCATTTAGTGTTAAAATTACATCACAGATAACGGTATTTTCAACCATTATCAAAAGAAGATAAAAGTAGAGTTCAAAATAGTGGAGTTACCTTACAAGCTGAGGCTGTACATTTTTCCAGTTCCAAGGATAAGAATCCAATTACAGCATCAATAAGTTATTTTGGAATAATACAAGAAATTTGGGAAATTGATTATGTCACTTTTAGAGTTCAAGTTTTCAAGTGTAAATGGGTTGACAGTAATTCTGGTGTGGTGACAAAAGACCTCGGATTCACTTTGGTGGATCTTAACAAAATGAGTTACACTGATGAACCATTTATTATGGCTAGTCAAGAAAGAGAAATATTCTGTCACTGACCCAGTGAATCATAAATGGTTAGTGGTATTGGAAGGCAGAGCCATGCACACAACTGATGATGAAGACTCTCTAGATATACTTGAGACAAGCTCCTTCTCATCAAGAACCATTGAAAATAAGGTTGATGATGTACTCGATGAAATACATGCAACTCGATGTGATCACAACGAAGACATATAGGATAAAAAGGTGTCTTAACATTGTTTTAATTACTTGTACAATTTATTTATTTTGTCTATTCTAACTATAATTTACTAACACTTTGTAAACATGTATGACGAGCTCTGGATCAGGTTCGACGGGAGGAGGGGGTATATCTGTAACTGGATGCCTGATGTCACATCCCGTCTGGTTAATGAGAAACCAGTGACGATGGAGTTTGATCCCCGAACATTTATGCCTATTGGGGCACATACAACATCATTCAGGAGTTACTTGGGCGCGATGGCAAAATATCATGTCCCTATTGTCGCTACCTATTGGATTAGGCCCAGTTTTTGCTCTGGTTTGACTGTTTTAGACCGGGCCCTGTTTCTACTCGTTTTTGACTCTATTTAAAGGATCCCGGCGCTCTAGGTTTGGTATCTCTGGCTGGAGCAACACAACATCACACTCTTCTACTCTCTAAAGGCAGATTTGAAGGCGGAAGCTTCCTCTTCTACTCTTAGGGTTTTACTATCTCATGCTTTTCCATGTACATCTAGTTTCTCCATCTCTATGGGGAACTAAACTCTATCTGTTGTTGGGGAATGATGTAACCTTGTGAACTCTCATGTATTTGAATTGATTCTTAATCATATATGCTTTATTCATTAATTGTTAGGGAATTCATCTATTTTAATGCTTGTTCTATTTAACTGATTTAGTTGCATGATTTATGAATTGCATGAGTGTCGGGAGGTTCCTTACAATTCAGCTTCTTGTTGAATTCTTCCAAGGGTAATATTTCTCAGGGATGAGGGTATAAGTACTTGGTCGTCTTAAGCTCTGGATCTTCAGACTTAATTTTCTAGGAACGCTAGGAATTGCACGAACTAGGAATTAAGGCAGGCTTATTGCGCCAAGGGATTGGGTTCTAAGTACTTTAGTGAGTGACGTTAATATTAATGCATAAAGAGGAATTCTTATATACATGAGAGGGAACCTGGTGAAATCTAACCCCAACAACATATTCATCTCATATTAAACAACATTCGTTCATCTCTGTGTTACTCTACTATTGATCAATTTGCATTCATTTTTTATTTTATGTTTTTGCATTGCAAACCAATGATCTCGTTATTTTAAGTCTTAATTAATTAATTTATCACACGACTGTTTAGTGCCGAGAGTCCTCTAGGATACGATACTTGGTCTTACCATTTTATATTACTTGTGCGATTTGGTACACTTGCCAATCCATCAACACAGTCCGGTGGAGGGACTTCAAGACGAGAATGACACGTCAATACGTCTTTGGCTCTAAACAGAATGACACTCCTTGTACAAAATATAAAACAACTGAGGAGGAGTGGGTCAAGTTTAAAGAATCTAGACTTACTCCTGATTGGCAGGTATGTTTTTTAATATTTTTCTCTAGTCACACAAGATGTTAATTTGTGATTTATGATTAATGATTTTCATTTTTTCATAGGTGAAAAGGATAGTCGTTCAGCAGAGGCAGAAGCTTAATGATACACCACATGTACTGTCACGTGGTGGTTATGCATTATTAGAGAAAAAGATGAGAAAACGTCGCGCTAAGGAGTTAGGTCTTGAGTCACCTGATCTAGCACCTCCACCAGCCAAACATGAATTCTGGAAGGTTGCACGGACAAAGTCCAATGGCCAGTTTACATCCCAGTGTGCTTAAGAGATATCCCAGAGAGTTGTAAGTGGAAACTTTTAACTAATTACCATAATTCATAAAAAAATTATGTAACAAACTTTTTAATGTGTCTAGCTTCATTATGATATGCAGGATGACTTGGTTGACCAACAGAGTCAAGGCACATTTGTGGCACAAGGTAGGGAGGACCTCCTAGTAGCAGCCACAGGTCGGCTAGACCGTCCTAGTCGTGTGCGTGCTTTTGGAGGAGCTATTGAATTGAGGGACTACTTTGTCCCTAAACCAAGAAGCACAGAAGCTGTGACTCAGGAAATGGTTAGTAGCATCAGGCAACAGGTGCAAGTCGAATTAGAGGAAAGCATGGGTGAACGCTTCAGAATGCTCGAATAAAAACTTGTGATGATCACCCAACAAGAGCAACAACAAAAACAACAACAAGAGCAACAACAACAGTCACAACAGGAGGATGCCCCTACTGATGATCCTACTGCACGTAGTGGCAGTAGGACGACAGATTGCAGGAGGCCAGACCATTCATTGTGCTCCTTTATTGCCCACTCACGCGCGGGTTATGGTTGATGCTCTAAGAGACCCCCAGGCTCGAGTGCTAGTGCCTACATCTGAAATCCAATTCGTGAGGAGGCCTTAGGCACATTTATAGCTTGGCCTAAGGCTATGATCATGCCATATTTTGGCCCACCAGCGGTATTATATTCTTCTTTTTATTATCTTAAATCTTCAAGTTATATTAAATGATTCCTAACTTTTGTAAATGTGAGTTGCAGGTCTACCGTGTTGAGAAAGAATCAATTGCTCAACCTGTGAATGAGGCTCGTGAGGAAGGAGAAGACCATGATCCTATATCCATATTGACCTCCAGATTAAATAAGTTGAGAAAAGGATCGGTAGAGATGTTGTGGGAGTTAAGAACATTTGGCCTCGATTTCCATATTCCATTGTATATTAATTTCGATGATGCATATGAGATCATTGGTGGAGAAAAAATGTTGAACATTTCATGCATACAACTATGGTGCATGTAAGTTTTTTATTTGTTATTTTCCAATTTGTATATTAGTATTATTACTTTTTAATAAATATACTTAACTTTATTCTTATAGGTACATGGACACCATCATAGTGGAATCAGGTCGGGTGTCAGTTTATAGATTTCTTGAACCTTAGACCATTCAAGCATCTAGAAACACATTAGATTCTAGAAAATCATATATTCAAACATGGATGACTAAGTCTAACAGAGAAAGATATATATCGCGCCATACATTGATGCGTATGTGTTTCCCAATATTGTCAACTTTTATCAAATTTTAATCAATAAACTAACTCACTAGTTGTTGGTACATGATAGGGGCCATTAGCAACTCATGGTGATCATTCCAAAAAAGGCACAAGTTGTATGGTTTTGTTCTCTTCATAGGAAGATGAAAGCGGAGTTGAAGTCCTTGATACAAACATAAGTATTACATTCATTCTTATCAATTCATTATGATATTAATATATTAACTTTTGTTTTTAATGTTTCAAATGTTTCAAATTTACTTAGAGTTATGACTAGGACCAGAGGACAACAACTTGAAATTATATATCCTAAGGTTTGAATTCGTTGATCTTTAACCTTTAATTTTCGTAGTCAAATTTAAACCATTACATTTGACTAAGTTCTTTCACATGTTTAGTGTAATAGGCAGAATGATTCCTGGGCAAGTGGCTACTACATCATGTCATGGATAAAGGCAATCATCCGAGCAGAAATCAGAGGGGAATGGACTGAGGTAGAAATTTACATTTTAAAATGTTAAAAATATCAATAAACTTTTGACATTAAAATGAATATAATAGTAAAGTTTCCTTGATTATGCAGTGGTTCAACACTACCTCTTCATTGTCCACTTTAGTAATAAAGACGATAAGAGAGGATTGGGCAAGATATTTGAATAAACATTTTAAATAGCTATAGCTTTAGGTTTTTCCTTTCATGATAGTAGCATTTGCTTACTTGTGCAGCTTTTAAACTGGTAATAGATTATTGTGAATAGATGAATATTGTGAATAGATGATACTGTGAATAGATGAATGGAAAACTGGGTTCTTTTAAGTTTTGATGATAACATTAGCGTCTTTTAGTTTTACTATTTAATTGGAATTGATGAATTGATGATAGAATGGTTTAAATTAATTAATTCTGTGAATATATATGAATTGGAAAACTGGTTTCTGTATTTCAGGTTTGGTTAAATGAGCTAAACCGAATCAAATTTAAAAAAAAAAACACTAAAGGTAACGTCGAAGTATACATCGTTCGACGTTCAAACAACGACAGTAACGTCACATATAGACAAGTTTGACGTTAAACTTACGTCCTTCTCCTTATACTTAACGTCAAATATTCCTTTAAATATAAATATTTATTCAAATATTACTCAAAAATTGACGTCCACTTTGAACTTCGACTTGAACATTACGTCAGTTGTCTTCCATAACGACGTTAACTTTATGTCCCTTCCCTCGTACATAAGACGCCAAATCTTACTATAAATATAAATGTTTATTCAAATATTGGACGTCATTCTCTTTACTAGTGGATGTAACCTCACGTCGTTGCACAAAATCGACATCAGACTTACGTCAATTCTTGATCCACTCGACGTCAAATTGTTCTAGTAACATCGCCTAGGGATATTCGACGTAAAATTTACGTCACCCGATATGACGTCGATCTCGAATTCGTCGTTAAAAGCCAAAAATAACCGACGTAATACGCTGTTTTTGTACTAGTGATATTTGAATTGATTCTTAGTAACATATGCTTTTTCATTAATTGTTAGAGTAATTCATCTGTTCTTATTACATGCTCTGTTTAACTCATTCATAGCATGATTTATGAATTGCATGAGTGTCGGGAGGTTCCTTACAATTCAGGTTCTTGTTGAATTCTCCCAAGAGTAATATTTCTCAAGGATGAGGGTATGAGTCTTGGTCGTCTTAAAGCTCTTGATCTTCACATCTAATTGCTAGGAATGCTAGGAATTGCATGAACTGGTGATTAGGGACAAACTTATTTCGCCGAGGGATCAGGTTTAACTGATTTAGTGAGTGACGTTTACATTAATGCATAAAGAAGAATTCTTACATACATGAGAGGGAACTTGGTGAACTCTAACCCCAACAACATATCCATCTCATAATAAACAACATTCGTTTATCATAGTGCTCTTTTACTATTGATCAAACTGCATTCATATTTAATTTTCTATCTTTGCATCTGAAACCAATGATCTCGTTTTCTTGAAGTGTTATCTAATCAAGTTATCACACGACTGTCTAGTGCCGAGAGTCCTTTGGGACACGATACTTGGTCTTACCATTTTATATTACTTGTGCGATTCCGTACATTGTCGTTTCACCCAACAAGTTTTTGGCGTCAGTTTCGGGGATAAAAAATGTTGTCAACATGATTGTGTTTGATTGATGGTTAAATGAAAGACAAAGTTGATTCATGTGACATTGTGATGGTAGAGTGTAAGAGTGTCACCTCACTATACACCTTTGAGTTTGAGTGAAACACTTTTGAGTGCTTGAGTGAAACACTTTTGAGTGCTTAAGTGAAACACTATCTTTGGTGAGGAATTGTTCCATGCACATAGGGTAACATTTTGTCTGCTTGGTGATCACTCATAAGGTTGTTGCATCTGTTGTGTATGTCTTGATTATGTGAGCACCATAGTTGAAGCTTGATTGGCTAAAGCATCATTATATCTTAAGTAATCTTTCTATGATGAGCAACCATGAGTGATTTACTTGTCCTAGAGGAAAATGCTTTTTGTTGTGCTAGACCATTGTAGTATGATTATTTTGTTTAAGCCAAGTTACATTTTTCTTGAGGACAAGAAAAGTTTCATGTTTGGGGTTGTGATAATGGTTAAATATACCGTTATCTATGATATAATTTTGGATACTAAACGCACCCTTTTTGGACTTAGAAGCTTGCTTGAACTCATGTTTTTAGTATAGTTTTGTGAATAAGTGAGTAGAGGGTATACTTGATGATTTTGTCACTAATTTCCTTTGATTTTGTAGGTTATTAGTATGATTTGGAAGAAGAGAAAAAGCATCAAGGGGTTGGAATTCAAGAGAAAAAGTATAATTCACTAATTTTGTACCCAGGGCGCCTGAGCACCAATTTTGTCCCACACCATGCTTGGGCGCCCCACTTAGGGTGCTGAGCGCCAAATACGTGGACTTGGACATGTTTTTTGTTATTATTTTGATCTATTTAAGAACTTAGACGCCCTAGGGATTCTATCTTTTGATAGCATAAGCAGAAAAACATATGTTTCACCCCTTTTGAGGGTAGATTTGGGGACGTGACAGCTCTCCTCTACTCTTTATAGGGTTTTTCTATCTCTTTCATTCTTTCATTCCATTATTCATCTAGTTTTTCCTTGATAATGGAGAACTAAACTTTATTTGTTATTGGGAAAGATGTAACCCCTTAAACTCTCATGTATTTGAATTGATTCCAATATTTTTATGCTTGTTTCATTAATTGTTAGGGTTATTCTTCTTTGGTCAATGCTTGTTATGTTTAACTCATTCATGGCATGATTATTGGTTTTCATGATATGGACACATACGGGGAAACCTAGATCTGAAGAATTTTCTCCCAAATGCAGTATTGCCTAGACATAGGGATATGAGTTTTGGTCATCTTAAGCTTCTAATCGTAATGCAGAACTAATTGCTAGTGATACAAGACATTGTGATCTAGTAATTAAGGATAGGCTTTCTTCGCCGAGACATCGGGTTTTAAGTAATTTAGAAAGTGATGTTAACAATTGAATGAATAAGACGAATTCATACATGCATGAGAGTAAACTAGGTGAAATCTAAACCCCAAAAACATATTCATCTCATATTTTCAATATCATCCATTCATCTTTGTGTTTAGCCTCAATTGATCAAATTGCATTCATATTTATTTTATTGCATTTGCATTCAAAACCTGTAAATTGTTCTTCAAAAGTCCTAATTAGTTAAGTAATCAAATAATTGTTTAGTGTTGTGAGTCCTTTGGGAAACGATACTTTGTCTTACCATTTTATATTACTTGATATGATTCGGTACACTTGCCGACATCTTAACAAATGTATTATGTATGTTTGTGGTGCAGGTATGGCTTCATCCTCTGGTAAGCATATTAAGACCATTGCCTCCAAGAGAGACAGAGGACAGAAGAGGAGAGAGAAAATACACTCTAACAAGTTCCTCTCGCATATGCATGAGAGGAACTTTCAAAAGTGCAAAACAGGAGGTTGTCGATGGAGAGAAAGGTGAGATTAATACATACCATTGCAACTGAGTTTGAGAGGGAGCTTGGAAGAAGGTGATAAACAAATTTTTAATCCCCAAAAACGGAGTCAAAAACTTGTTAAGACCTCGGCAAGTGTACCGAATCGTATCAAGTAATAATAAATGGTAAGACCAAGTATAGTTTCCCAAGAGACTCACTGCACTAAACAATTATGTGATTACTCAAATAATTAAGACTCTAAAGAACAAATTTTGGGGTTTTTGAATGCAAATTCAATAAAATAAACATGAATGCAATTTGATCAATTGAGGCTAAACACAAGAATGAATGGATGAAGTTGATGATATTGTTGTTGGGTTTAAATTTCACCTAATTTACTCTCATGCATATATGAATTCATCTTCTTCATTAATGTTAATGCCACTTTCAAATTTACCTTAAACCCGATGTCTCGGTGAAGAAAGCCTACTCCTAATTACTAGTTCACAATGTCTTGTCTCCATAGTAATTAATCATGCATTACATTCGCACAGAAGCTTAAAGGCAACCGATCCTCCTATTCCTATGTCTAGGTAATATTGCTTCCGGGAGAATTTCCCCAGTTCTAGATTTCCCCGTATGTGTCATATCGACAAAATCAAAGATCATTCAATTGAATGAGTTAAACAAAGCATGCCTAGAGTGTAAAGGAAAAACCTTAACAATTAATGAAGTAAAGCATATATAATCAAGAAACAATTCAATACATGAGAGTTTAAGAGGTTACATCTTTCCCAACAACAAATAAGGTTTAGTTCCCCATTATCATGGAGAAACTAGATGAACAATGGAATGAAAGAATGAAAGAGATGGAAAAACCCTAGAAAGAGAAGAGGAGACTCTCGCATCCCCAAATCTACCCCCAAGGGGTGAAAAGTGTGTTTCTGTGCTCAAGCCATCAAAAGATACAATCCCTAGGACGTGCAAGTCCTTAAACAAAACATAAAAATAACAGAAAACAGGTCCAGGCCCATAAAAATAACATAAAACAGGTCCAAGCCCACATCGTCAGTGCTCAGCGATAGTTGCGACATTGGCGCTCAGCGCAACTTTGGCGCACAACGCAACTTTTTCAGCACTCTGGTTGACTTTTCTACACTCTGGTTGATTGGTTGACTTTTCTGCATTCCAACCATTCGGTACTTTAACTCTTCTTTCAAATCATTCCAATAGCCTACAAAATCAAGGGAATCTAGCACAAAACCATTAAATTCACCTTCAACTCTCTTATTCACAAAACTAAAACAAAAACATTAGTTAAAGCAAGTTTCTAAGTTAGAAAGGGTGTTTTTAATATCAAAATTAAGTATAAAAATAACGGTTTTTCAACCGTTATCACAACCACAAACTTGAATAACATAGTCAAACTACAATGGTCTAGAACACCAAAAAGCATTTTTATCTAGAACAAGTAAATCACTCATGTTTGCTCATCGTAGAAAGATCAATCAAGATAGATGATCTTATAGCCAATTAAGCTTCAATTATGGTGCTCACGTAATCAAGAAATACAAAACAGATGCAACAACCTTATGAGTGATTGATAATGGTTGAAAAATCGTTAGTTTTATACTTAATTTTGATAATCAATCAACCCTTTTTGACTTAGAAACTTGCTTTAACTCATGTTTTTGCTTTAAATTTGTGAATAAGAGAGTTGAAGGTGAATTTAATGGTTTTATGCTAGATTCCTTTGATTTTGTAGGTTATTGGAATGATTTAAAAGAAGAGTTAAAGTACCGAATGGTTGGAATGCAGAAAAGTCAACCATAAACAAGAAAAGTCAACCAGTCAACCAGAATGCAAAAAAGTCAACCAGAGTGCAGAAAAAGTTGCGGTGAGCGGTAATTACCGCTGAGCGCCAGTTTTGAAGTGCCGAAATCACCGCTGAGGGCTAAAAATGCAACTGAGCTTCATTCTGAAGAGCCGCAATTACCGTTGAGCGGCAAAAGTTCCGCTGAGCGCCACTTTTATGGGCTTGGGCTTATTTTCTGCAATTTTTAGTTGACTTAGGGTAGACATATTTGGCCAGAACGAAGCGAAATCACACTTTCTTCACCCCTTCGAGCAGGATTGCGGATGCTCAATCTCCACTCTTCAAATTCTAGGGTTCTATCTTTCATTCTTTCATTCTTTCATTGTTTTTCATCTAGTTTCACCATGATTATGGTGAAATAAACCTTTATTGTTGTTGGGGAACTGTTGTAATCCTTTGAAACTCTCATGTTTTGAATTTATTCTTTATAATATATGCTTTCTTTCATTAATTGTTAGGATTTTTCTTCTCTACTCTATCCATGCTTTGTTTAACTCATTCAATTGCATGATCATTTATTTTATTTGTATGGACACATATCGATAAATCTAGACATGAAGAAATTCTCCCAAGAGCAATATTACCTAGACATAGGGATAGGAGGATTGGTTTCCTTTAAGCTTCTGTGCGAATGTAATGCATGAATAATTGCTAGGGAGACAAGACATTGTAAACTAGTGATTAGGATTAGGATTTCTTCACCGAGAGATCGGGTTTAAGGTAAATTAGAAAGTGGCATTAACATTAATGAAGAAAGGTGAATTCTTGAATACATGAGAATGGATAGGAGAACTCGGTAACCCCAACAACATAATCATCCATATATTTCAATCACGTTTTGCTTCTTTTGTCCCATTGATCAATGCATGCATTCATATTTACTTTTTAGTATTTGCATTTAAATCTCAAAGAATTGGTTTTGCAAGTCTTATTTAATCAAGAAACCACACAATTGTTTAGGTCGTGAGTCCTTTGGTAAACGATACTTGGTCTTACCATTTTATTATTACTTGATACGATTCGGTTACACTTGTCGAGTGTTAACAAGTTTTTGGCGCCGTTGTCGGGGACTCCTGGTTTAACTATTCTATTTGTGTGATTATTGATTTGCTTTGACTTGATTTTTTATCTTTTTATCTTTTTATCTTTTCATCTTTTTGTTTTATCTTTTTATCTTTCTGTCTTTTTGTTTTACCATTTTATCTTTCTATCTTTTCATCTTTTTATCTTTTCATTTTTTTTATCTTTTCATCATTTTATCTTTTTATTTTTTTATTTTTTATTTTTGCTAACAATTGTTTCTATGGTTTTGTGTTCTTGTGTACGCAGGACATAATTCGGACTAGGAGCAAGAAAATTTCAGAACCTCTTCTTGAAGGATTGGACGAAAGTAGAAGGAGAAGGAGGATCCGAACTTCAAGAGAATTATTTCCTTCACCAGAAACACTTCTACAACCCTCACCATAAAAATCCAACAAGAGTACGAAAGATATGGCCGAAGAGAACAATGTTAGACGTACTCTGGCAGATTATACCACAGTTGTTGGCCCTCATCACTTTAATAGCATTACTAGACCAAGGGTCAATGCTGCAAACATGGAGGTGAAACCGGCGTTGATACAATTGGTAAAGAACAACCAATTTAATGGGCTATCATATGAAAGTCCATATGAGCATCGAACCACATTCAATGAGATTTGCAACACTGTGAAGATCAATGGTGTGTCGGATGACGCTATAAGGCTTAGTTTGTTTCCTTTCTCATTGGGAGGCAATGCAAAGCTATGGTTGAATTCTTTCCCAGAGGATAGCTTTACTGAATGGGAAGCCGTGGTTTCAAAGTTTCTAAACAAGTACTCCCACAGTCAAAAGTCAACAAAGGGAAGCAGGAAATTTCTTCTTTTAGACAAGGCATAGAGGAGACGCTAGGTCAAGCATGGGATAGATACAGGATCTTGTTGAGAAAGACACCCACACATGGCTTTGATGAAGCAACAATAGTCATTCTTTTCCTTGGAGGTCTTGGTTCACAAACCAAATTGATGCTAGATGCCTTAGCTGGAGGAAATATCAAATGCAAGACTCTAGAAGAAGCTTTTGAATTGATAGAAAACATGGCTCCTAATGACAACGAGATGCATAATTAGAGAGGAGCTCCAATTCAACAGAAGGGAGTTCTACAATTGCAATCAAATGATGCCTTGCTTGCACAGAACAAAATCATAACTCAACAGTTGGAGAATTTGACAAAGACACTTGCTCAGTTGCCAAAGGAGTTAAAGAACGTTGCACAGGTTCAACAACAACTTTTTGAACTATGTGGTGGTAATCATATCAATGGTGAATGTATTTTTCCATTGGAGGTCTTAGAAGATGTCAATTATATGGGAAATCAATTCCAATACTGCCAAGGAAATTTCAACCAGGGTGGAAACCTCACCCAAGCATGGGTCAAGCTCAAAATGGACAAGCTGGACAAGCAGGACAATTTAATAGACCACAACAGTAACCATCACTATGGCAACAAGTATCTGCGCTAAATGAGAGATCAACAAAGCTAGAAGACACTCTTCAACAATTTATGCAGGTGAGTATCTCCAACCATAAAAGCATTGAAGCTGCCATTAGAAATTTGGAGATACAAGTTGGCCAATTGGCTAAGAAGTTGGAGGAGATGCCTGATCGGAGTTTTGGAGCTAATACTGAAGCTAACTCTAAGGACGTGCAATGCCATTATGACTAGAAGTGGCAAGATTTTAGATGAGAGAAAAGATGAGAGAAAAGAGAAAGTTGAGTTGAGTAAAAAAGAAGAAGAGAATGATAAGAGAAGTGGTGAGGTTGAGAGAAAAGAAAAACAGAAAAAAGAGGAAGAGAGAAAAGAAAAGAAGAGAAAAGAAAAGGAAAGAGAAGAGAGAAAAAAAGAAAAAGATGTTGAAAAACCTCTTCCTTATCCAAAGACTTATTCAAGAAAGGAGAAAGAAAAACAGCTTGAGCGGTTCATGGAGACTTTTAAGAAATTGGAGATCACCATACCTTTCTCTGAAGCATTGCAACAAATGCCTTCGTATGCAAAGTTTTTGAAGGAGCTCCTCACGAAGAAGAAATATCTAGATGAGGAAAAAATTGAAGTGCATGGTAATTGCAGTGCCATATTGCAGAAGACACTACCTCCCAAATTCAAAGATCCGGGGAGTTTCATCATCCCTTGCACCATTGGGAATCATGATATAGGGAAGGTTCGAGTTGACTTAGGAGCTAGTATCAATCTAATGCCCTTATTTATGCTTAAGAAGATTTGTGGTGTGGAGGTCAAACCTATAAAAGCAATCTTGCAAATGGCAGACGGGTCCATTAAGCATCCTTATGGTGTGGTAGAAGACGCGCTGGTAAAAATTGATAAGCTCTAATTCCTTGTTGATTTTGTTGTAATGGATATGGGGGAAGACGTAGAGATGCCCCTCATTCTTGGAAGGCCCTTTATGAAGACAACCAAAGTTGTCATTCATGTGGATGAGGGAACTGTGCAATTAAAAGACCAAGATGAAAAGGTAACTTTTAATGTATTTGATAAGGTGCAGCCAATACAAGTAACAAAGACGAGTCCTAAAGCTAAGGACGAAGTTCACTTAGTGACTAGTCTACCTGGTAAAGCTGCCAAACTGGTTAAGAGGAATCATAGTTGTTGCTTTACAAGGCTGAAGGAAAATGATGGAGATAAGGAAGAAAAACACGTTCACCATGACTCTGTGATGGAAAATAATGAACCCTACCTTAGCAAACCAGTGAAATTCAAGAATATGTTATGGGTTATCAAGGATATAAAGGCAAATGGAGTTCTTGAGATTGGGGCTCCTTACTCTAGAAGAGTCAAATTGGTGACAAGAAAGATGCTGAAATTATGTTGGTGTCATGAAAGGAAGAAGCACATCAACATTGAAAATCAAACTTGAGCTTTATTGGGTCAAGCTAGTGACGTTAAAAGAGCGCTTGCTGGGAGGCAATCCAGTGATTTAAGAAATTTAATTTTTGGTTTGGTGATGTAATTTTGAACTTTTGGTATTTTTTTTTTGTTTTGGTTATAAGTTTACACTCAGTGCTGATGCGTGGTAAATTAATCCACCCTTTATTCGTACGCATGTTTACTGAAATTGTTTACACAATTTCAATAATCTTGAATGATCACTTTGATCGTGTTTGTATTCAAGGACCCCTATCCCATTCAAGAAGATTCACTTTTTTTAGTTTATTAAACATATCAATTTTAAACAACATATCTTAAATTTCAAGAAATTTTTCCAGCATTTCGCATTGGTCTTCAGGTTACACGAAATGAAAGTGATTATAAATCACAATCAAATATGCACCCGAAGATCAATACAAAACACAACGGCAAATTTTCATGAAATTTAAGACATGTATATTAAAATTGATATGTTATAATAAACTATGAAAAAGTTATTACTCTTCTTAAACTGTCCAACCGGACAATTCAAGATTCAATACTTGTAAATTATTATTACCATCTCCTCTATTTTCATTTGTAAAAAGTACATTTGTTCAAAAAATCTGGAGATAGTAAATAATTTTTGTATTGAATCTCAAACGGGAAACTAAGGCTAAATCACAACAACAATATATATTCAAGCAAACAAATAATTACATATGCAACATGCAATATATTCAAGCAAACAATATATTCAACCAAGAGTAAATAATGTCATTTTAATTAACTTTAGGGTTTAGATACTTGAGTTTATTTCACTTGTTTATTTCATTTTCTCAAACCTTATTTGAATATTGTTTAAATTAACGTATCTCCCTTCCTTCCATCTAAAATCCAACAAGTCTTTTTTTTTTTAATTTCTTTCCTGTTATTTCTTCTAAACTAAACTATCCAAAATTAACTCTCTTTTTTTGTCTACTTTTCCTTATTTTTATGCACACTAATTTTTAATATAGAAATGTGTGTTCGGCTTTGGGTCAAACTTAAATGATGCGTTCAATTGCTCTCAAAATCTATCTATGTTGTTATTTTTTTATGTCTTATATTTTGTTAACTACCTTGAGTTACACTCTTTGAATCAATTCCTTAAAAAATACTCAGCCTTCAAAATTTGTTGTTGAAAGCGGGACAAAGGGACACAGTGTAGTGCACTTCCATTCTCCCTTTACTTCTTTAACTAACTTCGCTTCCACTCTTTGAATCCCTTTGTTCTAAAAGACTTATTCTTCTTTTCAAATTCAAAAATAAATAAAAAATAAAATACATTTTCAATCACTCTAAGTGTTAGGCTTAGCACCAATTAATCATCCCAAATTCCCAACCTTCAAAATTTGTTGAAAAAAAAACAACTCAGCTTTTATTTTATTACATAACAACGCTACAAGTCAATGTGCCAATCACTACATTGTACATTTCTAAATTATCTCCGAATAGGATAAGTGCGTAACACACTATTTATCCCAACAATCCAACTGCCAAACAGCAAATACACTACCAACAAAATTAACAAATGAAAACACCCAATACATACAATTTGTTTCTCTTTCGGCCTCCACCAATTATTATCAGCAAAAACACAATCAACCAACCTCAATGCAAGCAGCAAGATTGAAACAACTTTGTAGGCAACACCGGCGGAGGCAACACCGGCAGAGGCAGCACCGGTAGAGGCAGCAGTGGCGGAGGAAGCACCAGCGGGGCATCAGTGGCGCGACGGCGAAGGGAGGAGGCGCAGCCAAGAACGACGACGAGTAGTGGAATGCGCGAGCATTGGCAAGACGGAGGCAAGCGAGACCATTGGCAGCAACAGTGCGGAGATAGCACCGGCGAGGCACCAATGGCGCGACGGCGAAGGGAGGAGGCGCCGCCAAGAACGACGACGAGCAGTGGAATGCGCGACCACTAGCAAGACGGAGGCAGGCGAGGCCATAGGCAGCACAGGGTTGGCGCGGCGAGCCAAGGAGTGGAACTGGTGGACGAAGTTACACAGAGGGTGGACGAAGTTACGTAGAGGAAGAAGAAGTTGTGCGACGCAAATGGAGGTTCTGCGATTTGAAAAAATGAAGAAGAGCTACTACCTCGGTTACTCAAATATGCGAGGTAATAGCCCCATATAGCACTGATTAAAAGCAACAGCGATGTAAAAACTATGGCCAATGACCTCAGTTCCTGCTGAACCGATGCCCTAGGTCTGGCGTAGCAGGCAAGTAGTAGGTGGAGTAGGCGTAGCAGGCAGGTGTAGCAGGTGCAGCAGTGGTTTAGGCATCGGTTTCCCAGTAGACCGAGGCAATAGGGAGTGGTATAGGCACTGATTGTGCAGCAGACCGAGGCAATAGGAAGTTGTCAGCTGACTTGCATGTGGAATACGTGCACTGTGCAGTGGAATAGGCCTTGGGTCTCATGTTAACCGAGTCAGTATCTCAGCTCCACCACGGGTTGTGTTGTGACCGAGGTGTATATGGTTGTACGCTTCGATTTTCGTATAACCGAAGCGTATATGAGGCGTCAGAATCTACATTTTTTACTAGTGTGGATAGTGATGTACCTTTTAAGGAGATATTACAACACATTGCAGTTTATACAAAGCCTGAGGAAGAAGTTTCTACAAAGAAACGACGTAGAGACGATGAGAGAAAGGAGTATAAAGCTGTTAAAAAGAAGTCATTCCCTCCAAAAGCAAAAGATCCAGGAGGTTTCTCCATTCCATGCGCTATAGGGAAGAAAAAGATAAAGAAGGCTTTACTTGATTTAGGATCAAGTGTTAACTTGATGTCTTATTCCTTACTTGAGCAGATTGGTGATCTTGATGTGAAGCCTATAAAGATGAATTTATTAATGGCAGATGGATCCTCAAAGAATCCCTATGGTATAGTAGAGGATGTTATAGTTTGTGTACGCAAACTACAGTTCTTGGTGGACTTTATGGTGATGGAGATGGAGGATGAGAGGATACCTATTATTCTTGGAAGACCGTTTATGAAAACGGACAAAGCCATCATTGATGTGGATGAAGGTATAGTGGTGTTCCAAGACCGAGAAGAAAGAGTTGTTGTAGATGTCTTCAAAGAAGAGAGGCAGATGCAGGAGGAAGAAGCTAGTCATAAAGCTACATATCAAGATGTACTCATGACTAGCCCTGAAGATGAAAAGCCAAATGTCAAAGGTAAACATTGTTTTTTGTTTCAGGTACAAAAAGAAGAAAAGATTGGGAAAGGAAGAAAGGTCCATGATGACTGGATGCAAGAACGACTCCAACTTGGTAAACCTGTGAAATTCAAAAACAAGTTGTGGGTTGTGAAAGACTACAAAGAAAATGAGGTGATAGAGATAGAGTCTCCACATTCCAGAAGAGTCAGAAAAGTGGACCGGAAGCAGTTGATGAGTTGGTGTGATATGAGCATCAACCATGAAGATGGGACATGAGCTTTATTTGGTCAAGCCAGTGACGTTAAAAGAGCGCTTGCTGGAAGGCATTCTAGTGATTTGAGGACAATTTTTCTTTTGATTTTATTTTCGTTTTGTAAATTTTTATCAACTTGGACATTACTTCTGTAAAATTTTGGCTATAGCATCTACTGAAGGATGCTAGGTGGTTAAGTATCTACTGAAAGATACTAGGTTTGACACCTATTGATGGGTGTTGGTGGATGTTTGGGTCAGGCTCGTGACGTTAAACAAGCGCTACTTGGGAGGCAACCCAGTTGATTGATTGTATTTTTGTTTTTTTTTGTTCTGCTTCAGTTGCATGATAGGGAATTGGATGCATGAGTGATCTGAGAATTTAATTGCAGGAAGCAAGTGAGGGGTGTGTAGAAGGCACCTAGGTTAAGCTAGGAAGAAGAATAGCACAACACGAAAGTGCCGCTGAGCGGCAAACTGCCACTGAGTGGTGGTATCGCAGATTGGACTTAGGTTGCCCCTTAGTGGAACCCGAGCCCATTAGGGTATTTTTATACCCTAAGTCACTCCTTGGCCTCTATTTTCAGATCTCACTCCTCCCACACACTCTTAAGCAATCTCCCAAGAGTTCCCTTCATTTTTATTTTTCTTCCCCCTTCATAAAACCTCTCTTCCATTCATTTTTCCATCAAGTTTCCATTCAAGTTTGGGGTTTGGTGAGAGCATTGTTGTTACGGCCTGATTTCTTCATTGTGGTTTACTAATGCTTAACAATGTGTCTTGTGGTTTTGTGAATTATGTTTGATGTAGGGATGGCCTCCTTATCGGGCAAAAGAATCAAGACTATAAGATCCAAGAAGAAGGAGAGGAAGAAGACTCTGATGATAGCATGAGTTGATGAGGAACAAAGATAGCATTCACTGATGGATGCTATCAGCACTAGAGCAGGATTTGTTTTATCTTCTGTTTTGTTCTCAACTTATTTGCTTCTGTTTTTAGAATAGGGTTTGATGTACTCAATTGGAAACTTTGTCTGTTATGATGGTTTGTTTATGATTGTTGTTTGATAAGTAATGCCTAATGATGCTTTGATATTGATTGATGTTGAGATGTGCACATTATATGCTTATACAGGTGATTCACAAGCTTTGTGAACAAATGCATGATGTTGTGATTGTGATTATGATACTAAGCAGGATGTGTATGTGGAATGTGAATGAGCTTATATGTGAGTTTTGAGCTCCAGAGTTTTTGTGATTGAATGCTATTACTTTGAAAGCATGAATAATTTTGCTCAGGTTTTCTATGATTGAATCAATTGCTTGTTTGCATCATATGATCAAGGTCAATTGTTGGTAACCCTTTTTATTAGCCAATTGCATGATTTTAGCCCACAAAAGAGAGCACTATATGTTCTATCATTTGAACCCTTAGCCTTGAACATAATTTGAAAACCCCTTGTGAAAAGCTTTACCTTGAGTTAAGTAGAAAATATTTTGTGGTATTGATAAATGTTCAAGTTTGGGGTTGTTGGGAAGTTATGAAAGGGAAATTGAAAGCATTGAGCTAAGAGCTAAGAACTAAGAATGGGAAAAGAAAAAGAAAAAAAGAAAAGAAAAGAAAAAGCAAAGCTCAATGCAAAGGAAAGTTGGGAATACGTAAGAATGATTGTGTTTATATGATTCTCTTAACTCAAGGGTTTTGTGATCTAGAAAAACCAGTTTTCTTGTTATCCCAGCCACATTATAAGCCATTAAAAAGTCCTTGTGATGATGCATGCTTGTGAATGTATTTGATTGTGGTTAAATGAAAGGCAGAGTCAATTCATGTGACATTGTGATAGTAGAGTGAATGAGTGATTACCTCTTATACACTTGTGTTTGAGTGAAACACATTATCTAGTGAGGAAAGATTCCATGAGCACATGAACATCCATACTTAGTTGATTGATCATTCATGAAAAGAAGCATTTGTTGGATACTAGGTGATTGTGTGAACACTAAAGTATGTGCATGTCTTGATTGAAGTTTTTATTATGAGCTTAATTGAGTACTTACTTATCTTGAAAAGAGCATTTTGGAATGTAGTGAACCATTGTATTGATTGGTAGAAGATTGAGTTACATCTTGTTTGCTTGAGGACAAGCAAAGTTCTAAGTTTGGGGTTGTGATAACAGTTGAAACACTGTTATTTTCATGCTTAAAATTGATACTAAAAGCAACCTTTAACACTTAGAAACTAGCTTGAAATCATGCTTTTGTTTATATTTTTGGAAATAAGAGAGTTGGACAAGTTTATGCTTGATTTCAGTGTTTCATGCAGGTTTTAAGGTGAATTTGATGAAATAAGTGAAGAAGGATAGAGATGGAATCAGAAAAGAACTCAAAAAGTGCAAAAGAAGAGAAGCCGTAAGTACCGCTCAGCGCCAGTTTACTGCTGAGCGGCACTAATGAACACCCATTGGCTCCGCTGAGGGGTGAAAGTGCAACTGAGGGGAAGAATCAACACACGCACTTACCGCTGAGCGGTAGTTTACAGCTGAGCGGCAGTATTTTGGGCTTAAGCCCACTTTTCTGTAATATTTCGAATAGTATATAAGCTTTAGGACTTCCTAGGGTTTGTATCTTTGGCAGAGGACGAAGCAAACACACACCTTTCCACCCCTTGGAGGAAGATCTTGGATGCTAAGGCTACCTACTCAACTTTCTAGGGTTCTATCTTTCACTCTTTCATTGTATTTCATCTAGTTTCACCATGAATATGGTGAACTAAACTCTTCTTGTTGTTTGGGAATCAATGTAATCTTTTGAAGCTCTCATATATGGAATTTGTGTTTAAACATCTTATTTGAGATACATGCTTTCTTTCATTAATAGTTAGGGTTTTTCCTCTTTGCTCAAAGCATGCATTCTTTAACTCATTCGATGTCAAGATTATTGATTTTGTCGATATGGACACATACGGGAAATCTAGATCCGGGGAAATTCTTCCAATAGCATATTGCCTAGACATAGGGATATAAGGGTTGGTTGCCTTTAAGCTTCTATGCTTCAGAATTAATTATTAGGGATGCTAGGAATTGTATGAACTCGTAATTAAGGATAGGCTTTCTTCACCGAGACATCGGGATTAAGGTAATTTAGAGAGTGACATTAACATTGATGAAAAGAATGATGAATTCCTAAAATATATGAGAGTGGATAAGATGAAATTGATTACCCCAACAACATACTCATCCATATAATTCGTTCAGTGTTTGTGTTCTTCTTTCCCATTGATCATCACATGCATACATGTTTACTTCTTGTCTTCTGCATTTGAAACTTATAACAATTTGTTCACAAGTCTTAAATAATCAAGAAATCATATAACTAACTAGGCCGTGAGTCCTTTGGGAGAACGATACTTGGTCTTACCGAGTTTATTACTTGATACGATTCGGTCACACTTGCCGAGGGTTAGACAAGTTTTTGGCGTCGTTTTTCGGTGTTCATAAATTTGTCATCAGTCGACGAGAAGAGATGGAGTCGCGACGAGCACTAACGCGAGGGCGAACACGACCGGAGGGAGAGATAACAGGGGAAGAATGGTGAGGAATCTTCCTTACCCAAAATTCCTTAAGAGGAAGGAAGAGGGCCGATGCTTTCGTTGTGGGGGCCCTTTCGCCCCTGGCCATCGTTGCGCAGAGAGAAGTTTGCGCGTATTACTGCTGCCGGAAGACAAGGAGGAAGACGTGAGTGAAGCGGTGGTAGACCTAGAGGAGAAACCCCTAGAGCTGTCGGCCTGTTCTGCCGAAGGGCTCAACCCAAAACAATGAAACTGATAGGGAGGATTGGAGAAAAAGGAGTGGTAGTGCTCATAGACAGTGACGCAAGCTACAACTTCATCAGTCGGAGGTTAGGGGAGGAACTGAAGCTACCCATAGCAGACACACCACCGTACACGGTGAGTCTAGGAGATGGGCAGAAGAAAGTTGCATGAGGATGTTGTGAGAAGGTTCGGGTGAGCTTGGAGGAAACTAACGTGGAGGAGGAATTACATGTGTTCAAACTAGGGGGTGTGGATATCATCTTGGGCGTTCAGTGGTTAGCTAAGTTGGGAGAGGTGATGATTAACTGGAGGGAGATGACCATGGTGTATAACCTGGCGGGTAAGAAGGTAAAGGTAAAAGGTGATCCTGCTTTATCCAGACAACTGGTGGAACCAAAAACTTTATTGAAACTAACAGATGTTTAGACGTGGATGCTGGTTTGGGATCTGGGCCTAGTGGAAAAAGAGGTGGACGGTGAAGGGAAAGCTGATTTGACTGATGTGCGGAAGGCAGAGTTGGAGGCAGTTCTGAATATACATCCTTGAGTGTTCCAGGAGATGCAAGGCCTGCCCCCACATCGAGATATGGAGCACCGAATAACCCTTAAGGAAAGGGCGGATCCCGTGAATGTGGATCCATATAGATACCCCCACCTCGTGAAGGGAGAGATTGAGAGACATGCGGCAGATATGCTGAAAGGAGGGATAATTAGACCAAGCACGAGCCTCTATTCTAGTCCGGTTATTTTACAAAAAAAAAAAGACGACAGCTGGCATTTTTGTGTAGATTACCAGGCTTTGAACAAAGCAACCATCCCTGATAAATTCCTCATCCCGGTGATAGAAGAGCTATTGGATGAATTAAAGGGAGCTAAATATTTTTCCAATATAGATTTAAAAGCTGGGTATCATCAGATCAGAATGGGAGAAGGAGATGTACCCAAAACCGCCTTCCGAACTCACCAGGGCCATTTTGAGTTCCTAGTGATGCCATTTGGCCTCACTAATGCGCCAGCCACCTTCCAAAGTGCTATGAATCAGTTGCTGCAGCAGTACCTTCGAAAATGTGTGCTAGTCTTCTTTAACGATATCTTAGTATATAGCTCCACATGGAAGGATCACTTGGAGAAACTGAAACTTGTGTTACAGTTATTGGAACAACATCGGTGGGTGGCCAACAAAAAGAAATGCGAATTCGGGAGGCAGCAGATTCAGTATTTGGGCCACCAGATTTTAGAAAAAGGTGTTGAGATGGATAAGGAGAAAATAAGGGCGATTATGGAGTGGGAAGAGCCAAGAACTTTGAAGGCCTTGAGAGGATTCTTGGGCCTAACGGGTTATTACAGGCGCTTTATACGGGACTACGGGAAAATGGCCAAACCCTTAACAGAACTGTTAAAAAGAGGGCGATTCGAGGCCAGGGCGGCCATGGAAAATTTGAAGACAGCTATAACTTCAGCACCAGTTTTAATGATCCTAAATTAAATCAAAGTAGATTCTCAATTAAACCTAGAAACCCTAGAACTCATATAATCAATATGCCTGTAGATTCAAGCACATTATGATGCAAAAATCTTTGCTTTTAATTTGATAGAGAGATGAAAGACAGAGAGAGAACAACTTAAATCAATAATCAAAATAAACAATTGCATTAACGCAATCTAACCTTAGAATCCATAATGGAATTACAGCATAATAGCCTAGATGCTTAGCTTTCCATGAATGGAGTTGAATACAAGATAAAATAAGAGAGAGAAGTGGTGAATGAATGAATGAAGTGAAGTCCTTTTCTGCCTCCCCTCTGTCTCTTTATATAGGGCTTGATTGGGCTTGGACTCTGAATATTCAGTTGATAGAATCTTTTATCTTATATCTTCCAAATAACTACAAGATTTAGATAATTAAATCATTATTTAGAAGATATTTTCTGTTGATATTCCCAAATTAAATTAATTCAACAACTGAATTTTATCTTTTAGCTTTTCCGACTTTCCAAAATTGCACAAATGCCCTGAAATTTCTTCTATCTGCACTTTACCCCTTCAGAATTCTCCAAAATTGCACCAGACGCGGCCAATGAGGTGCTTCCACGTGTCCGCTCCCTTTCCACCCAAAATTAGGGTTCTACAGATTGGGGGAAAGGAGCTTTCTCTGTGCCGCCACTTTGCTCCTGTGCCGTGCTGCTCGCGGTTTTGCTCTTCTCCGCGGTGATGTGAATATGGAGGCGCGGTCAAGCAAGGGCTCGCGTTTGTTTATGGATTTGTTTGCTGTAGGTGCGAGATACGAAGGTGATGGAGGCGCGACATTGGCGATGCGGCATTGGTGCGAGGAAGATGGTGGGCGCGAATGGAGATGATGCTCGAAGCTTAACAGCGATACGATTATGGGTGATTGGGTTTCTGCGTGTTTTCTCTGGCAGGGTCGAGGGTGATGACGGCGATGCGAAGAAGATGATGGTGGCTGTGGAAGAAGGTCGCGAGAAGCGTGGTGTCGCAACGGCCATGGAGGTCGCGCTTTGGTGTTGGCGGTACGATACTGGGTTTCTCTGTGATTGGATTTCTCTTCTTGCAGGTGCTCGCGATGGAGAATCCATGGTGTGCGCAAAGATCACGATTATGGTTTGATGTGCATTGAAGAGGCTGGCGGCGTGGCGACATAACTTGCGTTAGGTCTCGCGATGGTGACGGCCTGACGGTGGCGGTTGAAGATGGCGCCAGCACCAGGCGGCTAACGACGAGAATCTGTGGTGGCCTGTAGTGGCGCGGCGACAAGGTGGTTTCTGGTGGCTGACGACACCTAGGGTTTGGATTGGGAATTACGGTTTCTGGAAAGAAGATGATGATGTGGCAGAGGGGGGTGATGTGGCAGCATGTGGTTGGATAGCACTTAGGGTTTTAGATTGCCACATGACATGATCTGGTGGAGTCTAGTTTAGGAGGGGTGTGTATAGGAAACTTAGGGAGGTGTAGTAGAAAAGGCTTAGTGTTTGGGCTTGGTTGTTGGCCTGTTTCAGAAATAGGAGTGTATGTAAGGATTTTAGGAGGTGCAAGGGTAAAGTCTGTCTGTTTGGCCTATCTGTACATTATTTTCCAAATAAAACCTTATTTTGGGCCTTGAATTGTCATTTGGACCAATAGAACTTATAATTTCAGCTGCACAAATAAACGTAAGAATTTCCAAGAATAATTTAGGCAATTAAAATAACTTTTTAAGTCCCTTTTAATTCCAAGCACAATATATCAAATCATCACAAATCCTCTTTAAATAAATCATTCAAGCACATGAATTTCATCAAAAATTTAATTTTAAAGCATAAATGTGGGCATAAATATGCACTCATCAGATGGATAAGGAGAAAATAAGGGCGGTTATGGAGTGGGAAGAGCCAAGAACTTTGAAGGCCTTGAGAGGATTCTTGGGCCTAACGGGTTATTGACGGACAAATTTATGAACACCAAAATATGATGTCACAAACTTGTTTTTCAATCGGCAAGTATGACCGAATCGTTCAAGTAATAAACTTGGTAAGACCAAGTATCGTTCTTCCCAAAGGACTCACGGCCTAGTTTAGTTGTGTGGTTTATTGATTAGCTAAGACTTAAAGACGAAATATTTGGATTATATTATGCAAAAGACGAAAATAAACATGTATGCATGAAGTTTTGATCAATGGCAAAGGCAAAAGATAAACACTTTCAATGAAATATATGTATGAATATGTTGTTGGGAGTCAATTTCATCTCATCCATTCATGAATAAACACTTTCATGAATAAACACTCTCATATATTTTCGGAATTCACCATTCAAATCATCATTGTTAATGCCACTCTCTAAAGTACCTTTCAAGAAGGCTTCTCCCTAATTACGAGTTCATACAATTCCTAGCATTCCTAATAATTAGTTCATAAGTGCAGGAGCTTAACGACAACCAATATAATATTGGGAGAAATTCCCCGGATCCAGACTTCCCCGTACGTGCCCGTATCGACAAAACCAATAATCATGCATCGAATGAGTTAAACAACGCAAGCATTAAGCAAAGAGGAAAAACCCTAACTGATGATGAAAGAAAGCATAGGTCTTAATTAAAAGATGTAAAAACAAATTCCATATATGAGAGTTTCACAAGACTACATTGATTACCCAACAAACATACAGAGTTTAGTTCACCATATTCATGGTGAACCTAGATGAATAACAATGAAAGAATGAAAGATAAAACCCTAGCAAGGTGAAGAGGAAGCCTGAGCATCCAAGATCCTCCTTCAAAGGGGTCGAAGAGAGAGTGTTTGCTTCGTTCCAGCCAAAGATACCTAACCCTAAGAAACCCTAAAGCTTATATATTATTCGTAAATTACAGAAAATTAGGTCCAAGCCCATAAAAGTGCCGCTCAGCAGTAAAGTACCGCTCAGCGGTAAGTGCGTGAGTTGGTTTCTTCCCCTCAGCGGCCATTTTGCCCCTCAGCGGACCTCCCGTGACTTCCTGAGTGCCACTCAGTGGTAAACTGCCGCTGAGCGGTGACTTCGACTTCTCCTTTTGCACTTTTTGATGTCTTTTCTGATTTCATCTCTCTCCTTCTTCACTTCTTTCACCAAATTCACCTTAAAACCTGCACAAAAACACTGAAATCAAGCATAAACCTGTCCAGTTCTCTTATTTATGAAAATATGAATAAAAGTATGATTTCAAGCTAGTTTCTAAGTATAAAGGTTGCTTTTAGTATCAATTTTAAGCATGAAAATAACAGTTTTTCAACTGTTATCATGGTGCTCCAAGACAGAGAAGAGAGAGTTGTTGTAGATGTCTTCAAAGAAGAGAGGCAGATGCAGGAGGAAGAAGCTAGTCATAAAGCTGCATTTCAAGATGTACTCATGACTAGCCCTCAAGATGAAAAGCCCAAGGTTAAAGGTAAACATTGTTTATTGTTTCAGGTACAGGAAAAAGAAAAGATTGGAAGAGTCAAAACAGTACACCGGAAGCAGTTGAGGAGTTGGTGGAATATGGACATCAACCAGGAAGAAGGAACTTGAACTTTATTGGGTCAAGCTAATGACGTTAAAAGAGCGCTTGCTGGAAGGCATTCCAGTAATTTGAGGATAATATTTACTTTGATTTTATTTTGGTTTTGTAATTTTTAATCAGTTGGACCATTATTTCTGTAAATATTTTGTTGGGATATAGCATCTACTGAAGGATGCTAGGTGGTTAAGTATCCACTGAAGGATACTAGGTTTGTTACACCTACTTATGGCTGTTGGTAAGAAAGTTTTGCACCTACTGATGGGTGTTGGTGGATTTCGGGTCAGGCTCGTGACGTTAAACAAGCGCTACCTGGGAGGCAACCCAGTTGATTGATTATATTTTTGTTTGTTCTGCTGTAGTTGCATAATAGGATTTTGCATGAGTAATCTGAACATGTTATTGCAGGGAGTAAGTGAGAGGCATGGGTAGGAGGCACCTAGGTTAAGCTAGGAAGAAGAAGAACACTTCCCGAAAGTGTCGCTGAGCGGCAAACTACCGCTGAGCGGCAAACTACCGCTGAGCGGTAGTGTCACAGACTGGGCTTAGGTTGCCCCTAAGCGGAACCCGAGCCCATTAGGGTATTTTTATACCCTAAGCTGCGCCTTAGTTTATCTTTTCAGATTTTTCTCCACACACACTCCTACATACTTTTTCAAAAAGGTTCTCTACAACTTTTCCCTCATCCCTCTTGAGAAAATCTCTCTTTCACTCATTTTATCACTAGCTTTCCATCTAAGTTTGGGGTTGGGAGGGAGCATCATTGATGGGGCTGAGTTTTTCAAAGCACTAGAGTAGGATTTGTTTTATCAATCACTTTTGTTTTCAGAATAAGATTTGATGTACTCAATTGGAAACTTTGTCTGTTATGATGGTTTGCTTGTGATTGTGATTGTTTGATAAAGTAATGCTTGATGATGCTTTGATATAGATTGATGTTGAGATGTGCACATTACATGCTTATACAGGTGGTTCACAAGCTTTGTGAACAAATGCATGATGTTATGATTGTGATTATGATATTAAGCAGGATGTGTATGTCAAATGTGAATGAGTTGAGATGTGAGGTTTTGAGCTCCAGAGTTTTTTGTGATTGAATGTTATTCCTTTGGAAGCATGAATGACTTTGCACAGGTTTTCTATGATTGAATTACTTGCTTGTTTGCATCATATGATCAAGGCCATTTGTTGATAACCCTTCTATTAGCCAAATTTCATGATTAGCCCACTAAAAGAGAACACTATGTGTTCTATCCTTTGAACCTCTAGCCTTAAACATGATTTGAAAAACCTTTGTTGAAAAGATTTACCTTGAGTTAAGTAGAAAATATTTTGTGGTATTGACAAATGTTCAAGTTTGGGGTTGTTGGAAAATAGAAAGGGAAATTGAAACACTAGTGCAGAATTGGCTTTTAACATCTCCCCATAGACGTCCGTTCACAAAAGGCCCAACGTAAATAATTGACCGGTGGCATATTCGTAAATAAGTGAAACTCTAGACGTCCGTTGCGAGGGGGGACGGACGTCTATAATATTATAGACGTCCGTGGGAGGGGGGCGGACGTTTAAGGGGCTGAAGAAAATCAACGCTTCAACTCCCCATGTCTGCCCTAAAACTTCCGTCCTGGGAGGGAGCGGACGTCTATAATATTATAGACGTCCGTCCCCCCCCAAACGGACGTTTAGGGTGCTGACAGGGTGGTTGGAGCATTAATTGTCTTCAGCCCCTTAAACGTCCGTCCTGAGAGGGGGCGGACGTCTATAATATTATAGACGTCCGCCCCTCCCAAACGGACGTTTAGGGTGTTGACAGGTGGTTGGAGAATTAATGCTCCAACCACCTTGTTAGCCCCTTAAACGTCCGTCCTGGGAGGGGGCGGACGTCTATAATATTATAGAGGTACGCTCCCTCCCAGGACGGACGTTTTAGGGCTGACATGAGGAGTTGAAGCGTTGATTTTGTTCAACCCCTTAAACGTCCGCCCCCATCCCACCGACGCCTATAATATTATAGACGTCCGCCCCCTCCCAGGACGGACGTTTAAGGGGCTGACATGGGGAGTTGAAACGTTCAGTTGTTCAGCCCCTTAAACGTCCGCCCCCCTCCCACGGACGTGTATAATATTATAGACATCCGTGCCCCTCACCACGGACGTCTAAAACCTCCCGCGAATATCAATTTTAAATTACCATAGACGTCATATTAGTGACGGGCCAAACGTCTATACTATTATAGACGTCCAAGCCCCAGAGTGCCGGACGTCTCACAGTATTAATATGCGAAACGCGAACCCGCGAGCAGTACGCTCACTGTTCATCGTCGTCCCCCCGCGAACGCTGTCTGCCATTGATTTTCCAGGTGCGTTTTCTCTCTTTTGGACCGTTTAAATTGACTTTCAATCCGATTGCATTGCTCTGTGATGAAATATGTTTGATTTGAACCGATTAAAAATCGTTTTCTGTCCGTTTTTGTGCAGTCTCTTGCGTGTTCTTTGGCGGCTTCTTTCACTGTTTTTGGACGAGGTGTTAGGCCGTTCCCTCCTCGATTTCACTCCCTTTCATTTCGAATCTACTTTTCAGGCTAGCTTGTTGTTATTGATAAATTTTTGTATGCATGTAGTTGGGTTTTGTGTATGCATGTTTTTTACTCTAAAGTGTGCATGTGTTATTGGATTTTGAATATGCATGTATTAGTTGTGTTATTATAAGTATGAAATCATTGAGTGACACTTAGTTCCCGTTTGAAATTTAACACAAACGATTAATCTTTTAATCGTTTGTGTTAAATTTTGAATTGTCCGATTGGACAGTTTGAGAAAATTAATTTTCATAATTTACAAGATGTCAATTCGAGTTTACGGATGAGATTGATAAAATTTCGGTTCAGTACTTGTGTTGTTCTCCGGATGCATATTTGATTGTGGTCATCGTTCACTACTCTCATTTCGTGTATTTTGGAGACCAATGCGAAATGCTGCCGAAATCTTATCAATTTTATGATGTAGACTTCAATGCACGTGTCTGAGCAAATTATGAAAATTAATTTTTTTGAATGGGTAGGGCCTAACCTTGTGAGAGTTAAAAAACTTGAATTGATGATTTTACGAACATAGTATGATTCGAAGCTAGATGAACGAACGTCGCATCAGTGAAGAATATGATAAGAGTGTTTCGAAGTTCTTGCAATACGTGGAACAAAATGCTAAATCTGTCAACGGGACATATTTTTTTCCTTGTGTCCGTTCTCTTAATCAAATACGGCAAGACTTAGGCAATGTGCCTGACCATATATTCATGTACGGCATAATGAGGACTTATACCATTTGGACTTGGGATGGAGAAGTACTGGAGCAGCCTACCACGTCACGAGGAACGGATTATGTGGAAGAATGGATGAGTGACCATTTAGAGGACATGATACGTGATGTCGGTGAAGATAATTTTGGAAGGGCTAATTTGTATGATTCTCTTATTAATAATTCAGAGCAACCGTTGTTCCCAGGATGCTCAAACTTTACACGTCTGTCTTCAACTTTAAAGTTGTTTAGTTTAAAAGCAAGGAATGGATGGACCGATAAAAGTTTCACCGAGTTGTTGGAGTTGTTGAAGGAGATGCTTCCAGAAAATAATACTCTACCTATTCGTAATTACGAGGCTAAAAATTTTTTATGTCCAATGGGTCTTGAATATCAAAAGATACATGCTTGTCCTAATGATTGTGTTTTGTACACAAAGGAGTTTCCTTCGTTAAAGTATTGTCCAACATGTGGTTTATCCCGTTTTAAAAAGAAATCTGACCGAGTCACTGGTAATGAAGGTAATGATGGTGCACCTGCTAAGGTGATGTGGTATTTGCCTATAATACCTAGGTTCAAACGTATGTTCTCTGTTAAAGAAGATGCAAAGAACCTTAAATGGCACTCTGACGAAAGAAAGTGCGATAATCTTCTTCGACACCCTGCTGATTCTCCACAATGGAAAAAGATTGATGACAAATTCCCTGAATTTGGTGCAGATCCAAGAAACTTAAGGCTTGCACTTGCAAATGATGGTATGAATCCTTATGGAAACTTAAGTAGCAAACACAGTTCGTGGCCAGTTATGTTGATGATTTACAATCTTTCTCCTTCGTTGTGCATGAAGAGAAAATATGTGATGTTGTCCATGATGATATCGGGTCCTAGACAACCTGGAAATGACATTGATGTTTACTTAGCACCTTTAATTGATGATTTGAAATTGTTGTGGGAAGAAGGCATCGACGTGTTTGATTCACATGTTCAGGAACAGTTCTGTTTGCGTGCAATGTTGTTTTGCACTATAAATGATTTTGCAGCGTATGGAAACTTGAGCGGTTATAGTGTTAAAGGTCATTTTGCATGTCCCATATGTGAAGAAAACACTAGTTACCTTCAGTTGAAGCATGGTCAGAAGACGGTATATACAAGACATCGAAAATTTCTTCCTCGTAATCATCCTTATCGTAGATTGAAAAAGGCATTTAATGGAAGTGCTGAGGATGAGATTGTGTGCAGACCCCGGAATGGTGAAGAGGTGTACAACGAAGTCAAAAACATTGACATTGTGTTTGGAAAACATCATAAAAGTACCTCTGCAAAGAACATTTGGAAGAAACGATCGATATTTTTTAAGCTTCCATATTGGTGTGAACTTGATGTTAGACATTGTATTGATGTGATGCACGTTGAAAAAAATGTTTGTGACAGTGTCATCGGAACTTTATTAAACGTCAAAGGGAAGAGCAAAGACGGAATTAAAGCAAGACAAGATTTGGCTAACATGGGAATCCGATCTGAGTTACATCCGCAGATAATAGGAAGACGCACCTATCTGCCCCCAGCCTGTCACACACTTTCCAAAAAAAAAACAAAGTTTTTGTAACTGTTTAAGAAGTGTGAAGGTTCCGCAAGGTTATTCTTCAAATATCAGTAACCTTGTGTCTATGCAAGACTTAAAGCTAGTTGGTTTAAAGTCTCACGATTGTCATGTATTGATGCAACAATTGTTACCTGTTGTTATTTGAGGCATATTACCTCCTTCTGTTAGGGGTATTCTGACACATCTGAGTTTTTTCTTTAATGCCATTTGCAAGAAAGTTGTTGACCCTCGAGGTTTAGATAGATTGGAAAATGAGGGAATAAGACTACTATGTCAATTGGAGATGTATTTTCCACCTTCCTTTTTTGACATCATGGTACATTTGATTGTTCATCTAGTCAGAGAAATTCGAATATGTGGGCCGGTCTTCTTAAGGTGGATGTACCCAGTTGAAAGATACATGAAGATCTTAAAGGGATATGTCAAGAATCAGTATAGACCAGAAGCTTCAATCATAGAGCGATACGTTGTAGAAGAAGCCATTGAATTTTGTTCAAGTTATATGCCATCTTGTGAACCCGTCGGTCTTCCCAAGAGCAAAAATGAAGGAAAATGTGAAGGTAAGGGTGTTCGAGGTGTGAGAATTCAAAGTGTTAGCTGAAAAGAAATTGACCAAGCTCATTTGTACGTCTTAAACAACACGGTTGATGTGATTCCTTACATTTCTGACCACGTTAATGAAATAAATGCAGCAAACCCAAAAATGAGTGAAAAATGGCATCTTAATGAAAATGTGAAAACCTTCTTGCAATGGTTTAAGAAAAAGATTTATGCGACTCCACATGTTTCTGAAACTTTATTGAGGTTATCTCGTGGGCCGAACACAGATGTCATTACATATGGTCGGTACTATATAAACAATATTTCTTTTCAGACAAAGGTAGAAGATGACAAAAGCAGAGTTCAAAATAGTGGCGTCACACTACAAGCTGAGGCTGTGCACTTTGCTAGTTCTAAAGACAAAAATCTAATCACAACATCCATCAGTTATTTTGGAATAATACAAGAAATATGGGAAGTTGATTACGTCACTTTTAGAGTCCCAGTTTTCAAGTGTAAATGGGTTGATATAAATTCTGGTGTCATGATGGATGACCTTGGTTTCACATTGGTAGACTTGAACAAGATGAATTACACTGATGAACCATTTACCATGGCTAGTCAAGCAAGACAAATATTCTACGTAAATTATCCATCAAATAACAAATGGTCAGTGGTTTTAGAAGGAAAAAACATGCATGGACATGATGATGACGATTCTCTTGATATACTTGAGATAACATCTGTTGCATGTAGACCCACTGAAGACCCAGTTGATGACGTTGCCGATGTAATGCAGGCAATTCGTAGTGATCACAACGAAGGCATTTGGGAAAAAACAATTAATTAATAGGTTAATATTTTAACTTTTATTGACTTTATATGTATGTTCATCATAATTGAATTATTACTAATGTTGTATCATTTTTCAGGTATATCGGCCTCAGACTCAGGATCGGGAAAGAGCAGACGTGGACGAGGCGTCACCCGAGTAGCAGATGTGACATCCGGACGCGTGGATGGTCAGAGGAGGCATGTTGACATCGATCCCAGATCAGGTCATCCATCAGGACCAAATGCTGATAGGTTTAGGAGTTATCTGGGTAAGTTAGCAAAAAGTCATGTCTCTATCCTTCATGCATGTTGGGATGACGTCCTAGAGGTCAACAAGAACCTCTTATGGCAAGATGTTCAGGTATGTTTAGACTTCATGCAATTTGTGATATACTTATCTTTTATGTTTTCTTTTGGAATAACAAGTTTTTTGTTTTAAACAACAACATTTTGATATTCCAAACACAATGCAAATCAGAAAGAAAGTGTTATCGCGTATAGCGATAAGATGGAGGGATTTCAAGACAAGGCTGACACGACTATATGTCTTTGGAGATAGACAACATCAAAATCCATGTCAGCATTATACCTTCACAGAGGAGGATTGGATGCAGTTTCGTGCATTTAGAGAGTCTGAGGAATGGAAGGTATGTTTCTTAAGATCGTCTTTCATTGAGTTTTTATGATTTTACACTTACTTATATACATGGTTTCACAGGGTAAAAGGTTAGCCGCCCAAGAAAGACAAAGGCTAAACGACGCACCCCACTTGTTATCACGAGGTGGATATGCAAAACTGAAGAAGAAACTGAGAAAGTCTAGAGCGGATGCCTTGGGACTTGAGTCACCGGACCTAGCACCTGCACCTGCTGGGTACGAGCTGTGGAAGGTTGCTCGGACTAAATCTGATGGGAACATGACATCTTCCTCAGCTGCCTTGATCTCACAGAGAATTGTAAGTTCAAATTATAAGTAGTTATTTGATTATGTATCTATCATAGCATGTCTTCTAAGTAACTTGGTTTTTTTATGTGCAGGATGAGTTGGTTGAGCAGCAGACTCAGGGCACATTTGCTGGCCAAGGTAGGGACGACATTCTGACAACGGCCATTGGAAGGCCCGAGCACCCAGGACGTGTACGTGGAGTTCCTGGGGCGATTGGTCTTCGTGACTACTTTGGCCCTACACAGAAAACCCCCCAATCAATGAGTCAGGAGACACTGAGGCAGATGGATCTTCAGTGGGAGGAAAGACTCAACAAAGCATGAGATCAATGGAGCAACGATTCATGGAGCAGCTACAAGAACAAAAACAAATACAAAGAGCGCTTGAAGAAAAGTTGCATTCCATGACGCAAGGCAACATGGGGGCTGATGAAACTCCTACACCACCTCGTGTCAGCACTAGAGGATCATGCTCTACTGTAGACCCCACTCAGTATAGCGGTCAATATGAGCTGTTGGTTGATGGGGATCCCCCACGCATTGTGGTTGTCGGACGAGTGCTTGAGGGAGGGCAGACCATTCATGGTGTTGCCATATTACCCCAGCACGTGCGTGTGACCATTGACGAGGTTCGGGATCCCCAGGCTCAGGTGCCTGTACCCACTCCAAAAATTAACTTTGTGGGGGAGGCCATAGGATCATTTATTGCCAGGCTTAGAGCATTGATCATGTCCCACATCGCTACTCCATAGGTATAATGTCTTTTTCCTTAGTATTTCTATGTTTATTCTTCATATAATTGTTGATAAAGCTTTGACGTAAATTCTTATCTTCAGTTCACACGTCCTCAGAAGCCGCCAATTCATGATACAGTCATACATGAAGATGATGAGATGGCTGAAGCGGAGGATGATCCTCTATCAAAGTTAATGACAAAATTACCCAAATTGAAGAAAGCATCATTAGAACTATACTGGGATTTGAGGGTATTTGGTCTTCCCCCACATGTGCCAGTTTATATCACATTCTCTGATGCATTGGAGGTGATTGGGGGAGATAGGATGTTGAATATTTCCATCATTCAGTTGTGGTGCATGTAAGATAGTCAATTTGGTCTTTCATATTACTTTTATTTACATTGTTATAGTTTCTAACAACTTAACTTTGTTGTTTTAGGTACATGGACACAATCGTTGTAAACCAAGGTCGGTCTTCCATGTATGGATTTATTGAACATCAGACCATTCAACCGTCTGGTAACACACTTCAAAATAGACAACATTATTTGCAAACATGGATGGATGAGTCAAAAAGAGACGTATACCTTGTGCCATACATTGAGGGGTAGGTGTTGTTATATGTGGTCAACTCATTATTATAGTTTCCTTAATTAGTTGAATAACTATTTGTCCTTCGTGATAGGTCGCACTGGCAGCTGATGGTCATCATTCCCAAACAATGTAAAATTATATGGTTTTGTTCGTTGCACAGGAGGATGAAAAATGAGTTGAGAACCATGCTTCAAGGGTAAGTGTTTCTCCAAAAATGACTTTGAATTTGATGTTCACCTTCAACTTTTATGATAAAATAGTCATATTAGTTATACTTTGTGTTTTCAGTCTGTACAGAGTTATTGGTAAATCTCGTGGTCAACTGGTTCAAATTTTGTATCCAAAGGTTGTAAGTCATTTATAGTTTCTAATTCATTTTCTATGTTATTGAATGATCTAAATTCTTAACTATTTAGTTTGTGATTTTAGTGTAACCAGCAGCTAGATTCATGGGAATGTGGCTTCTATGTGATGTGTTGGATTAAGACCATCATTCGAGCTGTCATTACAGATGACTGGAATGAGGTAATGATGTATACCTTCAAATACATTACAAATCAAATTCATCTTCAACATATATGAAACAATAATGAATCTTTCTTGAATTTTGCAGCGCTTCAAGAGTACATCGCCTATTCCAGAGGACAACATTAAACAGATAAGGCAGGAGTGGACCGCTTATCTTTTGCAAAGATGGAGTTAGAAATAGTTATATTTCTTGTTGAACATTGTTTAGTTTTAGTTTAAGTTTTATGTTGATAATTTTGGTAGTGGATTGAACTCCACATTAAGTAGAACTTTGTTTATATAAAACGCATATTTATATTATTGCAAAATTGTTCTGGGACATTTTTCTGCTTTTCAGGTGTGGTTTTATTGAAAAAATAAATTAATTTTTAAAAAACAAACGCCCAGTAGACGTCCGTTAGTGTACAGTCGGACGTCTATAGACGTCTGGCAGTGCACACACGGACGTCCACCCCCAGACCCTACCACAAACAATTCAGCCTGGTAGACGTCCGGGGAGGGAGGAGCCGAACGTCTATATAGACGTCCGTCCTAACACAGCTGACGTCTATATAGACGTCCGGTCTTGCACAACGAACGTCTATATAGACGTCCGTCCTAACACAACGGACGTCTATATAGACGTCCGCTGTGTCAGGACGGACGTCTATATAGACGTTTATCCTGACACATCGGACGTCTGAGTAACGTCACCCACATAAACGTCGGGCGTACGTCGGACGTCAAAAGGCCAAAAGGACGGACGTCTAAAGCCCTTTCTGCACTAGTGAAAGCATTGAGCTAAGTGCTAAGAAATAAGAATGTGAAAAGAAAAAGAAAAAGAGAAAGAAAAGAAAAGAAAAGAAAAAGCAAAGCTCAATGCAAAAGAAAGTTGGGAATAAATAAGAATGATTATGTTGGTATGATTCTCTTAACTTAAGGGTTTTATGATCCAGAAAAACCAATTTTCTTGTTAGCCCAGCCACATTATAAGCCATTGAAAAAGTCCTTGTGATGATGCATGCTTGTGAATTTATTTGATTGTGGTTAAATGAAAGGCAAAGACGAGTCATGTGACATTGTGATAGTAGAGTGAATGAGTGATTACCTCTTATACACTTGTGTTTGAGTGAAACACTTTACCTAGTGAGGAAATATTCATTGAGCACATGAACATCCATGTTTAGTTGATTGATCATTCATGAAAAATAGAATTTGTTGGATATTAAGTGACTTTGTGAACACCAAAGCATGTGCACGTCTTGATTAAAATCTTTGTCATGAGTTTGATTGAAGTCTTTACTTATCTTGAAAAGAAGATTTTTGAATGAGTGAACCATTATAAGGATTGGTAGAAGATTGAGTTACATCTTGTTTGCTTGAGGACAAGCAAAGTTCTAAGTTTGGGGTTGTGATAACAGTTGAAAAACTGTTATTTTCATGCTTAAAATTGATACTAAAAGCAACCTTTAACACTTAGAAACTAGCTTGAAATCATACTTTTGGTTATATTTTTAGAAATAAGAGAGCTGGACAGGTTTATGCTTGATTTCAGTGTTTTTATGCAGGTTTTAAGATGAATTTGTTGAAAGAAGTGAAGAAGGATAGAGATGGAATCAGAAAAGACATCAAAAAGTGCAAAAGGAGAAGCCGCAAGTACCATTCAGCGGCAGTTTACCGCTGAGCGGCACTCAGAAACCCACGTTGGCTCCGCTGAGGGGTGAAAAGGCCGCTGAGGAGAGAAAAACAACTCACGCACTTACCGCTGAGCGGTAGTTTACCGTTGAGTGGCACTATTTTGGGCTTGGGCCTAATTTTCTGTATTTTTAGAATAGTATATAAGCTTTAGGATGTCCTAGGGTTTGTATCTTTGGCAGAGACGAAGCAAACACTCTCTTTTCCACCCCTTGAAGGAAGATCTTGGATGCTCAGGCTACCTCCTCCTCTTTCTAGGGTTCTATCTTTGATTCTTTCATTATTGTTCATCTAGTTTCACCATGAATATGGTGAACTAAACCTTGTATTATTATTGGGGAATCAATGTAGTCTTGTGAAACTCTCATATATGGAATTTGTTTTAACATCTTATATTAAGATACATGCTTTCTTTCATCTTTAGTTAGGGATTTTCCTCCTTGCTTAATGCTTGCTTTGTTTAACTCATTCATTGCCATGATTATTGATTTTGTCGATATGGGAACATACGGGGAAGTCTAGATCCGGGGAATTTCTCCCAATAGCATATTGGTTGCCTTTAAGCTCCTGCACTTCAGAACTAATTACTAGGAATGCTAGGAATTGTATGAACTCGTAATTAAGGATAGGCATTCTTGCAAGGTGATTTAGAGAGTGGCATTAACAATTGATGAAAAGAATGATGAATTCCTAAAGTATATGAGAGTGGATAAGATGAAATTGATAACCCCAACAACATACTCATCCATCTAATTCATTGAAGTGTTTGTATTCTGTTTTTCTCCATTGATCAAATTCATGCATACATATTTAATTACTGTCTTTTGCATTTAAACCTACCATTAATTTGTTCTTAAGTCTTAAATAATCAACAAATCATATAGCTAAACTAGGCCGTGAGTCCTTTGGGAAAACGATACTTGGTCTTACCTTGTTTTATTACTTGATACGATTCGGTCACACTTGCAGATTGTTAAACAAGTTTTTGGCGCCGTTTTTCGGTGTTCATAAATTTGTCATCAGAGAGCTCCACCATCCCTTAGCACGTTCATACCAGGGGAAACACCAGTCGAAGCAGTTACCAAGGATTTGTGAACGAGAGATGAGGTTATTAAGCAGTTGAAATTCCATTTAAATCAGGCACAAGATTTAATGGTGCAGCAGGCGAACAAAAAGAGGCGACCAACGGACATAGAGGTGGAGGATTGTGTCTACTTGAAGATTCGACTCTACAGGCAGTCCTCTATGCCCTCACAACTTCACCCAAAATTGGCAGCTCGCTACTACGGCCCATTTCAAGTAATACAAAAGGTGGGAGAAGTTGCGTGTAAGCTCTGATTGCAAGAAACAGCTAGGATACATCCAGTCTTCCATGTGTCCTAGCTTAAGAAAGCAGTAGGTGAATAGCAGGTGGAGAAAGAGTTACCACCAGAGTTACTGGCGGAAGGACCTACCTTTCACCCAATTCGCATTCTGGAAAGTAGACAGGTAAAGCAAGGGGAAGAGATGGTGCAGCAAATCCTGGTGAAATGGCAAGAAGGGGGGAAAGAAGGTGCAACCTTGGAGGACAAGAGCACGATGGCAGACCAGTATCCTGAGTTCAACCTTGAGGACAAGGTTATTAAAGGGGCGGAGGGTAATGTTAGGAGATGAAGGGTATACGAGAGAAGGAATAAGACTGTGAATGCCTAACTGCCTTAGCAGTTAGGAAGGGCGGGAATTCAATTGTATAAATAGCTATTGAATAGTTTTGTAGAGTTAGTTGGTTGTTTTGTAGAATTCTAACAGGAAACCATTATTCCTATGAGGGAGGTTAAGCTCTCAGTTGCTCACTATACATTGTATTCTTGTTGACAACATAGAGGAGTTATATAGTCTTTTTTGGTGTGATATTCTAGGTGTGATAGAGTGGGTTTCTTTAGGTTTCTTGATCAGAAATCTAACAAACCTTCATCCTCAGAAATCAATCACGGCACCACTAAATGTCACTTTTTCTAACTCTTCTCTTTCTTTTCTTTTACAACACAACACTAAATCCACTCTTCTTCTCAACTTTCCGGCACCCATACACCCTCCTAACGTCACCATCGCATCTCCCACGAAGCAAATACCTTCATATCACTCTTTCTCTTTCTACGTAACCATCAACCCATGCATACTTACAATTACTTTCTCACTATTCCAGGAACTCATCTCCATCTATCTCCCTAATTCTTTCCTCTTCTCACTTCTTTTTCAGTTATCCTCACACATACCCTTCTACACCTTCTCTCTCATCTCCTTTATCACACAAACAATCTTTCTCTCACACGTAAATCAACTACTCAACTTTCCTTTCCCTTCATGCTACTATTCCACCGTTGAACCAAACTCAAAACTCTCTCTCTTTTTATGCTCCAATTAACTAACAGACCCAACCCTTTCTTCTTGTATCTTTCTTTCCCAACATAACCACGATGAGAAAGTAAGCCCTTGACACATTATTTCGTTCATGCTACCCAACCCGATGCACTCTCACTGTTAAGTCCTTCACCTGCAACCTACCAAGCTCTCCCTCTCTTCCACCCATACTCTTTCCCCACAACACCTACACCCACCACCTCCTTTCTACAAAATTATTCTACCAATCGACTCTAATTCCCTTCATCTTCTCTCAACTCTTTTCTAGTCTTTTTCTACTTTTTCTTCATCAAACAAAACCCTCACATTCTCACACACTCTTCTATTCACGCACGCACTCACACAACATCCCCTTACACCCATCATCACATACACTCATACTTTAACACACCCAACTCTTCACACTTACACCCCACGGGATCCTTATCTTCCCTAAGAAATTCACTCTCACCCCTTTATTCATGCAGAAACTTCTTCCCGGGAACGTAACCTACTCATGCAAACACTTCTCATTCTTTAGGCCGCATAACCCACAAAGAATACACTACCCTTACCATGGTCTATATGCAACAGCGTCCAACCTTGGAAACCCAACCCCAAATCACGTTGTAACATATGTCACAAGACATCAACAATAAAAATATTGCACGCAGACATATATATATATATATATATATATACATATATATATATATATATCACTACATTATACACAACAGCAAAACTAGTGCTCCCCTTACCTCACTTTCCAGCGGGTTTGCATCATCCTTGGATTCCTAGCTACCTCCAAATGCTTTCCTTTCCAATGGTTGGTCTCCAAGCCCTCCATTCTTACTTGCTACACTCACGGACTTGCACTAGAGAAGATTTTGTCTTCCACTCTCTCACAACTCTCACTATTTCTACTGCTGGATATAGGGTTAGGGTTTTTTCTTCTTTTTTCTCCCCACGGCTGCTCTCACGGTCCGCTCCTCTTTTTAACCCTAAACTCACTTAAATATCTTCATCTAATATCTCTTTCTGTTTTCTATTTATTTAAATCCAAGACCCATATTCTTCACTCATGCCTCAGAACCCAAAATAAAATGCTAACCCCAAGTAATTCCATGCTAATAAACTAAATTCCACGTCTACCTCTCTCTTCATTCCTAAGAGAGTAGTAATACATTGACACACCTACGTGTCACTTACACTCATATGACACGGTTCATGTCATTTTTCTTTTTTTTAAATTGTTTACTGATTGAGGGTAAAAAGGGGAGAAAGGTAAGTTTTGGTTTCCCTCTTCTTTTGGTAGTGAATGAAAAATATCATTTAGGTTAACTTTCTCTGACTTTCTTCTCTCACGTTCTCTCCTTCTCATTGCTTCGCATTTGCGTTTTTAAGGTGGTTGAATCGGTGCTTGTGGAGGTTCTTCGTGGGTTTGAAAGTGTAGCATCATTTTGCTGTTTCCAATCGGTGGTTTTGCAGGTTTCTGGTGGCTGTGAAATTGAGGGTTGTGGAGGTATCCGGTTGGCGTTTAGATTTTTTTGACTTTGAGGTAGGGATTTTCAATTTTTTTCTGATGGATCCATTTATTTGTCGCTGTAGACAAAATGTATTTGGCTCTTTCATTCTTATTTATCGAGAAGTTTGGCTAACTTTTTCATTCTTATTTTCTTCTCTAAAAAGGGTTTATAGATAGGTTTATCCTAACAGTTCCTTAGCGAATGACTTAAGCCACATTTTCTTGTCTTAAGTTATCAACAGTAAGAAACGCACTGGAGTTCTGTGATGAAGTTTCCTTGTTATAGTACTAATTGACAATACCATCTTTGGTATAGGGTAGTAAATGGTTCTCTTAAGTACCTTGCCAAGGATCTTGGAATCATCCAAAACACTGTTCTACAAGGTACACCTTTTTTTCCTTAGTTGTAGTTGCAAATTAGTTTGCACTGTTTGATTCATATTATCAGAAAAAGAAATTACAGATTCTAGAGGAACATTATATATCATTTTTGTTGTACATAATCTCTTTAAACAATAACCACATAGGACTTAGTAGATAACCACTTACTGCACCAATAAATTTGATTAAACCTATCCTAAAAACCTACAACATTTGTTGTTCATAAGCAATTGAGTAAAAAACCACATAACACTTACTATATAACCACTTACTGCACCAAAAAATATATAACACCATTGTTATATATTATTATCAATAACGACAACTAAATAGGTAAACATAATAAACTTGAAGATTGTGTATATAATGCGGGGTTGTTAGATTCTACTGTTAACAATTTACAATTTTATGTTTCAACTCTATAACAGAGTAAATGAAATAACAATATAAGTCTAGATGCAATGGTCGTGATATGTGCATTATTTTGTAGTTTAATAAGACATGACAAAGATATTAATGAAATTGTAAACTGAATTTATTAACATTGAAGCTAATCTTGTGAGCTTTTCTTTTGTCTTGGTAAATAGCTTTACCTTTAATAAAAAGTTCCTTTAAGGGTGTACTTGTACCAACCATTAAATTTTAACCATCAAAATTAGGTGTTGTTTTGATGAATTTACTTTGAAATTCGATTTGGCTTGCAGCAAGACCTGGTTCAGTGATTTAAAATGGAACTAAATGATTAAAACAAGTAAAGCAAAGTACTGAAAAGGATGAACAACCGTGTAGCCTAGTCAAAAACCAAAAACATCAAAAATGGTTTTCTTTAAGGCATTTCATCAAACACCTTTGGTTTTTATCAAACAGTTTCGAGTTAAAGCCATTTCAACCAATATTTTGATTTCTTTGCTTTCTTAATTTGTTCTAGCACCTTTCTTAGCATCCATTTGAGTGCCTACTTCTGTTCTATACCTATTTTTATTGCTTTTAAGCTTTTTGACCCAAAAGAAAGTTGCTACTGGAGATAAAATGCCTAAAACAAATCATAAAGAGTGTTTGTGAGGTTACACCTAAAGTAAAATTGTCTTGTCCTAGAGAAAATTTTGTTTGAGTTTCCAAGTGCTGAAAAATCCATTTTTCCAAATCTGAATTGTGCCTTTTTAGTGAGACTTTTACAGTTTCTAATTTGAAAAGAACTTGAAGTGATTAAAAGGGTTTTGAATTAAATTGGTTGATCTGGTTTACAACTCAAGGTGCAGATTTTAACTTGCCAAAGTTGATCAAAACAGTTTCACCAAGTCTTGATTAGATGATTTTACTTTTCTTGTCTAGCTAATTTAGTTCTGTCTAGTCTGGAATATTTGGTGGTTATAACAGTGCAGGTCTATAAAGTAGTGCATTCTGGTCTACAAAAAATGTGAAACAACAATGTATAAGGGGTGAAGGATCCAAACAAGCATGGAAGCAGCTCAACAAGTTTCAAAGTAGTGCATACATGGAGCAACAGAGTAGTGTAGCTGGGTCCTCTTGAAATTCTAAATTTGTAATCTGTTTTAGATTTAATTTTCTTTTATTTTCTTGTAAAAGGTCATTTAAGACCAAGTGTTTGGAAGAGTCCTTGATGTAACACTACCTACACTAAGTAATATGACCCTTTATATTTAACTTAAAACATTTGTTTTAGTTGTACATAACAAGGTTAATAAATAATCACATAGCACTTCTTATATAATCACTTACTGTACCAAACTAATATCATCCTTCATATTGAACATAAGCATTTCTTTTAGTTGTACAAAACCAGCTTCAGAAATAACCACATTAGAATGAGTACATAACCAATTACTGGACTAATAAATGTGATGAAATTTATCCTCAAGAACCACTAGATTTGTTCTACATAACGATTTTAGTTGAACAGAACCAGTTTCATAAATAACCACATAAGAATGAGTGATAACCAGTTATTGTACTAATAAAAGTGATGAACTTTATCCTCAAGAACCACTATAATTGTTCTACATAAAGTGTTTTATATTAGACTACAAACCCTTGATTGAATAGCCACTTATTGGACTAACTAATATGATCTTTCGTATTCAACTTAAGCATTTTTGTAGATATACATAAACAACTTAAGAAATAATCACATACAATTGAGTACATAACCAGTTACTGCATCAAACTCATTTGATCCTTCATATTGAACTTAAACACTTTTTTAGTTGTTCAGAACCAACTTAAAAAATAACCAAATACAAATGAGTACATAACCAGTTACTACACCAATAAATGTGGTGAAATTTATCCTCAAGAACCCCTAGATTTGTTCTACATAAGGAGTTTCATACTACACCACATACCCTTGATTGGATAACCACTTACTACACCAAAATCATTTGATCCTTCATATTGAACTTAAGCAGTTTTTTAGTTGTAAAAAATCAGCTTCAGAAATAACCACATACGAATGAGTACATAACCAGTTACTGCATCAATAAATATGATGAAATTTATCTTCAAGAACCCCTAGATTTTTTCTACAAAAGGAGTTTGATACTACACCACATGTCCTTGATTAGATAATCACTTACTGCATCAAACTCATTTGATCCTTCATATTGAACTTAAGAGTTTTTTAGTTGTACAGAATCAGCTTCAGAAATAACCACATACGAATTAGCACATAACCAGGTACTAGACCAATAAATGTGATGAAATTTATCCTCAAGAACCACTATATTTGTTCTACATAATGAGTTTCATACTAGACCACAAACCCTTGATTTGAATAACCACTGGACTAACTAATGATATTTCATATTCAATTTAAGCATGTTTGTAGATGTACATAACCAGCTTAAGAAATAACCACATAGGACTGAGTAAATAAGCAGTTACTGGACTAATAAATATGATGAAATCTATTCTTAAGAACCACTACATTTGTTCTATATAACAACTTCCTTACTACACCACACACCCTTGATTGGATAACCACTTACTGCACCAAAAGTAATATAATCCTTGATATTGAACTTAAGCATTTTTTTTTATTTGTACATAACTAGCTTTGGAAATATCCACATAGGACTTAAGAAATAACCAGTTACTGCACCAAAACTTGTGAAATCAATTTTTGACCAACACTTGTTTAATTGCTTTAGTCATTCTACTTTGCTATGATATGATTTAAGTCTTATTCAAGTGCAAGATTGGATGACCCCTTATTGTACAGAACCCGTTTAATTCATAACCACATATTGCTCAAGGTATAACCAGTTACCGCACCATATTGTCAAGTTTTTTTTGTATGAAAACAACATGATATAAAACTTAGAACATAACATACATTACATAACCACTTAATGCAGCAACTAATCTATGAAGCTGACTTTAGTACTTAACAAATTTTACTACAAAACACATGCATGTAAAGATAGACAATATTCCACACTGACAATAAAGATAAATCTGAAATACAAAACAGGAAATTAATGAAGTCCTAAAATTTTTCAATATTTAATGTTCTTGTTTGATCCACTATCTTCAGGTTTGTTGTTGTTGTCAACTAGTGGAATGAATTTGCTAAAGATGTCATCAACAAAATGTGTTGGAGGCTTGTTGGTAACAACTTGTAGTGATATACGTACTAGCTCATCAATTGGAAACACCTGCAAATACCGACACTATCAGTGAAAGTGGTCAAAACAAGTTAACAACAGGAATCAAAACATGGCAATATTATTAAATTTAGAAATATTGTTTGCTAGTTAACAATTTTTGCGTCATCCTTCTGATGATGAAGCTTGAAAGCACTTCAATCGTAAACATCCATCCTTTGCTAGTGAACCACGTAACGTCAGACTTGGTCTACGCTCTGATGGGTTTACCCCGTACATTCAGGCGTCTGCATCAACATATTCATGCTGGCCCGTGATAGTTACCCCATACAATCTACCACCTGAGATGTGTATGACAAAGCCTTACATGTTTTTATCGTGTATAATACCAGGTCCATCTAATCCCAAATCATTGATTGATGTTTATTTGGAGCCTTTGATTGATGATTTGAAGAAGTTATGGAATGGTGTTTGGACGTATGACGTTTCAAGGAAGCAAAATTTCCTTATGAGGGCAGCCTTGATGTGGACTATTAATGACTTCCTAGCATACGACATGTTATCTGGTTGGAGCATGCATGGTCGATTAGCTTGTCCACATTGCAAGGAACATACAAAGTCATTCCAATTGAGTTATGGTCGGAAAAGTAGTTGGTTTGACTGCCATCGACGGTTCTTGCCCATTGATCACCCCTTTAGAAGAAAAAAAAGGCATTTCGCAAAGGGCAAGTTGAAACGGATATGCCCCCGTCGAAGTTGACTGGATCACACGTTTGGAGAAGAGTGAAAGACTATCCAAAAGTCACTGAATCTGGTCAGAATAGGATAGAAGGGTTTGAAGAATGGCATAATTGGACTAAAAGAAGCATATTCTGGGAACTTCCCTATTGGAAAGACAACTTGCTAAGACATAACCTCGATGTCATGCACACCGAAAAAAATTTCTTTGACAATGTCTTCATCACAGTTATGAATGTTATAGGTAAGACAAAACATAATGAGAAAGCAAGAAAAGATTTACCTTTGTATTGTGGACGAAAAGACTTAGAGTTGAAGGCGCAAGGTAACGACCGATTATTTAAACCAAAAGCAAATTACACCATGTCAAAAGACGAGGCAAGAATAGTGTGTGGATGGATCAAGGAGCTTAGAATGCCAGATGAATATGCTTCTAACTTGTCCAGATGTGCCAATGTTCAGAACGATACTATTCAAGGGTTGAAGAGTCATGATTGTCATGTATTCATGGAGACTTTCATCCCTCTTGCGTTCAGTTGTTTGCCAATGCACGTGTTAAATCCACTGATAGAAATCAGTAACTTCTTTAAAGATTTGTGTTGCACGACACTAAAGGAGAATTCCCTTAAAAAGATGGATGAAAATATCCCAATTATTCTCTGCAAATTAGAAAGAATATTCCCTCCTGCATTCTTTGATTCAATGGAGCATATTCCAATTCATCTTGCATATGAAGCTTGGCTTGGGGGAGCTGTGCAATACAGGTGGATGTATCCATTTGAAAGGTTTATGGGAGAATCCAAACGTTCAGTTAAAAATAAAGCTAGAGTAGAAGGCTCAATCTGTGCAGCTTACTTGCACAGAGAGACAACGTATTTTTGTTCACATTATTTCAAAAACTTCATGTTGTCCCCCACTCATGTCAGAAATGAAATGCAATGGCAAGTTGAACCACGTGAAGGTGCATTATCAGTTTTCCGACAATCAGGCCGTCACGCAGGGAAAGAATTCACTCATTGGTTAACTGATGCTGAATTCAACTCTGCTCATGTCCATGTCTTGATCAATTGCAGTGAAGTAAAGCCGTACCTTGAGTATGTCATCATCCATCTCTTATCTTTCAAACGGTTTAATTGTTATACACTAATGAATTTCATTTGTACCAGCTCATTTGTTGTGGCTGAGCAAGTCGCAGAAGGAAATACTTCTGCTAGAATACACTCAGAGTTTCCCCATTGGCTTAGAAATCAGGTCCGTACTTTTTCGTACATTTAGAGCAAGGTTAATTTGACTCTTGCTTTTATAATTTTGTTAGTACCTTTGTAGGTTTTTAATCAGGCATTAACTCCCACGGTTCAAGAGTTAAGACATCTCTCGAATTGGCCAATGAGATGTGTCAAAGAATGGCACACTTACTTCACCAATGGTTACAAATTCCACACACATGAATGGTCTAAAGGAAAGAAAACATCAAATTGTGGTGTGTATGTGAAGGGCCTAACAGAGGGTTCATATGATGATTTCTACGGCATCATTCATAAAATATGAGTTAGAGTACAACAACACTACTTCTCCAAACAGAGTAGTACTTTTTTATTGTGAATGGTTTGATCCTTCTAGAGCTAGTACTAGAGTCGATCCACGCTTTAATATTGTCGAACTCAACCAGAGATTAAGATATAAACCGTTTGATCCTTTCATTCTACCAACTAATGTCAGACAGGTTTATTATGTGCCATATCCACCATTCCGCAATATTGACAAGCGTGGTTGGGTCGTAGCAATACAAACCAAGCCTAGAGGTCGCATTGACTCAAATGAGGTTGAGGAAGATGTTGCCTACCAACTTGACCAAATGTCACAACCACAAGAAATTATTGAAGTTGAACGTATAACCGCATTGGTCGACCCTGATGGTGATGGAGATGAATTAGAAGCAACAATACAAGGTGATAAAGAACAAAAAGAAGAGGAAGAAGAAGAACAAGAAGAAGAAGAAGAAGAAGAAGAAGAAGATGATGATGATGATGACGATGACGAAGAAGAAGAAGAAGATGATGATCATAAAGACAGATGATGAAGAAGAAGATGAAGATGAAGATCATGATGACGACGATTGAATGTTGGACATCTATTGTAGCAAATTGAACTATCATTTGAATAGAGTTATCTAAAATACCATCTTAAAAGTTGTATGCAATTATTTATACCTTGACTTTAAAAACCATTGATCCTTCGTTAATCATTTCTATTTTCTCGCTTTATTTGTAACCATTTCAATGCAGTAATGACAAGACAAGGTTCAGAACGTCCTGATAAAGGAAAGGGTGTAGCAAGGCCTAGAAAGAGGCAACGACAGGCACCAAAGTATGTACTTAGGGTGCCTGCTAGACTACCTACAACTGCTGCCGGCAGTACATCATCTGTGGGGCCTCCTCCTACCCCTACAATGCAGCCTCCTACACCTGCAGTAGACTCTACTCCTACCTCTGAATTACACCCTTATTCTACCCCTGCAGTACACCCTTCTACTACCCCTGCAACAGACCCTCTTCCTCCTCTTGTGATTATAACCCCCACTCCTCCCCCTATGGTTATTACTCCCACTCCTGTCCCTGACCCTACTTCTATACCTTCCTCATCTGTTATACCGCCTTCTGAGACTGTCACACCATCTGCTGATCAAGATTCAAGTGGTGATGGTGAAGGTCTTGACCCGCCCCTCCATGATCGACCATGGATTGAGCCGTATGGTAAAGGGTAAGTTTTTAATCTCTTGATATAATTTGATGTTTAAACCCTATTGTAATTCAAATGACTTTTATTATGCAGGTTTATTCCATCTAGGGTTGCTTCCCAGGCCATCACACGTTCAATTAAGCAACAATTTTTAAGTCCATGGCCTACTTGGGGAGCAATACCTGATGACGACAAAAAGCCATTCTGGGAGCGCTTTCAGGTGAACAATCCATTAAACTTATTTTAAATTCTTATTTTAGTATGTTCTTTAATCAATGCTTGTTCTCTTTAATGTTACAGATGAAGGTGCAGTGGAAACCTGAACATCAAAGTCAGATACACAGAAATTTCCACATGAAAGCATCTCATCGGCTGTCAGAGATGTTTAGGGATGCCCGCAATGCAGGACAGCGCCCTTACTGGCTGGGTGAACAAATTTGGAACGCTTTACTAGCTCATTGGAATACAGTAGAGTTCCGCAATAAGTGTGCCAAAGCCTAGAGGAATAGAGCATCTGAAAGGGGTGGCACCCTGCATACTGGTGGGTCGATCACCATTCATGAGCATGCCATTCGTATGGTATAATTTCATTACATAACTTTTTCTTTCATATATAAGTTATGTATTTATTTCATACGTACACTTCTAATTCTAAATTATGTTACAGGCACAAGCTTTGGGACGAGCGGTCCATGTTGATGAGGTCTTTGCACAGACTCATGTAAGGAAGGGCACTAATCAATTCGTTGATGAAAGATCTCGGAAGACTCATGTAAGCAAATAACACTATTACTATAACTAATTTTTCATTTATGTTATTCTATCATTCCCTAACATTGCTTTTAATGTTTCAACAGGAAGAATTTTCTACGAGACTTTCACAGGTTAGATCTGAACATGAGTCAGCTCCTACACCGGATGATGCCAGTAATGCAGAAGATGACATCCGTAGGACACAGTGCTGGATCGACATCGTTGGTGGGAAGAAAAAGGGACGAGTGTACGGTGCAGGACAACTTGCTGTAAACTATACAGCATCGAGAGGAGGTACTCTGAAGCACCAACCTTCTTCTTCCACCACTACTCCTGACGAGGTCGTTCTCCGCCTCACGCAGGCACTGCAACAACGTGACCAGGAAATCACTGATTTGAGAGCAGAGTTTACAAACTTTAAGGCCCTGGTCATGAGAGTGTCGCCTGGTACTTCACAAGATGAATTCAATATCCCTCCGACCTAGCCACAACCCTCCTCGTCACCCGCTGTCCCTCAGCAGCCCACAGCAGTCCAACCCTCATCAGTCCAACCCACAGCAGTTCAACCATCTATACCGGAGCAGGATGATGAAGATCATTTTGATGATAACTATGTACAGTATTGAATTCATTTTGTTATTACTTGTTATACAAACAATTGGATATTACAACATTTGGAGTTTACATCATTTGGATGTTATATCAGTTGGATGATTTGGATGTTAGAACATCATTATGTTACATTGTCATATGTTATTAATATAAATACATGTTCTATGCATTAATGGATCTTCTATGGATTAATGGATGTTGTATGGATATTGATCATATGATTGCATCTTTGAGATGCACATTATGCAGGTCTTTATGTGCTTGAAAACTGTTATGTAGGTCTGTTTATATTGTTGGTATCATAAGAAATACAATTGTCTTTTACATTTCCCTCCAACTTACCGAAGGCTTTTTCCCTTCGCTAAATACCCACGTTTGGTAATTACCGAAGGCTTTTGCCCTTCGGAAATTACCGAAGGCTTTTGCCCTTCGGTAATTACCGAAGGCTTTTGGCCCTCGGAAATTACCGAAGGCTTTTGTCCTTCGAAAATGACCGAGGGCTTCTAGCCTTCGGTAATTACCGAAGGGCAAAAGCCCTCGGTAAATGTTAGCGACAAGGGATTTACCGAGGGCTTTGTGGCTGATGAGAGGGTCGTACCTCACACAAAAGTTGTTGCAAAATTAATGCAGTATATTACTAGGAAGTGACTCCTAGGTCGTCTCTCAAGGACCAATTTGGGTTCAGTCTCAGATTAACACGTAGTGGGGGGGGTTATCAAAGGTTTGTGACTGTAATTGAACTTAAATTAAAATGGAAATTAAACACAACTAAACATGATTGACGGTATTCCAGTGCATGAAAACATTAAACTGAACATTGTAACAAATAAATATCCAAACACAATTCACCACCCAAAAAAAGAAAATCAATTCAACCTATAATGCAAACTATTCTTAGGCAAAAGAAATTAAAAGAAAATAAATTTTCTCTCCCATTAATCGTGACTTCACACACTACTTCTTAAATGAATTGCTTCTCATATTAAATCACTCCTTCATTTCTCAAAGAAAATAAACCTGCAAAGTATTAATCCCAAAAATGAAAGTGGGGTAGCCTTTCTCATCCAGCAGCACTTTCAAATCAACTTTCTCCTCTTCCCAAAACGTGACAGCTGCCTTCTACTTCCAGCCGTGACACCACTCTTGTACCTAATCTACTTCTCATTCCATAATTCAAAAGCAAAGCTACTTTTCTTTAAAGAAAAATATTCATTTCTCCTCCTCTAAACGTAACAAGCTTCCACCTACTAAGCTGAATCCAAATGCCCTTTGCTCCATCCATTCTTCGTGCAGCACCTATCCGCTCCTGATTCCCGTGACACCTTTCTCCAAGTTAGAAAAGAAATGAGCTTCTGCTGCCAAACGTCCCATCATCTAGACTCCCACCTAATCTTCTCTTCATCTATTTCCTTCACACGTCCACGTGCACACCACTTCTCTTCCAGCACAGCGTGTACATACTTCTTTCAAACCCAATTGGAATGCACCGTGCCACAGCCTCCCATTCATCATTCTCCGTGCAACACAAATTAAAAGAAGACAAAAGAAACGTGCTCCTCTCTTCAAGCTCAACGTGTGCACAATTCCCGTGAGCTGCTTCTCATTCCAGGACGTGCAGCTGCTATGCTTCCAGTTCAACTCCCGTGCACGTGACAGCACCTCCTGCTAACGAACCGTGAATGCACCAAGCTGAAATCAAGGCTAGCTGCTGAAGTGTGTCTCTCCCCTGCTGGACGTTTTCAGTGGTTTGCTTCCCTCCAGCAAGGGAAATAAAATTCCAATCACCACCCGAGACGAAAATGACCCCTCGTTCAAGAATAACTATGCGTGTGCAGTCAAAAATGGAATTTACGTTCTCTCGAACAAAGATAAATCAGCACCTTTCATAATGAAAATTAAACAAGTATGGCTCATGAATCCAGCACTTGCAAAAACGAAATAGAAAAATTGAAAGTGTGTTCTTCATTCATCGTTCGAGAATAGCGTTTCCAACAAAAAAAACAAAAGCCTCAAAACCAAAGACTGAGACCGAGAGTGAGTGGCAAGTGGCGGCTAACCTAAAGGCCGTGAGTTTCTTATAATGAGGGTGGGGTTCACACAATAAAACCCTAGGGTGCCAAGTCACTAACTTCTAATTTTGGGTCTAATCTAGTTTACCAAAAATTGACCCAAAATGTAAGAGTTGATTCAAAAATTCTAAACTACTAAATTACAATTTAATTAATTCTAAAATGTCTGTGTGGAGAGTCTTGAATTTAATTGCATTCTTCCTGATGTCCCAAAATGTATCTCCAAAATTCTTCCTGTAATAAAAAATGCACTTAATCAGCTCAGAAAACCCAAATTAGCACAATTACAAATTTCCGACCAAATTAAGCAACATTCGGAAAACGGGGAAATAACAGACAATTAAACCCAATTCCCTGGTTTATTTAAGTGCAATAAACTAAATATAATTCAAGAAATAACGACTCATCAAAATAGACCACACTTAGTCTTTTGCACTCTTGGGCAAAACCAAGACGAAAACCAGGGGACTACTCAAACATCAGGGAGGTGACACAAACTCGACAGACAGACAACAAAGACTCCAAAACAGGAACACAGTTGCACAATTCTCACAAAATCTGGACAGTAAAAGGTATAGGCAGAATCCCACACAGAGTCAATGAAAGCAGATACTCAAAGAATCATCCAAACAGTTTAGTACAACGAAACAGTCAATCAGTTCAAGAGATGAATCAAAAGCAACAGAGCCTCACAGATGCACACAATCAGTGTTTCTCTCAAGTGTTTAAGGTAAATCAATGTCACTCAATACACTCAAGAAAGCAAAACACAAATAGACTTGGCAAGCCTCTAATATCAACACTCAAGCACATACGCATGTTCAAATCAAAAGGTCTTTTCATAGTTGTAATGGGGCCAAGGACAAGGGAGGATATATTTGGATAAGAAGCTACAAACCATAAGGAATAGAGGAGCAATGGGGAACAAGTGTAAACACATTCAAACACACCCACAACCTCTAATTCCATCCTCTTCTTGACTCCATTATTCACAATTTTTTTTATTTTTCTCATTTTTCTGTATTTTTTTTCATCTTGACGTCCACGTGCACACCACTTCTCTTCCAGCACAGCGTGTACATACTTCTTTCAAAGCCAATTGGAATGCACCGTGCCACAGCCTCCCATTCATCATTCTCCATGCAACACAAATTAAAAGAAGAGAAAAGAAACGTGCTCCTCTCTTCAAGCTTAACGTGTGCACAATTCCCGTGAGCTGCTTCTCATTCCAGGACGTGCAGCTGCTATGCTTCCAGCTCAACTCCCGTGCACGTGACAGTACCTCCTGCCAACAAACCGTGAATGCACCAAGCTGAAATGAAAGCTAGCTGCTGAAGTGTGTCTCTCCCCTGCTGGACGTTTTCAATGGCTTGCTTCTCTCCAGCAAGGGAAATAAAATTCCAATCACCACCCGAGACGAAAATGACCCCTCGTTCAAGAATAACTATGCGTGTGCAGTCAAAAATGGAATTTACGTTCTCTCCAACAAAGATAAATCAGCACCTTTCATAATGAAAATTAAACAAGTATGGCTCATGAATCCAGCGCTTGCAAAAACGAAATAGAAAAATTGAAAGTGTGTTCTTCATTCATCGTTCGAGAATAGCGTTTCCAGCCAAAAAAACAAAAGCCTCAAAACCAAAGACTGAGACCGAGAGTGAGTGGCAAGTGGCGGCTAACCTAAAGGCCGTGAGTTTCTTATAATGAGGGTGGGGTCCACACAATAAAACCCTAGGGTGCCAAGTCACTAACTTCTAATTTTGGGTCTAATCTAGTTTACCAAAAATTGACCCAAAATGTAAGAGTTGATTCAAAAATTCTAAACTACTAAATTACAATTTAATTAATTCTAAAATGTCTGTGTGGAGAGTCTTGAATTTAATTGCATTCTTCCTGATGTCCCAAAATGTATCTCCAAAATTCTTCTTGTAATAAAAAATACACTTAATGAGCTTAGAAAACCCAAATTAGCACAATTACAAATTTCCGACCAAATTAAGCAACATTCGGAAAACGGGGAAATAACAGACAATTAAACCCAATTCCCTGGTTTATTTAAGTGCAATAAACTAAATATAATTCAAGAAATAACGACTCATCAGTGGCCGTCGATAAGCCGTCTGTAATTACCTATTACCGACGGTTTGGGGCTGTTTCCGAGGGCTTCTGGCCTTCGGTAATGACCTTCTTTTTTGTAGTGTATGTTCATGAGGGACTGCATAAAGAAGAAAAGATAATAGCACACATTCTTGCTTGGGTGATTTTACCTGCTAGACCTGTACAAGTACAAGACAGAATGACAACTGAAGATGTTTTTCTGTTGTATGCCATAAAGAATGATGTTCCTACGAATTGGGTGGAAGTAATAAAAGATCATATGATTGATGCAGAAACCAAACATGCACGACATCTACCGTATGTTGTGTTTATCAGCAAAATCCTGACCCTTCAAGGTGTGCATGTTAGTGGTGAAAAGAAATTCTCTTGTAACTGCTCAAATGTGATAAATCGAAACACCTTGACTTCCATTGGCCTTGTGAAGACCACAAAGGGATGGTGCTTCAAGGATGAAGAGAACATGGTTCAAAGTTCTGGAAGCACACTTGCACTAAATGAAGACTATACGAACTTCGTCCCTGAAACCAATTTTGAAAGATTTGTTGTTGAAAAACTCAGGAGACTCGGATAGAAGATAGATGCTCTACATGAGAAAAAGAATAAAAATGATTCTCCAACTAAAGATTCAAGTGATGAGTCTAGTGAGGAGGATTCAATGGAAATATTGAATTAGAATAGAGGCTTAGAATTTTAGTATGGAGTCGGTTTTGTGTTTTTGTTCTGTGTCTGTTTTGCTTTTAATCTAATTGTAATTACTATGAATATGAATGAAATTGTACTACTTGAAACGAAATCCAAATCTGTTAACTTATTTCTTATGTTTTCTATAGCTCTTTCATGTGTCACCCTAACTTTCGTGACCTTGAAAGAGCTATGAGGAAAAATAAAAAATATGATATCAGAGTGACCAGTTACTACTAAATTTTGTAAGTGTAGGACTAGATCAAGCATCCACAAGTGTATTTATAGAAATGGACTTGATCTTTGATGTCAGCTTTTACAATATGCGACGTAACATTCATTTTTTCCTATTTTTATCTTTTAAAATGTCAACGTTTTTAAGAATTCGACATAAAAAAACTTCAAGGATTTTAAAAAAAAACCCACAATAACATTAAAGAAAGGAAAAATATGAAAATATAACCACGAAAAGTATATATTAAAATTTCAAACAGAATTCAAAATACAAAAATATACTAAAATATATTAAAATATTAAATTAATTTCAGAAAAATATACTAAAATGGACTCTTCTTCCTAATCTGAGTAAGATGTCTCCATAGACTCATCTTTTGTTGTGTCGTCTTCATCATCAAATTCAGTTGTTGAGGGAGTTATGAGAGCATTATCTTCATCTGATTTCTTGTGAACCATGATCAGAGATTTTTCAACTTTTGAAATTCTTATTGAAAGCCTTCGAAATTGATCCACAACAAATCTTTCAAACTCAGTCTGTGGAGTGAAGGTAGAAGGAGTTTCTTCAACATCCTTGAACACCCAGCGATCTTTTGTTTTCTTTAGACCATTATGTCTCAATGCCGCTTTTCCTATTTCATTTGATTCGGTGCACCAAATTGTTTTTTCACCAGTAAGATCAACTTGATGATGCTTCAATACACGGCTGATAAAAACACCATATGGCAGAATATGTCCATGACTACTTGCAATTTCAATGACGTGCTCACTCATAACAACAACCCAGTTGGTTGGTATCCGGGTTTTTATGGCATGAACCAAAAATAAATATGTAGTGGTTAGACGATCACATAAACATCTTTCAGGTAGTATTACCCAAGTAAGTACAAAAGCACACATTTCTTCTTCCATTTTCAAACCATCAAGTAGATACAGCTTGTATACCTTTAGCCTTGTTGGACTTCTCAAATATTCCTTATAAATTTTCTTCTTGTTGGTCCATTGGTTGAGTTCAGAATTTCTTTCATGAGACATGAAACCTTATGCTTTGAGACCAGTAAAAGATAGCCATATTTCGTCATCAATTTTAATATCGACACCTTTCATCGGAGAGCATATAACACCATCGACAACCTTCAGATTGTGGTAGAAGACCTGTACCAAGTTAGGATATCAATCGCCGGTCATTTCTACAAATTTTAGAAGACCAACATCTACAAGCCATTCTTGAAAGATAAACCGCTCCCTTCTAAATAATTCCACATCCAAGAACTTGTGAGGGACCACCTTGAAGAGTGTTCTATAACATCTAAATTTGTATCGTTCTTCGTCATCACTAATCCACCCATTTCGACTAGCATTTCTTACAAGGTGTGCAACCTTCTTTCCATGCCGTGAAGATGAAGAAGCCATTTAAGAACAAGATTTAGACATTTAAAGGAAGGGTTTAAGAATTTTGTTTCTGACAATGATACATGATAGATTTAATCAAACTATATGACGATTTATTTGCCTGCAGAAGTATTCATTTTTATACCTTGAAATTTATTAACTTTTAATTTCAATGTTAAAGTTTGTCGTCGAATTCGATTTCTATTCGACGTCCTATATCTGTAGTGTAAGTTTTCAAAGGGTAGTTCCAAAGGATGTTTTTGAAATTAATAACACATGAATTAAATAAAAAAAACTACATAACTGTTAAACAACACAGGAATTAAAAAACATAGGAATTAAATAAAAAAACCAGAAAAACAATGGAGAATGTTTTTGAAATTCATAACTGTTAACATTTTCCTAAGGATTTTACATGAACAAGAAACTACATTAAAAAAAACACAGGAATTAAATTAAAAAACAGAAAAACAATGGAGAATGTTTTTGAAATTCATAAGTGTTAACATTTTCCTCAGGATTTCCATCATGCCTTCATCGTTAACAAAGAAATGTCTTCGTTTAGTAGAGGAATTAATGGAGACCCTAAGGAAAAAGTTAACATGAATTTGGTTACGGAAGCTCTACAGTGTAGGTTTTCAAAGGGTAGTTCCAAAGGATCCGAAACTGTATTTAAAGAAAATGTTGGGAGCCACTAATGCGCCCAAGTACTCCAGTGCCCATCAAGTCAATCCATACATTGTCAGAGTTCTGCATAATAAAACGTCGAACCCTGTAGATATTCGTCATTACTAAAATTATTTTATTGGGATATATAAGATTGAAAATTATATTGTCAGAGTTCCGCATAATAAAATGCCAAACCCTTTAGAAATTCGTCGCCCATCAAGTCAATCCTTATATTGTCAGAGTTCAAATTCAACCGCATAATAAAACGTCGAACCGTTTAGAAATTCATCGTTGCTGAAATTATTTTATTAGGATATATAAGATTGAAAATTTTAGTTGGGCCTAAAACTGATAAGATTTGATGCACAACTTTATAAATACTAGATTTCAAAATGCACTCAATGTTTTCTAAACTCAAGAGTTACAAACCCTAGAAATGTGAAAGACGTTCCAGAATCTGATCAGAAATGGCTTCTTCATCATCATCAAGAAGAAAATGGAAGGTTGCCCAGATTGCAAGGAATGTTAATCCTACAGGTTGGATTAGTGATGAAGACATTCGACGAAAGCTTTTTAGTCTAAGGAAGATTAAAACCGTGGTTTCTCACAGATATCTGAAACTGGTGAGCGTGTTCTTCTCCAACTTAAAGATGAGTGATGAAACATTTTGTAACACAGTCAAGGGGGTTGATATAAAGGTTTGGATTGGTCATCAACAAGTCTATCCCATCTCTGAATCTTGGAGTGCAAACAAAACAGATTTGACAAAAGCTAAAGAAGATGAGTGGGCTAAATGGTATGCGGTGAAAATAGATTGTATGTCAGAATCGCTAAAAAGATTCTTGGGGCTCAAGTAAATTAAAAGCTAACTGCAACAGAAGAATATGGATTTTCATTGTTTGATTTTAATTTTGTAATTAGTGGCTTCTTAAGCCATATTTTGTTTCGATGGTTGTAATCATCTTTTGTATGTCAGAATTGCTAAAAAGATTCTTAGGGCTCAAGTAAATTGAAAGTTGACACAGTCATTGACAAAAGACTCTAAGGATTGAAAAATCACCGATCAAAATGGAAAGGAAGGTGATGTGAACAACCAGAAAGGGATCAACAATAATTTTGCAACAAAAGAATATGAATTTTCGTTGTTTGATTTTAATTTTGTAATTAGTGGCTTCTTAAGCCATCTTTTGTTTTGCTGGTTGTAATCATCTTTTGAATATTAATGAAATTCTCTTTTGGCAAACATTAGTGAATGATGATTGAATTGTTTAAATTGATTTAATCTGATTAAATCACTTCTAGAACACCAATAGTACGTCTATTGGTAAAGCTAGTTGACGTAATATTAATAGAAAAAGTTTTGAAACGAAGAGGTTAACGTATTATTGTCAGCCAGATTACTCCCTTTTTATTTCTTTTTCCTTTAAACCAACAATAAACGTCCGATTTCTTGGGCATGTGACGTATTATTCGTTAACCAAACCCAAAGGTCGCTCCCTTTTTTATTTATCCTTTTTAAATTCAAATAGAACGCAGTTGGTTGGGCTTGATAAATGTTGTGTTAGAAACGAAGAGATCCATGTCATATACTGACACCACTCGACGTCCAAGTATATGGGAAAAGATTGTTGGCAGGCACGATAAATGCTACGTTAAAACAAAGAGATACACGTCTAATATTGACACCACTCGACGTCCACGTTATTTGGGAAATACATAGGGACGTCATTTTTCCTTCAGTATTCGACATAAAATTATTTGAAGCATTTCTAAAAGAAATCCATTATAAGTATTTTCATAAATGGAAACGAAACAAAGGAAAAACATAATAACACTAAACATAGGAAAAAAAATGAAAATCAAACCACGAAAAGATCAGCAGAATAATTAAAATGTAGAAGGAATTTTGTGAATGGAGGTTGTAGCGTTTTGAAAGGGTGCAAAATCCAAATCTTTCAATCCTTTTCTTTGTTTCTCTATCACTCTTTCAAGCTCTTCGTCATGACACACTCTTTCAAGCTCTTCGCCATGATAAAGAATCAAACTACAAGGAAATTACTCGCTTTGGTGAACTTGAAAGAAATGATAGAGAAATAGAGAAGAAAGTTAACATATTGTTATGAGATATTTGGACGTCCGCTATAGAGTTTGTTTTAAATTCATAAGTGTTATAAATGGATGTCTACAGGATATCTAAGGCTCCGAAACAAAAGAATGACTGTTGGGAAAGGCCTGATGTGGGGTGACCTTTGGCTTCAATGAAAAGGCAGTCCGAAGGTAAAGGTCGCTCCTTTTTTTCTTTTTCCTTTTTAAATTCTCATAGAACGTCGTACTCTAGGGGACTTCGACGTGAAAGGTGTATGAGAATTCATTTTGTGTTGTTACTAGAGGTTTTGAATTGACTCTATAAATGTAATGCTTAACTCTATACAATTGCACAGTTTGATCATTTTTTAATATAATCGCTCCTTTTTTTTATTTTTATTTTTTTTCTTTTTCCTTTTTAACCTCCAATAACACGTCGATTTTGAAAATATTCGACGTCCTCTGTAGGGTCTGTTTTTAAATTCCTTGAAGGAGTTTATGAATTTTATGAATGGAAGTTGTAGCGTTTTGAAAGGCCTTGGAGTTATTACAAGTTAACAAATAGAAACCTTGGAGTTGTTACAAGAAATTTTATAAATGGATGTCTACATAAATAATTACTGTTGGGAAAGGCCTGATATGGGCTTGATATGGGCTTCAATAATAAAAGGCAGTCTACTTAAATTATATATGGGAAAATGCAGTTTGCTGCTAGAAGCGAAGAGGTTGACGTCAATTTCTTCAGACTTCCAAAGTGTCTTTTTGGTTTAATTCTTTTTTCTTTTAATCCAATAATAAACGTCGAATTCCTTGGGCATCTGACGTATTATTCGTTACCCGAAGGAAAAGGTCGCTCTTTTTTTTCTTTTTCCTTTTTAAATTCCCATAGAACGTCTAACTCTAGGGGTCTTCGACGTGAAAGAAATTGAAGCGTGAGCATTAATTTTGTGCTGTTACCAGAGGTTTTGAATTAACTCTATAAATATAATGCTTAACTCTATACAATTGCATAGTTTGATCGTTTTTTAATGATTCATTTTTTAAAGTTTCTTGGAGTTGTTTTCTCTGAAATCAGATCCAATAATTCTGTAAAAAACAACTTCAAGAAACTTAAAAATGGAATCATATAAACAAGAAACTTCAAGTTATAAAAGCAGTTCTGCCCCTACAAGGGTTCTACAGATTTGAAAAATCATTTATCTTATTACTATTTTTCTTTCCTCCATATTTTTGTTGTTCAAATTCTTCTTCCCATCAAATATGTTGATCATATTTGGAGGGTCAACATAGGATGTTTTTCTGTTGTATGCAATTAAACAAAAGTGGATGCTTGAAAAGAAAGTAGATGTGCTCTATCAGAAGGAGATTAATAACAATCCAGAAATAGAGGATTATGTTGAAGAATCTACTGAAGACGATTCTAGGAAGACATCTGAATCAAAATATGGTCTTAGAGTACAGGGACGTTTTTTCTTTTGGTTTAGAAGCAAAAATTAAAAACATAATTTCTGGAAATTAAAACGTCGAACGCGAAGAAGAATTCGACGTTCTGTGGTTGTTTAAAAGAAAAAAAAATTAAAAAAAAGGAACAACATCCAAGCCAGTATAAGACTGACATTTTATGGGTTGATTTAAATGAAAAATAAACAAATAATTGCTAGCGATACAACGTCCTTCTTTTGTTATGGTTGACGTCATATTAATTAAATCAATATTTAGTATTTATTTATTTTGTATTGGATGTCGCCTCTTTCCTTTGGGACGTTATGTGATTACGATCATCATGTGATAATTTTCCTCAGTATTATGGTTTATGATAACAGTTGAAAAATTGTTATTTTTATACTTAATTTTGACATCAAAAACAACCTTTATGACTTAGAAACTAGTTTGGAATCATGCTTTTGCTTATGTTTTGGGAATAAGAGAGTTGGATAGGTTTTATGCTTGGTTTTCCTTGTTTTGCAAGAATTTAGATGAACTAGATGAAAGAAGATGAAGTAGTAAAGAGCTGGAATCAAGAAAGGAAGTGAAAGTGCTTAAAAGAAGAGTCGTAGTCACCGCTGAGCGCCAATTTTACTACTAAGCGGCACTCTGAAGTCCCGCAGTTACCGCTGAGGGCTAAAACTACAGCTGAGCGTCAATTCTAAAGACCCGCACTTATCGCTGAGCGGCAAAAGTGCCGCTGAGCGCCATTAATTTGGGCTTGGGCCTATTTTTTGTAATCCTTAGGAAACTATATAAGGTTTTAGTCGAATTAGAGTTAGTATCTTTGACAGAAAGAGACGAAATCACACTTTCTTCAGCCCTTGGAGGAGGATTTTGGATGCTCAAGCTCTATTCTTCAACTTCTAGGGTTCTATCTTTCATTCTTTCATTGTTTTTCATCTAGTTTCACGATGTCTATGGTGAACTAAACCTACATTGTTGTTGGGGAACCGATGTAATCCTTTGAAACTCTCATGTATTGAATTGGTTCTTTAATCGATATGCTTTCTTTCATTAATTGTTAGGGTTTTTCTTCTATACTCTATGCATGCTTTGTTTAACTCATTCAATTGCATGATCATTGATGTTATTTGTATGGACACATATAAGTACATATAGAACTGAGGAAATTCTCCCAAGAGCAATATTACCTAGACATAGGGATAGGAGGATTGGTTGCCTTTAAGTTTCTGTGCGAATGTAATGCATAAATAATTGCTAAGGAGACAAGACATTGTAAACTAGTGATTAAGAGTAGGCTTTCTTTACGAGACATCGGGTTAAGGTAAATTAGAAAGTGACATTAACATTAATGAAGAAAGATGAATTCTTGAATACATGAGAATGGATAGGATGAATCGGAAACCCCAACAACATAATCATTCATATTCTACATCAATCGTTTTTGCATCTTTCTATTCCATTGATCAAAACTTTGCATTCATGTTTATTTTTTGTAATTCAACAACAATGTTTTCGTTTGCAAGTCTAATTTAATCAACAAATCACAAAACTGTTTAGGTCGTGAGTCCTTTGGGAAACGATACTTGGTCTTACCATTTTATTATTACTTGATATGATTTGGTACACTTGCCGAGTGTTAAGACACGTCCAACCCCAACTTGTTCGACGTTCTATATTGTTTTAAACGTCGACCCCATAAAGTGTGTGATGTTCTGTTTGGTTTATAAGAGAAAAAAAATAAAGAATTAAAAAGGGATTTACTCTTTGGCTTCATGCTGGGATATAAAACGTCGAATATTTGTCATGGTTGACGTCAAATGTGGGTAGGAGTAATACTACTAGAAGCAAACCAATATTTTGTTATTTTTTTATTTTAAATTGAACGTTAGATGTTTCTTAAGATGACATTATGTGATTCTAAGGTCATTGTTTTACGTCGATCTGAGCCTTATTTGACGTTAATACATTTTAGATTACGTCGATATGATCCTTGTTTGACGTTAATATATTTTAGACGGCGAACTGTTTTAGTAAAGGACATGGAGCGATTCAATTTATTTACGAAAATGCCACCGGTCATTTATAACGTCGTATTTTGCGTTCTTCGACGTTGTCCGTGTGACGTTATACGTTGTTTTTGTACTAGTGTCTCCATGCTTTGTTTGTCAAGAATGGTAATCGGTGTTTTTTTCCAAGGAGACATCCTTCGCATGATTCATTATTCTCTTTCAAGCATGGAATCTCTCATCATGTTTTTCTCATATAAAAGATTTAAGGGATGTGTGTTGAAGTTACCAAATCTCCTATGCCAAAACCATGAGTCATCAACTTCTACCTTCATGGCAATATTAGTTCCAGGTTTGAAGCTTATAGGAAACCTTCTATTTCTCTTCTCCCTTTTTACTTGGTCAATTTCCATCATTTTACTATCATAAATTTTGCATGTATCTTTCTCAAAATGAAGAGAATATCCATTCTCCATCATTTGGCCAATACTTAAAGGATTCTCTTTAAGATTAGGAACTAGTAAAACATCCTTGATGAATTTCATACCTTTCTTTGTCTCCACCATGACTGTTCCTTTGCCTCGAGACTCCATTGTGGTGCCATTTCCTAGCTGAACTTTGACATTGATAGATTTATAAATGTCTTTGAAAATACTTTGATCTTTTGCCATGTGATTACTGCATCCACTATCCAAGTACCAAATCCTGATGGAAGCATGCCTAGGGTTGGAACTCGCAGGTAGCAACTCCAAACAACAAGCAATGATGGTGTGCGGAATGAATGAAGATGAGTGGTGTTTTGGTGTGTTGTTAATGGAAGGAGTGTATGTAGAGACCTCTCAGCTCCGAAGGCCTTCCTACTATGGAAGGAAGCTAGAGGAAAGGGTAGAGAAAGTGAAGAGAAAGAGTAACTCAAGAGCATTTAGGGCTGGAAATAAATTCTGCAGCATTTTACTAAAGCTCAAAAGTGAAAATTTCAAAGGAGAGACCCTCTTATTTATAGGTGAAGAGGGGCCTCACTTCTGGCCTAATTTCCCTCCAAAAATCAAATACAAGTTGAGCTTGGGCACCAAGTTAGCTGTGACATGCTTCCCACTCCAAGCACACAAGGAAAGCATGTGAAATTCAAAAATCTGATGCGCAGTGGTTGGGCCAGGCAAATTTTTGGCTGGGCCATTTCAGAATCTAGAAGGCAATTTTCTTCATGTTTCCAATCCGGAAGCCAAGTTGTTAAATACAAAATTCACCTCCTTTTCTCCCTTTTTTAGCTCCTTTGCTTTCCTTGGCTTCTCATGCTTCTTGGGTGGATAAACCATGGTCTCCAAGCTTTATTTAGACCCTACAAAACAACATATGAACATATTTAAAAATAGTCCTTCTAAGTCTTAGAGAAAGAAAATCAAGAATGCTAGTTAGGTTTCCATCATACCCTCCCTCTTGAAAAACGATTTGTCCTCAAATCGGAAGGTATAAAGAAGCACAACTTGGTTTATTTCTTCCCTCCTGGATCAAAAGTATATCTACAACAAACAAAGATGAACATTATTAAAAGGATGTATCCAAAGAAAACAATACAAAATGAAGGCCTTTTGAAAAAGATTTTCTTAGATGTATCCTTGGCCTTTGTTTTATTTTTTCTTTCACTTTGTTTTGAACATTCCCCTTCATTATATGATGAAACAAAGTGATTTTTTTGAGAAGAAGATTCAAGGTATTTACCTTTGGATGAAGAATTTAAAAGTATGCATACCTTCTTCTCCTTTCTCTTTTCTCCTTTAGAAGGTTGTTTATCCAACCTTTCTTCTTCTTTTCTTTCTTTTTGAATTTTCATTTTTATTTTTATTTCATGATCTTTCACTTGTTGAGGTCTAAGAGGAATCAAAATTATTTTCCTTCCTTTGTTGAGAAAAGTTATTTTATTGGTGTAGCCATCATGAGTGCAGTTATGATCATATTGTTATGGCCTACCTAGTAGAACATGCCATGCATCCATTGGCACAACTGTTAACCCTCGGCAAGTGTAACCAAATCGTATCAAGTAATAATAAATGGTAAGACCAAGTATCGTTTCCCAAAAGGACTCACGGCCTAAACAATTATGTGATTTGTTGATTAAATTAGACTTGTGAACAAATTCTTATAGATTTAAATGCAAATACTAAAAAGTAAATATGAATGCATGTATTGATCAATTGAACAAAAGAAGCAAAATGTGATTGAAATACTAAAAAGTAAATATGAATGCATGTATCCCAAGGCCCATTAAAATGGCACTCAGCGATAATTACCGCTCAGCATTAAGTGCGGTTCTTCTATTTGACGCTCAGTTGCAGTTTTACTTCTCAATGGTGACTACAGGACTTCAGAGTGCCGCTTAGCGGTAATTTCTGCTGAGCGGTACTTGCGGCTCTTCTTTTATGTACTTTTTCTTCCTTTTCTGACTCCAACTTATGGCTACTTCACTTCTTCCGTTCAATTCATCTTAAAACCTGCAAAAACAAGGAAAACCAAGCATAAAACCCATCCAACTCTCTTATTTCCAAAACATAAGCAAAAGCATGATTACAAGCTAGTTTCTAAGTCATAAAGGTTGTCTTTAAGGTCAAAATTAAGTCTCAAAATAACAGTTTTTCAAATGTTATCAACAACATCACATAAAATTGTTTCTTCATAGGTTCCAATGGAGATAGGTATGTTTACTTGTGTTTTGACTACTATTTCTTCATCCTCTTTTATCCACTGAAGCTTGTAAGGCATTGATAACGATTCAATTTACCGTTATTTGATACTTAATTTTGATACTAAAAACACCCTTTTTGACTGAGAAACTAGCTTGGAATCATAGTTTTGATGAATAAGAGAGTTGAAGGTGAATTTAATGGCTTTATGCTATATTTTAGTGTTTTTTAATAGGAATTGAGATTATTTGGAAGAAGAGTTGAAGTAGTAAGGAGTTGGCACTCAAGAAGAACTGGAAAAGCATCAAGAAAGGAGGATCGCAGCAGCGCCACTTTAGGGGCCCTCAGTGCCAGAGTACGCTGTCTCATGCTTGGCTGCCTTTTTTTGGAGCCCTCAGTGCAAGATACCCCTGGCTCGCGCCCGGGGGCCGTTTTCAGGGGAGTTGAGCGCAACTTCCTCGAGTCGCACCATGATAATAGTTGAAAAACTGTTATTTTTATGATTAAAATTGACACTAAAAGCAACCTTTATACTTAGAAACTAGCTTGAAATCATGCTTTTCTTCATATTATTAGAAATAAGAGAGCTGGACAGGTTTATGCTTGATTTCAGTGTTTTTATGCAGGTTTTAAGGTGAATTTGGTGAAAGAAGTGAAGAAGGAGAGAGATGAAATCAGAAAAGACATCAAAAAGTGCAAAAGGAGAAGTCGAAGTCACCGCTCAGGGGCAGTTTACCGTTGAGCGGCACTCATGCACTCACGGGAGATCCGCTGAGGGGAAAAAACAAGACACGCAGTTACCGCTGAGCGGCACTTTAATGGGCTTGGACCTAAGTTTTTGTAATTTACGAATGATATTTAAGCTTTAGGGTTTCCTAGGGTTAGGTATCTTTGGCTGGAACGAAGCAAACACTCTCTCTTCCACCCCTTTGAAGGAGGATCTTGGATGTTGAGGCTTCCTCTTCACCTTTTTAGGGTTTATTCTTTCATTCTTTCATTGTAATTCATCTAGGTTCACCATGAATATGGTGAACTAAACTCTGTATGTTTGTTGGGGAATCAATGTAATCTTGTGAAGCTCTCATATATGGAATCTGTTTTTACATCTTTTAATTAAGATTTATGCTTTCTTTCATCATTAGTTAGGGTTTTTCCTCTTTGCTTAATGCTTGCATTGTTTAACTCATTCGATGCATGATTATTGGTTTTGTCGATACGGGCACGTACGGGGAAGTCTAGATCCGGGGAATTTCTCCCAATATGATATTGGTTGTCGTTAAGCTCCTGCACTTATGAACTGATCATTAGGAATGCTAGGAATTGTATGAACTCGTGATTAGGGAGAAGCCTTCTAGAAAGGTACTTTAGAGAGTGGCATTAACAATGGTGATTTGAATGTTGAATTCCTAAAATATATGAGAGTGGATAAGATGAAATTGACCCCCAACAACATATTCATACATAAATTTCATTGAAAGTGTTTATCTTTTGTTTTGCCATTGATCAAAACCTAATGCATACATATTTAATTTTCGTCTTTTGCATATAAAATCCAAATATTTCGTCTTTAAGTCTTAGCTAATCAAGAAACCACACAACTAAACTAGGCCGTGAGTCCTTTGGGAAGAACGATACTTGGTCTTACCAAGTTTATTACTTGAACGATTCGGTCACACTTGCCGATTGAAAAACAAGTTTGTGACATCATAATTTGGTGTTCATAAATTTGTCCATCAAGTTTTTGGCGCCGTTGCCGGGGACTCTGGTTTAACTAGTTAATTTGTGTGATTATTGATTATCTTTGACTTGTTTTTTTAATTTTTAATTTAAATTTCGAATTTTTTATTTTCTGTTTATATTTTTCAGTTTGTATTTTATTTTATTTTATTTTATTTTATTTTTCTATTTTTATTTTTCTGTTTTCTGTTTTTATTTCATCTTCTTATCTCTGATCTTATATCTTCTTTTATATCTTTTTGTGCTAACAATTGTTTTTAGGGTTTTGTGCCTAATGTCTGCAGAATGCAATTTGGTCAAGACTTTAACTATATGGGCACTCAATTCTACCAAAGTAATCTCAACCACTGGTGGGAACCTCGCTCAAGCATGGATCAAAGCCAATTTTGGCAAGCTGCTGGACAATTTGAGAACCAACCACAACAACAATGGCAGCAACAACGCTTTCTATCAGGAAGTTTGGATAGGTTGGAGGACACCCTTCAACGATTTTTGAAAAATTCCGACTCTACTCAGAAAAGCATTGAAGAATCATGTAAAAGAATGGAGATGCAACTTCGTTACGTCAGTCAGAGATTGAATGATGATGTTAATACTGAAGTTAACCTTAAGGAGGAAGGGCAAGTCATTATCTCTGAAAGTGACAAGATTCTTGATGAGGAAAAATTAGAGGGAGATGAGGAAAGGGTAGAGAGAAAAGAGAAAGAAGAGTTGAGTGAGAAAGATAAAGATGAAGAAAAAGAAAAAGAAGTGGTTGAGAGAGAAGAGAGAAAGGAAATTTGTGTGAAAATAAAGAAGTTGAGGAGAAAAAGAGAAGGGAAGAAAAAAATAAAAGAAAAGAAAAAGAGAAATTTTAGGGAGAGAAAAAGGAAGAAAAAGAAGATGAGAGGAAAGAAGAAGAAATCATATGAAAAATCCCATCCTCATCTAAAGAAGAATCATGGGAAGGAAAAGAAATTCAAGTGCTTTATGGAAATCTTCAAGAAATTGGAGATTAAAGTTCCTATGATTGAGACATTGCAACAGGTTCCTGGTTTTATCAAATTCCTGAAGAAGTTCAGTAGAAAGAAGAAAAAGAAGAAAGAACATGAGCTTGGGTCAAGCTAGTGACGTTAAAAGAGCGCTTGCTGGGAGGCAACCCAGTGATTTAAGAACTTTTAATTTTTGTTTTGGTGATGTAATTTTGAACTTTTGGGTATTTTTGTTTTTGTTATAAGTTTGTTACATGGATATAGCATCTACTAAAGGATGCTAGGTGGATATAGCATCTACTAAAGGATGCTAAGTTTGTAACACCTATTGATGGGTGTTGGTAACATTGTAACACCTACTGATGGGTGTTGGTGAGAAAACTTGGCACCTACTGTGGGTGTTGGTAAGTTTGTAACACCTACTGATGGGTGTTGGTAGATTTTGGGTCAGGCTCGTGACGTTAAACAAGCGCTACCTGGGAGGCAACCCAGTTGATTGAATATTTCTGTTTGTTTCGTTTTAGTTGCATAATAGGGTTTGCATAAGTAATCTGAACATTGAATTGCAGGGAACCAGTGAGGGGCATGTATGGGAGGCACGTAGGTTAAGAAAAGAAGGAGAAGAGCACATCACGAAAGTGCCGCTGAGCGGTACTCTCGCAGAATGGGCTTTAGTTCCCCTTAGCGGGATCCGAGCCCATTAGGGTATTTTTAAACCCTAAGCTGCGCAATTTCTCATACTTTCAGGCTCTTCTCTGCACAAACACTCCCACATACCTTATCCAAGGTTTTCCACATATTTTCACTCTTCCCTCTTAAGAAAATTTCTCTTCCACTCACTTTTTCATTAGTGTGCCATCAAAGTTTGGGGTTGGATGAGAGCATTCTAGCTTGGAAGCATTCTCATTGCATCTAGTATCTCCACCCAAGTAAGTAAAATGCATTTTGTTCATTCTAGGGTTTTTGATTTTGAATAAGATTGTCAAAGCATGAAGATTTAGGGGTTTTGATTTCTTTGTATGATTTGATGATATATTTGATGTTTGAACCGATTAAACTACATGATTATGAACTGGAAAACTGAAAATTGCATTTGGGTGGAGTTAGGAAAGTTTTAAAACAGGTTTTTCAAAAATCTGCAGAGTTACCGCTGAGGGGTAAACTGCCGCTGAGCGGCACTCTGCCAGATTTGGTTTTTCTGGTTTTTTGTGATCTGGAATGTGGTACTGGCGGCGCTGAGGGGGAATTCTGGCCCTCAGCGGTGATTTAGCTTCGAAAGGAGTTGTGTTCTGTGTGTTACTAATGATTAACATCATGTTCTGTGGTTTTGTTTGTGTTTTGAATGTAGGAATGGCAACCTCATCAGGAAAAAGATTGAAAACCATGGCAACCAAGAGAAAGGAAAAGGAACCAGAGCAACCCCAATCTAGCAGGTTCCTCTCTAGGAAACATGAGAAGCACTTTAGGGTGGTTCAGGACAGGAGACTTCTGATAGAGAGAAAGGTTGGAATGATACCTAACTTTGCTCCTCAATTTGGAGAGCAAGTGTTGGGGAATGATTGGGGAAAGCTAGCCACATATCCTGCACCTGCCAACATAGCTGTGGTAAAGGAATTCTACACCAATGCAAAGAAGATTGGTGATTATCCAGCTGAGAATTATTTAGGCTATGTCAGAGGCCATGCTATCAGGTATGATCCTGATTCTATCAATAACTTCTTGGACACTGTGTGGGCTGGTGAGCAGTGCCATTTTGCTCTTTGCATGGAGGAAGGTGCTGATTATGAGGATGTGGAGAGAGTACTATGCATACCTAGAGGACACTTCCAAAGGAATCGATCTGGCTCAGTGGTTAATATTAGGAGGACGGATTTGACTCCTCTTGCAAAGTATTGGATGGCGTTTTCTCATGCCAACATTCAGCCATGTTCACATGTGTCAGATATTACTCTCAGCAGGGCACTATTCATCTACTGTGCTATCAGAAACTTAAATGTTAATATTGGGCAGGTGATAGCTGATGAGATTAGTGTATGTGCTAACACCTCAAACAACAAAGCACCACTAGGATATCCTTCTTTGATCACTCACCTTTGCAAGCTAGCTGGGGTGGACACTTCTGTTCCACCATTTGAGAGGCCAAGAAAAGCTATTGATGAGGCCTATTACAGACAGTACTGTGGAGGTGAGGATGCAGCTCAGCCAGTTCCACCACGCCGGGCTCGTAGAGAGAGAGGGCCAGCACAGAGCCAGACGTCTGCTGATACACATGAAGCAGAACCATTCCAGATGAGGGACATGTATATGTCTCTTATAGGTGCTCAGTTGCAGTCCATTCACAGAGGGCAGGTGGCCACTGCTGAGATGATTGTGGGGATGTATGATACACCTCCAGCCCACAGGTGGACTATGGATGAATTCCATAATGTGGTGGCTTGGCCAGAGGAACCAGTGCATGGAGGAGGAGCTGGAGCAGCTGAAGCTTCAGCTAGAGATATGGAAGAAGATGAAGCTGATGAGGAGGATGCATTTGAAGATGATGAAGATGAAGAGGAAGAGGAAGATACAGAGGACAGCTCAGACTGATAAGGAGCTGAGATAGCATTTACTGATAAATGCTATCATATGATCATGCTTTTGTGGTTTAAGTTTTCTGAACTTATTTGTTTTTGTTTTTAGATTAGGGTTTGATGTACTCTATCGAAAACCTGGTTTCTTGTGATGGTTTGCTATTAACTGTGATTGTGTGATAAGTAATACTGAATGATGCTTATGATTAATTGATGTTGAGATGATGTGCACATTAAAATGCTTATACAGGTGATTCACAAGCTTTGTGAACAAATGCATGATATCATGATTGTGATTGTGAAATTAAGCAGGATGTGTATGTCAAATGTGAATGAGCTGATATGTGAGATTTTGAGCTCCAGCGTTGTTATTGTTGAATGCTATTACTTTGAAAGCATGAATGATTTTGCCCAGGTTTTCTATGATTGAAGCAATTGCTTGTTTTGCATCATATGATCAAGGCCGTTTGTTGGAAACCTTTTTATTGGCCAAATTCATCAAATTAGCCCACTAAAAGAGAACACTTTGTGTTTTATCCTTTTGAACCCTTAGCCTTGAACATACACTGAAACCTTTGATTGAAAAATCTTTACCTTGAGTTAAGTAGAAGATCTTGTGTGGTATTGTTAATTGTTCAAGTTTGGGGTTGTTGGGAAAACATGAAAAGCATTGAGCTAAGAGCTAAAAAGTAAGAATATGCAAAGAAAAAGAAAAGAAAAGAAAAAGAAGCAAAGCTCAATGCAAAGGCAAAAGAAAGTTAGGAAAGAATAAGATGATTGTGTTGTATGATTCTCTTAACTCAAGGGTTTTGTGATCTAGAAAAACCAATTTTCTTGTTAGCCCAGCCACGTTATAAGCCATAGAAAAGTCCTTTTGATGATGCATGCTTGTGAATGTTTTTGATTGTGGTAAAATGAAAGGCAAAAATTGATTCATGTGACATTGTGATAGTAGAGTGAATGAGTGATTACCTCTTACACACTTGAGTGTGAGTAAAACACTTGACTTAGTGAGGAAATATTCCATGAACACATGAACATCCATGCTTAATTGATTGATCATTCATGAAAAATAGCATTTGTTGGAATTTAAATGACTTTGCGAACACTAAAGCATGTGCACATCTTGATTGAATTCTTGGTCATAAGTTTGAGTAAAGTTGTTATTTATCTTGAAAAAGAGGATTTTTGAATGAGTGAACCATATATGAATTGGTTGAAGATTGAGTTACATCTTATTTGCTTGAGGACAAGCAAAGTTTTAAGTTTGGGGTTGTGATAACAGTTGAAAAACTGTTATTTTTATGATTAAAATTGACACTAAAAGCAACCTTTATACTTAGAAACTAGCTTGAAATCATGCTTTTCTTCATATTATTAGAAATAAGAGAGCTGGACAGGTTTATGCTTGATTTCAGTGCTTTTGTGCAGGTTTTAAGGTGAATTTGGTGAAAGAAGTGAAGAAGGAGAGAGATGAAATCAGAAAAGACATCAAAAAGTGCAAAAGGAGAAGCCTAAGTCACCGCTCAGCGGCAGTTCACCGCTCAGCGGCACTCAGGCACTCACGGGAGATCCGCTGAGGGGCAAAATGGCCGCTGAGGGGAGAAAACAAGACACGCACTTACCGCTGAGCGGTATTTTACCGCTGAGCGGCACTTTAATGGGCTTGGACCTAAGTTTTTGTAATTTACGAATGGTATTTAAACTTTAGGGTTTCCTAGGGTTAGGTATCTTTGGCTGGAACGAAGCAAACGCTCTCTCTTCCACCCCTTTGAAGGAGGATCTTGGATGCTGAGGCTTCCTCTTCACCTTTTTAGGGTTTATTCTTTCATTCTTTCATTGTAATTCATCTAGGTTCACCATGAATATGGTGAACTAAACTCTGTATGTTTGTTGGGGAATCAATGTAATCTTGTGAAGCTCTCATATATGGAATCTGTTTTTACATCTTTTAATTAAGATTTATGCTTTCTTTCATCATTAGTTAGGGTTTTTCCTCTTTGCTTAATGCTTGCATTGTTTAACTCATTCGATGCATGATTATTGGTTTTGTCGACACGGGCACGTACGGGGAAGTCTAGATCCGGGGAATTTCTCCTAATATGATATTGGTTATCGTTAAGCTCCTGCACTTATGAACTGATCATTAGGAATGCTAGGAATTGTATGAACTCGTGATTAGGGAGAAGCCTTCTAGAAAGGTACTTTAGAGAGTGGCATTAACAATGGTGATTTGAATGTTGAATTCCTAAAATATATGAGAGTGGATAAGATGAAATTGACCCCCAACAACATATTCATACATAAATTTCATTGAAAGTGTTTATCTTTTGTTTTGCCATTGATCAAAACTTCATGCATACATATTTAATTTTCGTCTTTTGCATATAAAATCCAAATATTTCGTCTTTAAGTCTTAGCTAATCAAGAAACCACACAACTAAACTAGGCCGTGAGTCCTTTGGGAAGAACGATACTTGGTCTTACCAAGTTTATTACTTGAACGATTCGGTCACACTTGCCGATTGAAAAACAAGTTTGTGACATCATAATTTGGTGTTCATAAATTTGTCCATCACACCACACTTGCTTGTCCTTTGAGCTGACCTTGAGCACCAATTCTGACCCACACACCGCTGGGCGCCATAAGTGGGACGCTGAGCGCCAATCTTGTGGGCTTGGACCTATTTTCTATTATTTTTATGTTCTATTTAAGGACTTGGACGTCCTAGGGTTCACATCTTTGGACGAAATAGGCTCAGAAACACATTCTTTGCTCCCTTGAATGTCAATGGTGAACTAAACTCTATTTGTTGTTGGGGATGATGTAACCTTTGTGAACTCTCATGTATTGAATTGGTTCTTGATTATATATGCTTCTTTCATTAATTGTGTGGGTAATTCTTCTTTACGTAATTGATGGACAAATTTATGAACACCAAAATATGATGTCACAAACTTGTTTTTCAATCGGCAAGTATGACCGAATCGTGCAAGTAATAAATTTGGTAAGACCAAGTATCGTTCTTCCCAAAGGACTCACGGCCTAGTTTAGTTGTGTGGTTTATTGATTAACTATGACTTAAAGACGAAAATTAAATATGTATGCATGAAGTTTTTATCAATGGCAAAAAGCAAAAGATAAACACTTTCAATGAAATATATGTGATGGACAAATTTGTAAGCACCAAAATATGATGTCACAAACTTGTTTCACAATCGGCAAGTATGACCGAATCGTTCAAGTAATAAACTTGGTAAGACCAAGTATCGTTCTTCCCAAAGGACTCACGGCCTAGTTTAGTTATGTGATTTGTTGATTAGCAAAGACTTACAAACAAAATAATTGGATTTTAATATGCAAAACGAAAAATAAACATGTATGCATGAAGTTTGATCAATGGCAAAGACAAAAGATAAACACTTTCAATGGAATATATGAATATGTTGTTGGGGGTCAATTTCATCTCATCCACTCTCATACATTTTAGGAATTCAACATTCAAATCATCAATGTTAATGCCACTCTCTAAAGTACCATTCTAGATGGCTTCTCCCTAATCACGAGTTCATACAATTCCTAGCATTCCTAATGATTAGTTCATAAGCGCAGGAGCTTAACGACAACCAATATAATATTGGGAGAAATTCCCCGGATCTAGACTTCCCCGTACGTGCCCGTATCGACAAAACCAATAATCATGCATTAGAATGAGTTAAACAATGCAAGCATTAAGCAAAGAGGAAAAACCCTAACTAATGATGAAAGAAAGCATATATCTTAATTCAAAGATGCAAGCATAAATTCCATATATGAGAGCTTCAAGAGATTACATTGATTCCCCAACAAACATACAAGGTTTAGTTCACCATATTCATGGTGAACCTAGATGAATTACAATGAAAGTATGAAAGAATAAACCCAATAAAGGTGAAGAGGTAGCCTGAGCATCCAAGATCCTCCTTCAAAGGGGTGGAAGAGAGAGTGTTTGCCTCGTTTCTGCCAAAGATACTAACTCTAGGACGTGCAAGTCCTTATATACTATTCTAGAATTACAAAAGATTACAAAAGTCCAAGTCCATAAAAGTGTCGCTCAGCGGTAAATACCGCTCAGCGGTGGTTGCGTGACTCGTTTCTTCCCCTCAGTGGCCATTTTGCCCCTCAGCGTGACTCCCGCAACCTCCTGAGTGCCGCTCAGCGGTAAATTGCCGCTGAGCGGTGCCTTCGGCTTCTACTTTTGCACTCTTTCTTGTCTTTTCTAATGTCATCTCTCTCCTTCTTCACTTCTTTCACCAAATTCACCTCAAAACCTGCACAAAAACACTTAAATCAAGCATAAACCTGTCCAGCTCTCTTATTTCTGAAAATATGGATAAAAGGCATGATTTCAAGCTAGTTTCTAAGTCTAAAGGTTGCTTTTAGTATCAATTTTAAGCATGAAAATAACAGTTTTTCAACTGTTATCAATATGTATGACTATGTTGTTGGGGGTCAATTTCATCTTATCCACTCTCATATATTTTAGGAATTCAACATTCAAATCATCATTGTTAATGCCATTCTCTAAAGTACCTTTCAAGAAGGCTTCTCCCTAATCACGAGTTCATACAATTCCTAGCATTCCTAATGATCAGTTCATAAGTACAGGAGCTTAACGACAACCAATATAATATTGGGAGAAATTCCCCGGACCTAGACTTCCCCGTACGCGCCCGTATCGACAAAACCAATAATCATGCATCGAATGAGTTAAACAATGCAAGCATTACGCAAAGAGGAAAAACCCTAACTAATGATGAAAGAAAGCATAGATCTTAAATAAAAGATGTAAAAACAAATTCCATATATGAGAGCTTCAAAAGATTACATTGATTCCCCAACAAACATACAGAGTTTAGTTCACCATATTCATGGTGAACCTAGATGAATAACAATGAAAGAATGAAAGATAAAACCCTAAAAAGGTGAAGAGGAAGCCTCAACATCCAAGATCCTCCTTCAAAGGGGTGGAAGAGAGAGTGTTTGCTTTGTTCCAGCCAAAGATACCTAACCCTAGGAAACCCTAAAGCTTATATATTATTCGTAAATTACAGAAAATTAGGTCCAAGCCCATAAAAGTGCCTCTCAGCGGTAAAGTACCGCTCAGCGGTAAGTGCGTGAGTTGGTTTCTTCCCCTCAGCGGCCATTTTGCCCCTCAACGGACCTCCCGTGACTTCCTGAGTACCGCTCAGCGGTAAACTGCTGCTGAGCGGTGACTTCGGCTTCTCCTTTTGCACTTTTTGATGTCTTTTCTGATTTCATCTCTCTCCTTCTTCACTTCTTTCACTAAATTCACCTTAAAACCTGCACAAAAACACTGAAATCAAGCATAAACCTGTCCAGCTCTCTTATTTCTGAAAATATGAATAAAAGTATGATTTCAAGCTAGTTTCTAAGTATAAAGGTTACTTTTAATATCAATTTTAAGCATGAAAATAACAGTTTTTCAACTGTTATCAGTAATGCTGGCTTCGTTTAACTCATTCTTTAGCATGATGTATGATTTGCATGAGTACCAGAAGGTATCTTACAATTCATGATCCGGAGAATTATTCCCAGAAGCAGTATTGCTCAGGAATGGGGGTATGAGTTCTAGTTGTCTTAAGTTTCTGTTGTTTAGAATTAATTATTAGGAATGCTAAAAATCGTATGAGCTAATAGGTAAGGATAGGCTTTCTTCGCCGAGGAATTGGGCTTTAAGTATTTTAGAGAGTGACATTGACATTAATGAAGAAGTAGAATTCATATATGCATGAGAGTAAACTAGGTGAAATCTAACCCCAACAACATATTCATTCCATTATATCAAACTCGTTCATCTTTGCACTTTTTTCTAATTGATCAAATTGCATGCATATTTACTTTTCAGTATTTGCATTCTAAACCTAAAAGAGTTTGTTTTCAAGTCTTATTTAATCAAGAAATCACATAACTGTTTAGGCCGTGAGTCTTTGTTTGATAAATCGGCAAGTGTACCGAATCGCACAAGTAATATAAAATAGTAAGACCAAGTATCGCGTCCCAAAGGACTCTCAGCACTAGACAGTCGTGTGAGAACTCGATTAATTAAGACTTAAAGAAAATGAGATAATTGGTTTCAGATGCAAAGACAGAAAATTAAATATGAATGCAATTTGATCAATACCAGAATAACAAAGTGAAAAACGGATGTTGTTTAATATGAGATGAATATGTTGTTGGGTTAAATTTCACCAAGTTTCCTCTCATGTATGTAAGAATTCTTCTTTATGCATTAATGTTAACATCACTCACTAAATCACTTAAACCCGATCCCTCGGCGAAATAAGCCTGTCCTCAATCACCAGACATGCAATTCCTAGCATTCCTAGCAATTAAATGTGAAGATCAAGAGCTTTAAGACGACCAAGACTCATACCCTCATCCCTGAGAAATATTACGCTTGGGAGAATTCAACAAGAACCTGAATTGTAAGGAACCTCCCTACAGTCATGCAATTCATACATCATGCTATGAATGAGTTAAACAAAGCATGTAATAAGCACAGATGAATTACTCTAACAATTAATGAAAAAGCATATATTATTAAGAATCAATTCAAATACAAGAGAGTTCACAAGGTTACATCATCCCCCAACAACAAATAGAGTTTAGTTCACCATAGACATAATGAAACTAGATGAATAATGGAAAAGCATGAGATAGTAAAACCCTAAAAGTAGAGGATGGAAGCTCCCGCATCCAAATCCGCCTTCAAAGAGTGGAAGAATGTGTTGTTGTGCTGCTCCAACTAGAGATACAAAACATAGGACGCCTGGGTCCTTTAAATAGAGCGAAGACAGAACACAAACAAAGCCCAACCCGTGTCGCTGGCGCTCAAGCGCCCTACTTAGGGCACGCGGGCGGTGAGCGGTGGTCTTCCACGCTCAAGCCTCAAAGAGGACGCCTAAGCTTCGTGCTTCTGGCGCTCAAGCGCTGTTAACACTTCGACAAGTGTACCGAATTGTATCAAGTAATAATAAAATGGTAAGACCAAGTATCCTTTCCCAAACTACTCACGGCCTAAAGAGTTATGTGATTTCTTGATTAAATTAGACTTGTAAACAAAATCATTGTGTTTGAATTGCGGAAAATAAACATGAATGCAAGTTTTGATTAATTGGATTGAAAGAAGCAAAAGAGATTGATGTAAAAAATGAATGATTATGTTGTTGGGATTTTCGACTTATCGTATCCACTCTCATGTATTCATGAATTCATCTTTCTTCATTAATGTTAATTCCACTTTCTAATTTACCTTAAACCCGATGTCTCGGTGAAGAAAGCCTAATTCTAATCACTAGTTTACAATGTCTTGTCTCCCTAGCAATTATTCATGCATTACATTCGCACAGAAGCTTAAAGGCAACCAGTCGTCCTATCCTCTGTCTAGGTGAAGAAAGTGTGATTTCGCCTCTTTCTGTCCAAAGATATCAATCCTAGGTCGACTAAAACCTTATATAGTTTATTAAAAATTACAGAAAATTGGCCCAACCCCAATTAAATGGCGCTCAACGGCAGTTTGGCGCTCAGAGGTAAGTGCGGTTCTTCAGAATGACGCTTAACGGCAGTTTTAACCCTTAGCGGTGACTACGGTGCTTCAGAATGCTGCTTAGCGGTAAAAGTTACGCTCAGCGGTGACTGCGGCTTCCACTTTTACTTCCTTTCCTGAGTCCAGCTCCTTACTACTTCAATTCTTTCATCTAATTCATCTTAATTCCTGCCAAAACAAGGAAAACCAAGCATAAAACCCATCCAACTCTCTTATTTCCAAAACTTAAGCAAAAACATGATTCCAACTAACTTCTAAGTCATAAAGGTTGTTTTTAATATCAAAATTAAGTATAAAAATAATGGTTTTTCAACCGTTATCACAACCCCAAAGTTAAATGATGGACGAGCGTCCAAGGAGATGACGAATGTGCGTGTCGCGAGCTCCTTCGAAGCTTCTTCCAGAGATGAACGCAGCGGAATGAAATGGAAGTTCGAGATTTGCAGGGAAAAATGAGGTTGAATACAGGGAACCCTAGGATCTAGGATTAATCGGTGGAGAACCGAGAAGTACGAATAAAATCCTAGGATTGGGAAGAGACGCGATTTGGACCAATTAAACGGTGGTAAATGGAGATTGAACGGTGGAAAAGTGGTTTTTAATGGTGAAACATGGAGTATGATCGGTGGAAAATGGTGGTAGAGGGTGGAAACCCTAGAAGAAGATGATGAAGTGTGGAGAATGAAGAGAAAATACCTGCGAAGATCCGTGTGGAGTGCGGATATGTGGTTTGGTGACGATGAGCGTATCGAGAGAGAGAAGGAGACGCTCTGAATGTGAGAGGCAGGCGCGATGGATGAATAAGGGTGAAAAATGAGAGGCGCGGTTCTGCGAGAGTGAAGGAGAATTCAAGATGTGGCTGCTGACGCGTGCCGAAGGAGGATGTGGCGCTGATGCGTCCACGGTGAAGGGTGATGTGTTAGTGTGGAGTGTGAGAGAGAAGCACGGTGGAAATTGGAAAAATGAAAGTGAGAGAGGTGCTTGGAAGGTGGCTAGAGGGAGTCTCTGGACTCTCTAGCCTATGACTTTCAAGAGAGAATAATTTCTGATTTCAGAAAATTCAATTCTCATTAATCTCAAAAGTGCCAATTACAATAAAGAAGCTGGGTATTTATAGTAACCCATGCTCCTTACAAGCTAACCTATAAAAGGTAAAAATACAAATAAGAACTACGTCGGGCAGGATTACACCATACCCTCCCTCTTAAAAAAGGATTTGTCCTCAAATCTGGCAATCGCCTTATGAAGAAGCTCCACACAATCTTGGGAGCAGAGCCATGAAGTGGCCTTATTCCTTTAGATATACTTTTCTTCCTCCTGGATCAAACACGAATCTACAATACACATCAAATATATCTTCAGTTAATATCAATTCAGGAAAGAATTTTTCTTTAAAAACAAGAGAATAAGAACTTCTAATACTTTGATTTGTAATCTTTGAAAATTTTAGAAGTCCAAATTCAATTTTGTCTTGAGTTAATTGTTTTCTTAAAGATAACAATAACTCAAGATTTGAATTGTCATGTTTTGAGAATGTTTTCATAGAATATATAATGACAATTGGTTTGAAAGAAAAGTCCATATTTGAAGAATAAACCATGATTGGAAAAGAAGTAAAGATTTGGAAACCTTCCCATTTAGGTTCCATAGTGTTGGAAAGAATAGAATTTGTCATCAGCAACAATTTCTCCTCTTCTCTTTCTTGCCTTTCTCTCTTTTCTTTTTTTCTCTCTTTTTCTTTTCTTTCTTCTTCTTTTCTTAATTCCTCTCTTCTACTCTCTTCTCTTTTCTCGTTTTCTTCTCTCTCTCTCTCTTCTCTTCTTCTTTCCTTTCTTCCTCTTCTTTTCTCTCAATCTCTCTTTCTCTTTTCTTATCCTTGATCTCTTTAAGTCTTGCCCTAAATTCTAATTCTCTACAAAGAAACCCATGATCATTTAAACTCTCAAGAAATAATTTTCCATCTTCAATGCAATCCCTAATTAGTTCTAGGTTTCTTTTAATACTTGAAGGCACAAACTTTCTTCTCATGCAAGCTTTTAAATCATGCCAATCACGTATGGAAGACTTTCTACCTTTCCTAACAAGATATTGTCTTTCATCCCACCACTCACTTGCATGCTCTTCTAACTTAGAGAGATATATGCTAAGGACATAATATTCACTCTCTCCATAAAACCAAGGATTTATTTTATCAATTTCTTTTTCCCAAGCTAGATATGTTAATGCACCTATGTCTTTACCAAAGGATGGAAGATTCCTAGCTTGTTTAAACATTTCATCAACTTTATCTAATCTAGAAGACCTATATGAACTATAAGAAGACATCTTTGTTTTTAAGAGTTTTCTTAATTTAGAAGGTTATAAACTTTCACTTAGACAAGTCCCAGGTAAGAGAGGTGAGCTAAAGAGCTGCTTAAGTACCAAGTCTTGCCTTGCCAGAAATGTCTTAGGCTACTAATTAATTACCCCTTAAACTAAAATCACCTTTAAAATCAAAGGACACGACTCAAAAACAACACAAACAATTAAGCATAATTAAAAGACTAGACTCTCGGACTCTAATGTGATAAGGCTTAGAGTTTAATCCCTTTTAGCCTAAATCACCCCTAAACGTAAAACACAAAGCAAATCAATATTAAAGTTTACTCCTATGGTGAGGCTTGTTGCTTTGGCTAACAAGACACACTCACCTGTCTAGCTATGCTAAAATTAAAGCAAGTAAAGTTGCCAAGAGTTTGAAAGAGCACCAAGGACTCTTCCAAAGCACTTGGACTTTATAAAAGGCCTTTTACAAAACAAAACTAAAACTAACAGTGGGCTAACACAAGCCTATTACAAACAATTTGAACAAATTAAATACAAAAACAAACTATGCTACGGTCCTGGTCCACTTCTCCATTTTGCACGAAATCTTCAAGAGTCTAAATATTCCTTTCAACTCTCAACCTAAATCATGAAATTAACTTGTCCAATCCTGCAACACAAATGAATCAAGGCTGCTGTCACTTACACCCTTAGTAAAACTAGTTTGCACAAAAAATATAGGGCAGTAAGAACTTCCCTTTCTCTTGGCTGCACAAGCTTTCTAGTGAGATTCTGCAGCTGCTCAATTAAACTCCTAGACAATTTGAATTCCAATGAAAGCAACTCTGCACAGATAATTCACACCAATTCAGCAGATCATGTAATTCAACAATGAACAATTTAAATCCAAAACAGTTTAAACAGTCAGAAGCAATTACCCTTTCTCTTGGCTGCACAAGCTTTCTAGTGAGATTCTGCAGCTGCTCAATTAAACTCCTGGACAATTTGAATTCCAATGAAAGCAACTCTGCACAGATAATTCACACCAATTCAGCAGATCATGTAATTCAACAATGAACAATTTAAATCCAAAACAGTTGAAACAGTCAGAAGCAATTAAACTAGATAACTCCCTTTAGTTCAAAGCTTGCACATTAAGTGCTTAGGTTGCTGTTTTCTCAGTAAATTTTTGTTCAATCTAAACTCTCAAATATCAGCTCTGCACACACCAAAATCAAACCAGATTCTATTAGACACATGCAAATGGTCATTATACCAGATTCAAAGGGATGTAATTCTAAGCTGAAACCAAACTGATTAAACAACCACCCCAGTCTAATCAAAATCAGATTAATCCAATACAATGCAGAACAATTCCAATTTAGAATTCAGATTGGCTAATCCTAGTGTACAAAAACTGTCATACCAGATTCAACACTTGAAATTATGCTAATCAAAGACAAGCCATAACAAGAATAGTTCAACCAAAATAAAAGAAATTTAAGGTGAAAGAAACTCCCTTCAGTTCAGATGACTGCTTGTAGCTTGCTCCAAACTCTATACTGAGATTTTGCTACTGCTTAAAATTCTTCTATTGTACACTTTCTCCCTGCACTGATTCAGTTCAGATCTGCTCACAGAAATTACACCAATTCCAGAAAAATACACAAGGACATGGATATTAAACCAGATGCAATGAGTGTAATTCAAAGCTGAACTAAACTGATTTAAACAACCATTCAATTCTAATTTAAAATCTGATCAATCCAATGGGTAAAAAGAATTATGTGCTTAATTCAACCACAACATCAGAATTGGAAATTAAGTGCTTTAGTCACTTCTTAAAATTGAATGATGCTTTGGCAGTTAAAACAAGTTCATGCACAAGCCTAATTACTCCAAGCAAATCAATTCATGCATAAATCAGTCCATGAACAACTAACTAGGTGGCATGCAAGGGTATGCAATCAATCAATCTGAACAAAACTGAAATCTGCATGTGATTAATACCAGGAAAATATTTTCTATATGCATTTGGAAAAATGATCTCAACAAAGAAAGAGTGATGGTGCTAATAAGTATTCAACAGATTTCAACAATTGTAAGCAAACCATGAAATCAGTAATCACATTCAGACATATAATATCTCAATGATTTCAGCAAACAGTTTATAAGCCAAAATGAATGCAATGTCAATTTAAGCAAATCACAACTGCTCCAATCTAATTGATCCAATTTCTTTTCCTGCACAATGAACAATCACAAAACAGTTAGATTAACAATGAATTCTCTATTTCAAAGTGCCAAGGAATTAGGCCAAGTTAGCCACACTAAACTCACTACACTCAGGCTTCTCTTTTGAAATTTAAAGCACATAAATGAAAAGGTTTGGAAGGGAGATTCTCCCTTGGCAGTTCAAGGCTTGAGAGTCTTTTAGACCACCACCACCTAAGATGCTACCAAGCACATAAACCTTCTTTCAAATTCCAGAAACCAAAGTGTAACAACTTCTCAATCAAGAATGGCTAGTCTAAGGTCAGAAATCAGAAACTAGAACAGAACAGGACAGCCACAAGCAATGGAATGACAACACAGAAGAGCAACTGACTAAGAAAGCAAATAAAAAAAATGCAGCAAGGAATTGCAGAACTGGTTGGTGAACACAGGTTTCAGATGAAATATTGAACTTGTCCAATAGCTATTTTTAGCAATTTCAATTCTGGACACAATTGCACACTGAACTCCACTCGAACAAGTTTAATGATGCTTGTTTTGATCATTCAAGGCTAGTTTACACAATTTCATAGGCTTTTACTCAAACTCACATGTTCAGTTCCTTGTTTTTCTTTTCAGAATTTGCCTCTTTTGAACTGATTTACTCAACTCATGCCTTTATTTCGTTTTGGACCAAAACAGTGATTAACAAGCATTGAAACAACTTAGTTCTGCACTTTAGAAAGTGTAAAAAAACGGTTGGAAATGACTCTAGGATTGAGTATAAAAAATTCCAGCAATGATCTACTACTGAAATGAACAAAAACAAAACAAAAGACTCAAGCAATGAAATATGCAGTTCGGCCTACTGCTTGCAAGTAATTTCTGTTGTGACTTTCACACTAACAATCAAGCTAATGTTGAGCATATCACGGCTTTTCTGGTTGGCACTTTGTTACTAATCATCTCAGCATTCCAGCTCAATTTTAAAAACTCAGAATAGCTTCAATGTTTAGATTCAACAGCTTATTAAAACCAGAAGTTCACAACAGAAAATTCAAATCAGATCTGCTGCTCATTTCATGCATCCGAGCTCTCAGTATTGAATGTCATAGCTCATACGGTATGCACATTGAACATACAATCAGATCACCACAAACACAACTCAAATAAGAAGTACAACTTGAAGTTATGATCAAGAAAAATCAACTAACATGACGACTATGACAAAACAGAATTGGAATTCAAAACTAAAAGACTCAAACAAGAAGATTCACCGAATTAAAATGAACTAAGACTCAAAAATAATGACTCAAGCATAGGAAACGCAACTTGGAAACCTAAACAGATATGAAGAGATTCAAAACACGAAACACAAACAAGATTCGCAACAACTTAAATCAGAAAAACAAATCAAGACATTAAAGGAAAAATGATGAACAACACGTAAATGATGAAAGCGCAACAGAGACGCGAAACAGAAACGCGAAACAGAAACTCAGAATCAAGACAGAATCAAATGAACAAAAAATTATGAATCAGACAAGACCGAATCGAAACAACTCAACTCGAAATCAAGAGAAAACAATGGGAAAAAGAAAAAGAAATTAAAGACAGAGAACGCGAGACAACTTACCTCTGAAGCGTGAACGAAACCAAAGCTCTGGTGCCAACTGATGGACGAGCGCCCAAGGAGAGGTCGATTGAAGCTGTGCGAGCACGATTCTAACTCCTCGAGCCTTCCTCGATGAGATAAGACGCAGCGAATATGTAAACGAAGCTCTAGATTGAGAGCTGACTCGAAGGAAACTGAGAGAAACGAAATCAATTGCAGAAAACCCTAAAATCATGAACGAACCCTAGAAAAGAGGGAAAACTCAAAATGAACCGATTAATCGGTTCGAACTCAAGATTGAACGGTGGAAAAGGGTTTGATCGGAGCAAAGAAGGGTTTAGTCGGTGGAAATCGAAAACAAATGGTGAGAATGGCAGGAAAAGACAAAATGATGAAGAAACCCTAGGTTTAGATGTGGTCAGGAGATGCGGAGAGTGAAAATGCAAATCTGAGAAGAAAATGTAAGTGTAGAAGCTTACTATGATGAAAGCAGAAGGCTCGCGAGGATGAGCTCTCGAGAGAGAAATGGACGCGTTCTGCGAGAGAGAAGTGGTGAGAAATGAAGATGTGGTGATGTTGTATGCGAGACAAAAGAGGACGCGTGGCTGCTGAAGGTGTAGGCAGTTTGGAACGCTGATGTGACGTGGCAGTGAAGAATGGTAACGTGAGAGAGAAGCACGGTGAAAATTGGAAAATGAAAGTGAGAGAGGTGCTTGGAAGGTGGCCAGAGGGAGTCTTTGGACTCTCTAGCTTATGACTTTCAAGAGAGAATAATTTCTGATTTCAGAAAATTCAATTCTCATTAATCTCAAAAGTGCCAATTACAATAAAGAAGCTGGGTATTTATAGTAACCCATGCTCCTTACAAGCTAACCTATAAAAGGTAAAAATACAAATAAGAACTACGTCGGGCAGGATTACATCATTAAAACTTTTCTTTTCCTCAAACAAACAAGATGTAACTCAATCTTCCACCAATCAATACAATTGTTTAACCTATTCAAAAACTCTTTCTTTCAAGAAAAGTAATTACTCAAATCAGCTTATCAAAAAGAATTCAGTCAAGATGCACACATGCTTTAATTCAATCAAACTCATTGTGGTGTTCACATAGTCACATAGTATCCAACAAATGCTATTCTCATGAATGATCAATTAACTAAGCATAGATGTAATCATGTGCTCATGGAATTATTCCTCACTAGATAAAGTATTTCACTCAATCACACAAGTGTATATAGAGGTCACTCATTCACTTTACTATCACAATGTCACATGAATCAACTTTGCCTTTCATTTAACCACAATTAGACACACTCACAAGCAAGCATCATCACAAGGACTTTACTATGGCTTATAATGTGGCTGTGCTAATAAGAAGATTTGTTTTTCTGGATTACAAAATCCTTGAGTTAAGGGAATCATAATTTAAACACAACCATTCTTACTTATTCCCAACTTTCTTTTTCTTCCTTTTCTTTCCTTTTTATTTTGGTTTGCACGTGCTTAGCTCAATGCTTGTTGTTTTCCCTTTTTAGACATCCCAACAACCCCAAACTTGAACCTTTATCAATATCACAAGATATTCTCAACTCAACTCAAGGTAAAGATTTTCAAAAAGAGTTTTCACATCATACTCAACGCTAAAGGTTCAAAGGATAGAACACATTGTGCTCTCTTTTATTGGGCTAAAATCATGCATTTGGCATTTGGCTAAAAAGGGTTACCAACAAATTGCCTTGATCATATGACACATACAAGCAAGTGATTCAATCGTAGAAACCTGGGCAATGTCATTCATGCTTTCAATGTAATAGCACTCAATCACAAAAACTTTGGAGTTCAAAACCTCACACAAAAGCTCATTCAACATTCCATCTATTCCAGATACACATCTTGCTTATCATCATAATCACAATCACAACATCATGCATCTGTTCACATAGCTTGTGAACAACCACCTGTATATCAGCATATAGTGCATAATCTCAACATCAATCAATATCCAAGCATCATCAAGCAATACTCATCATGCATAAATCACAAGCAAACCATCATAGCAGATAAAGTTTCACACTAAGGACATCACAACCTATTCTAAGAACAGAAGCAAATAAGTTCAACATTACAAAACAAAAGATAGAAAAAATTCTACTCTAGAGGTGATAGCATCCATCAGTAGATGTTATCTCTGCTCCTCATCAACCCATGCTATCATCCGAATCTTCCTCCTCTCCTTCTTCTTCAGCATCTTCAAAGTCATCATCACCATCCTCATTATCATCCATAGTTGGAGCTTCAACTGCTCCAACTCCACTAGCCTGAGCTGGCTCCTCTGGCCGTGCCACCACATTGTTGAATTCATCCATGGTTCACCGATGTCCTTGGGGATGTATCATACATCCCAATGATCATCTCTGCCATGGCCACCTTCCCTTTGTGGATAGACTGCAACCTATCCTCCATCAGAGACATATACATCTCCCTCATCTGAAAAGGCGGTGCATGTGCTCGTGATGGTCCTCTCCTTCTAGAAGACTGGCGTGGTGGTACTGGTTGAGTTGCCTCATCTCCGCCACAATACTGTCTGTAGTAGGCCTCATCAATTGCCTTCCTAGGTGATGAGTCGATATTTTCTTGACTTCACCTAGTTTATTGTACCGGATTTAATTAGGGAATTATGTTTAATTGTCCAGTATTTCTCCATTTTTGCTAATTGTGTTTAATTTGACCAGAAATTCTTATTTTAATTAATTTGAATTATCTGAGACTAATTATTTGCAATATTAATTGCAGGGAAATTGTTGGATATTATTTTGGGACATTTGGAGGGATGTCACATGATTCAAGACTCTCCACAAAACAAGCGGTGCACACAGCAGCTAAGGGGTGCATCCAACAAAGAAGGGTTCCATTATTTATATTAAAAGTGGGCTGCACGGAGTTGAGGGAGAAGCACGCACGAGCTGTATCGCCAACGAGGAAGCTTCTTTCTCTTGAGGAGGGAGCCCATGGATGAGGGGATTTTGAGCATCCAACACGTGAAATGGGGGCATTGATGTTTTTTTTCTTGAATTGGAGAGGTGCACGCTCACGGGCTGAAGACCAAAAGCAGCTGCTACGTCCACATGTTGCCACGTCCACACAGCCCATCAACACACGTCCACGGTCCAACAAGGGAGGTGCTTGGACTAAAGAAAGGTGTTACATCGAACAAATCACGGAGATCCAAGAGCACCACGGTCCAGAGGCATGCGTCATAGGTTAGGGATGATTGGAACACTGTTTTGAAGAGGGGGTGGTCCAGCTGCCACGGGGAGGTAATTTTCATTTTGGCAAAAAGGTAGCAACACGTTCAGAGAATGAAGGGTTACGGTTGAGTTCTTCTCTACGTTTGAATTGAGTTGGAAGGTAGCACGAACAGTGAGGAGCACATTCATTTTCTTTCTTTGGAAGCACACGGAACGTGGAGCAAGATAGAGTGGTGATTTATTTTGGAGAGCACTAGAGATTTTATTCCTACAGCTCTCGATTCTTTCTCGGTTCCAGCAGCTGTCAGTTTTAATTCCAGCAGAAAAATGATTGTTTCTTTCTTTAGACAATGTGGACAATGCTTTAATTTTGATTCCATGCGGTGATTTGATTCCAGCAATGATTTTATGTTGCTTTTAATCATGGATGGTCCAGCCGCCACACTCTCAGTTTTTGGTCTTTTTAGGCCGTGGATCATGAAGATAACAGCTGCAAGGTGGATAGGAAATGGAGAGTGCACGCGTCCAGCTTAGAGCAGCCGCCACCTAAGAAAATTTGGGATTCATTTTTGGCTTAAAGAAGAGAAAGCGCGGACATTAAATTATTTTCTTGGAGCATGGAGAAGTACAGCACGGTTGTAGATTTATCTTTTTAATTAGCGTTGGATTATTGCACTTTAATTAATTCACATGATGGAATTAAAGTATTGTTTCATGCTGCACGGTGCCTTCATGGCTAAAGCAAAATTGCACTTATGATTTATCATCGTCTGATAGTTTTTTTTTTATTCACCAACTTATGTTTTCATTCCAATTTTCCTTATGCATATGCATGTTTAATTAAATGCTCCTAAGTTTTTTTAGTGACTTATTTTTCTTTTTTCTTTATTTAAATTTTAATATTCACTTTAATGTTTTCAATTATGTTCGATTGTGTTTAATTTCCATTTTAATTTAGTTCATTTATTATCGCAAAAACTCTTAAACAACCCCTCACTACGTGTTTGACCTTATTCCCGAACCACATTTGGTCCTTGAGAGACGACCAAGGAGTCACTTCCTAGCATTATACTGCATTCTTTAATGCACATCAAATTTGATGGGCCGTGACAGCCGCATCAAATTTTGGCACCGTTGCCGGGGACCAATGGTTCAGTCTTAGGTCTTTTGTTGTGTTAGTGTGTGTTATGTTTTGTCTTGTGTTGTGAGTGTGATGTTCTGTTTTGTGTGTTCATTATTGTGTGTGCGTGTCGCATGTTTAATTGTGTTGTGTTTTGTTTGTTTCGTAATTTTTAGGATTTCCTTTATACCTTCCTTTTTTCTTTTTCCATGTCTACCTATTTTGATTTTGTGAATACTGCTTATTCTGCCAGTGCCTCTGATTATGATTCTCCTTCTACATGTTACTCTGATTGTAATTCATATTCTGCTGATTTTTATGCTGAGAACAATATGGCTCATCCTCTAACTTTTGAGAGTTCTCTTCGGGAGCCAGTTTCACTTAATGAGGATGATGTTCATTGCGTTCTCACCTCTGGACTGATAAATTTGCTACCTAAGTTTCATGGTTTTACAGGTGAATGCCCACATAGACATTTGGAGGAATTCCACATTATCTGCTCTTCAATGAAGCCTCCACATGTACCGATTGATCACATGTTATTAAAGGCATTTCCGCAATCATTACAAGGAGCAGCAAGGGATTGGCTTTATTGTCTTCCTTCAGGGTGAATCACTTCTTGGGAAGATCTTAAGCGATTGTTCTTGGATGAATTCTTCCCTGCTCAGTATGGTTACAACAATAATCCTGGAAGGAATGACACTAACTTGGGATGGCAGGATACCCCACAACAACATCATTATCAAGAACCACCAGTACAGCGATACCAGAGTAGCAATATGATGCTCCTGCCCAAATAGCTCCTCAACCTTCTACTTCCGAGCCTACATTGAAGGAGTTACTGAGGCAGATGGCCATGCAGAACATTGAGTTCATGTAAGAGACCAGAGCGTCCATTCAGAGTTTGAATGATCAGATAGGGCAGATGCCCACTCAGCTTAATCAGAAACAGTCTCAAGAATTAGAGGTGTCTCCATTTCAGACTGTTAAGATTCCTGATGATGTTAGTGTCAACCACATAGGGGATGGGAACCAGAGTCATCTGCTCACTGTGCCACCTACTTTTCCACCTTCCTATGTCCCTACTATTGCACCTGAGGAGACTGATGAAGATTTTGAGGACCAGACAGGTATAAGTAGTAATTTTGAGCCAAGTAGACCATTTTCATCTTCCACCACTTTTCCAATCTTTAGGGAAGTGGAGGTAAACATACCTCAAATTGATTATTCTGTTGATGATTGTGTTATTCACGATTATGTTGTTGATAGGTATGTTGATGATTATATTGTTGATGAGTCTGTTCTTAATTCTCCCTCTTTGTATGATGAGAACCACTTTTTGTTATCACATTTGAATGTTTATTCTCCATGCACTAAACATGAATTTGAGTCTGTTGTTGATATTGCTTCCAAATTTGAACTTGATTCATGTTCTGAGGGTATATATGAGGTTCAACCTATTACACTAGGATTGGGTGTTATACCCCTACATGTCATTTCTTTGGAACCACATTGCACTAACACTATTGTAGGAGGTACACATGAATTTGACCAACATGCACCCATAGTGGAAGACAAAGGTGCTTACATACACAACAGTTTGAAGATTAATAGGCACCGGCTGAACCCGCTCATCAACAATCACTTCTTAGATCCAGCTGTGCAAGACATTTCCCTGCTCGATCACATTTGGAGGATGAAGCAGTTCTTCCTCAAAACTTCCTTGCTGGATCCAGTGGTGGAAGATATCTCCCTGCAAGTCCAAAATTGGCAACTGGCACCATGACCAGGGGAGGTTTCTTTTTCCCTTCTCCCCCTTTCCCTACTTTTATTGCACTTGTCCATGATCTGTTCACTGTTCTGATTTCTGATCTTATACTTATGACACATTGAGGACACTGTGTAGTTTAAGTGTGGTCTATTGGGGGAGATTCTATTTTTTCCTTCGTTAGTTTTTGTTTTCTTGGTTAAATTTTTTCTTTTCTAGGTTATTTTTGTCGTGTCTTATGTACAATTTTGCATGTTTCTCTTGCTTTCTGCACTTTGTTTAGTTTGTAGACTTGACCTTCACTTCATTGATACTTGGCTTGAAATCCTTGCTTTTCTTTGCTTGGGAAGATGATTATGATGTTTGAGAGGTTGAATTGATTGTGACACAAATGCCCTGTGTGAGATTTGAGCCACTTTATGTTCTTTCTTGTGTGTGATATGTCTCTTGATTGCTTGCACATATGCCTTGGGTTGACTCTTGTTGATAATTCTTGATTGATATGCATGTTTGGAAGTGATAAAGGCAATTTTGTTCTTGAGCCTCTCTAGCCAAATAAGCCTACCTTGTTCTAAACCTTTGATAACCCCTTTTGAGCTTATACTTTCCTCATTTCTTTGTTTCGAAGCTCATACGCTAGCCCTAAGTGAAAAACGATGATTACCTTAACCTTAGGGAATTTTGGAGCTTTGGAAGTGTCTTGGGAACAATTGTGGTCTCCTTGGAGATTCTGATGAATTGGCTAGTTGGTTCCTCTTCTTGTTTTGTTATCGGAAATATGATTTATATCTTGTCTCTTATAGTTGTGTGCTAAAGAGAGAGAAAGAAAAGAGACAAGATGAAAAAAATAGAGAAAATGGGAAAAATAAAAAAATTGTGAATAATGGAGTCAAGAAGATGATTGAATTAGAGGTTTTGGGTGTGATTTGATTGTGTTTACACTTGTTCCCCATTGCTCCTCTATTTCTTTTGGTTTGTAGCTTCTCATCCATATTTATCCTCCCTTGTCCTTGGCCCCATGACATCCATAAAAGACCTTTTGATCTGAACATGCATATGTTTTTAGTGTTGATATTAGAGGCTTGCCAAGTCTGTTGTTGTTTACTTTCTTGAGTGCATTGAGTTGAAATTCTTTACCTTAGACACTTGAGCGATACAGTGATAGTGCATCTGTGAGGTTTTGTTACTTTTGTTTCACCTCTTGACCTGATTAATCATTTTGCCATGTTTTGAATTGCTTGGATGGTTTCATGAGTATCTATTTCTCTTTGATTCTATGTTGGGTACTGTCTACTTCCTTTCTTGGTCCAGATTCCTTGAGAACTGTGTAATTTTGTTTTTGTCCTTGTTAGTCTTTGTTTTCTGTGTGCTGAATTTGTGTCACTTCCCTGATGTCCTTTGAACTATTCCTTGATTTGCGTCTTGATTTTGCCTAGGAGTGCAAAAGACTAAGTGTGGTCTATTTTGATGAGTTAATATTTTCTTGACTTCACTTAGTTTATTGTACCGGATTTAATTCGGGAAGTGTGCTTAATTGTCCAGTATTTTCCCATTTTTGCTAATTGTGCTTAATTTGACCAGAAATTCTTATTTTAATTAATTTGAATTATCTGAGACTAATTATTTACATTATTAATTGTAGGGAAATTTTGGATAACCTTTTGGGACTTCAAGAGAAATGTGATATCAATTTTATTTTAAGCTAAGATGATAGGAGGTGTGAATTTCATTTTTTGAAGGGAACTTCAATTGGAGCAGGTGCTGTCACGTAATGGGCTGGAATTGGAGAAGCATCTTGGCTTTTCTTTGTGCACAAAAAGGCGTTCCAGCAGAAGCAAAAAAAGGTGTGACGGGCAGCAGCTTTGGTGTACCACGTCCAGCTATAGGAAGCTCATGGCCCACAATGGAAAAGAGCCTAGTAGCACACTTCACACGGTAGACAGCAGCAAGAAGCAGCAGTCCAGCAACTTGGCACAGGGGCCCATGGACAGATTAATCTGGAGCAGCAATTGGCAGCACACGACCCACATTCGGAACATCCAGCCTTCACGGAAGCCTTCAAGCTCCAGCCGCAACCTAGCAGAAAGTAATTTTTTTTGGAATTTCTGGAGAAAGAGCACGCGGAAGGGGTGGATGACATAACGTAGCATCATCCAGAGAGGAGGTCCAGCCGCCACTTAGGAAAGGAGGGAGAGAGGTGCTTCATTTTTGGCTTTGATTCTCGGCCACAGCAGCACCAGGGATTTGGTTTTTCTTTCTTTTAAAATAGGCAACACGGTGATGGAGAATGAAAGAGAAGTCACGTTCAACTTGGTGCAGCACGCTCGCTGGAATGGGAAGCACGGTTATGTGTTTCAGACGCCACACTTACTGATTTTTCTTTGGCTGGGAATGTTTAGATTTTGAGGAAAAAGCTTACTTTATTTTTATGTTGCAAATTACACATGCCATTTTCAATATTTTTTGTTCAAGCATTTTGTTTTTATTAAAATTTTCATTCTAGCATTTTGCTGTGCACGCTTTTTTTTTCTATTCCAGCAGCTCTCGGTTTTATTTTTATTCAAAGAATAGGAAGGTGATTACTTGAGAATGTGGACAGTGATTTCATTTGGTACAACATGCTGAATTAAATAAATTACTTTGGACGTGATTTATTTTGTCATTTTGGAGAAAAGGTGGTCACGGTTGAAAGGGAAAGCACACCACGTCACAGCATGGATGGAGAGGGGACATATTCGGTTCATTTACTTACGAGTTGTAGCAAGTGGAATTTCATTTTGGCTTTGGGAAAAACACGCTGATTTAGTTTTCCATGATGGCACAAGATTTACTTTAGTTTAGCATGTGGAATAGGTATTCGGTTATGTTCAGGGAGGGAAAGAAAGTTTCAAGAGGTCTTCTCTTTATATTGTGTTGATGCTTGAACCGGTGGTGACTTTGTTTTACAATTTCCAAGCTTTATTCCAATGTGCATTTAATTTGTTAGTTGAACATTGCAATTTAAGAGCATTGACGCGCTTGTCATTTATTTCTTGCATGTTAATTAGTTCACACACTTGCTTTAGAGACCATTCGGTCTCAATGTAGAACAGTTCGTTCTTCATGTTTTGTTCGTTTATTTCAATGATTTCAATTATATTCGGTCGTGTTTAATTCCCAATTTTAATTTAGTTCGTTACTAATCACAAAAACACTTTCAAAACCCCCCCACTTCGTGTTTGACCTGATTCTCGAACCACAGTTTGGTCCTTGAGAGACGACCTAGGAGTCACTTCCTAGCACTGTACTGCATTCTTTTATGCAATCAAATTTGATGGACTGCGACAGCCGCATCAAATTTTGTAATAGACCACACTTAGTCTTTTGCACTCCTGGGCAAAATCAAGACGCAAATCAAGGAATAGTTCAAAGGACATTAGGGAAGTGACACAAACTCAGCACACAGGAAACAAAGACAAACAAGGAAACAAACAAAATTACACAGTCCTCAAGGAATCTGGACAGAAAAAAGTAGTAGATAATATCCAACACAGAATCAAGGAAAGCGGATACTCATGAAATCATCCAAGCATTTCAAACATGGTAAAATGATCAATCAGCTCAAGAGCTGAATCAAAAGCAACAGAACCTCAGAGATGCACTATCAGTGTTTCTCTCAAGTGTCTAGGGTACACAATGTCAACTCGATGCACTCAAGTAAACAAGCAACAACAGACTTGGCGAGCCTCTAATATCAACACTCAAAACATATGCATGTTCATATCAAAAGGTCTTTTATGGATGTAATGGGGCCAAGGACAAGGGAGGATAAATATGGATGAGAAGCTACAAACCAAAAGAAATAGAGGAGCAATGAGGAACAAGTGTAAACACAGTCAACTCACCCAAAACCTCTAATTCAATCCTCTTCTTGACTCCATTATTCATAATTTTTTTTATTTTTTTTTTCTCATTTTTCTGTAAATTTTTTTTTCTTTTCTCATCTTGTCTCTTTTCTTTTCTCTCTATTTACGACACAACTGTATGAGACAAGATACACAACATATTTACAAACACAAAACAAGAAGAGGAACCAACTAGCCAATTCATAAGAATCCCAGGGAGACCACACTTGTTCCCAAAACACTTCCAAAGCTCCAAAATTCCCAAAGGTTAAGGTGATCATGGTTTTTCACTTAGGGCTAGTGTATGAGCTTCAAAACAAAGAAATGAGGAAAGTATAGGCTCAAAAGGGGTTATCAAAGGATTAGAACAAGGTAAGCTTATTTGGCTAAAGAGGCTCAAGAACAAAAATGCCTTTATCACTTCCAAACATGCATATCAATCAAGAATTATCAACAAGAGTCAAGCCAATGCATTTGCGCAAGCAATCAAGAGATATATCACACACAAGAAATAACATCAAGTGGCTCAAATTCTCACACAGGGTATTTGTGCCACAATCAATTCAACCTCTCAAACATCATAATCATCTTACCAAGCAAAGAAAAACAAAGATTTCAAGCAAAGTATCAATGAAGTGAAGGTCAAATCTATAAACTAAACAAAGTCCAGAAAGTAAGAGAAACATGCAAAACTGTACATAAGACACGACAAAAATAACCTAGAAAAGAAAAAATTTAACCAAGAAAACAAAATCTAACGAAGAAAAATCAGAATCTCCCCCAATAGACCACACTTAAACTACACAGTGTCCTCAATGTGTCATAAGTATAAGATCAGAAATCAGAACACTGAACAGATCATGGACAAGTGCAATAAAAGTAGGGAAAGGGGGAGAAGGGAAAAAAGAAACCTCCCCTGGTCATGGTGGCAGTTGCAAATTTTGGACTATCAGGGAGATGTCTTCCACCACAGGATCTAGCAAGGAAGTTGTAAGGAAGAATTGCTTCATCCTCCACATTTGATCTAGTGATGAAAAATTTATGAACACTGAAAAACGGCGCCAAAAACTTGTTTAACCCTCGGCAAGTGTGACCGAATCGTATAGAGTAATAAAACTCGGTAAGACCAAGTATCGTTCTCCCAAAGGAGTCACAGCCTAGTTAGTGATAACAGTTGAAAAACTGTTATTTTCATGTTTAAAATTGATACTAAAAGCAACCTTTATACTTAGAAACTAGCTTGAAATCATGCTTTTCTTCATATTTTCAGAAATAAGAGAGCTGGACAGGTTTATGCTTGATTTTAGTGTTTTTGTGCAGGTTTTAAGGTGAATTTGGTGAAAGAAGTGAAGAAGGAGAGATATGGAATCAGAAAAGACATCAAAAAGTGCAAAAGGAGAAGCCGAAGTCACCGCTCAGCGGCAGTTTACCGCTGAGCGGCACTCAGGAAGTCACGGGAGGTCCGCTGAGGGGCAAAATGGCCGTTGAGGGGAAGAAACCAACTCACGCACTTACCGCTGAGCGGTACTTTACCCCTGAGCGGCACTTTAATGGGCTTGGACCTAATTTTTTGTAATTTACGAATAATATATAAGCTTTAGGGTTTCCTAGGGTTAGGTATCTTTGGCTGGAACGAAGCAAACACTCTCTCTTCCACCCCTTTGAAGGAGGATCTTGGATGCTCAGGCTTCCTCTTCACCTTTTAGGGTTTTATCTTTCCATTCTTTCATTTTTATTCATCTAGGTTCACCATGAATATGGTGAACTAAACTCTGTATGTTTGATGGGGAATCAATGTAATCTTTTGAAGCTCTCATATATGGAATCTGTTTTTAACATCTTTTAATTAAGATTTATGCTTTCTTTCATCATTAGTTAGGGTTTTTCCTCTTTGCTTAATGCTTGCATTGTTTAACTCATTCGATGCATGATTATTGGTTTTGTCGATACGGGCGCGTACGGGGAAGTCTAGATCCGGGCAATTTCTCCCAATATTATATTGGTTGTCGTTAAGCTCCTGCACTTATGAACTGATCATTAGGAATGCTAGGAATTGTATGAACTCGTGATTAGGGAGAAGCCTTCTTGAAAGGTACTTTAGAGAGTGGCATTAACAATGGTGATTTGAATGTTGAATTCCTAAAATATATGAGAGTGGATAAGATGAAATTGACCCCCAATAACATATTCATACATAAATTTCATTGAAAGTGTTTATCTTTTGCTTTTTGCCATTGATCAAAACTTCATGCATACATATTTAATTTTCGTCTTTTGCATATAAAATCCAAATATTTCGTCTTTAAGTCTTAGCTAATCCAGAAACCACACAACTAAACTAGGTCGTGAGTCCTTTGGGAAGAACGATACTTGGTCTTACCAAGTTTATTACTTGAACGATTCGGTCACACTTGCCGATTGAAAAACAAGTTTGTGACATCATAATTTGGTGTTCATAAATTTGTCCATCAAGTTTTTGGCGCCGCTGCCGGGGACTCGTGGTTTAACTGGTTAATTTGTGTGATTATTGATTATCTTTGACTTATTTTTTTTTTTAATTTAAATTTCGAATTTTTTATTTTATTTTATTTTTCTGTTTATATTTTTCAGTTTGTATTTTATTTGATTTTATTTTATTTTTCTGTTTTCTGTTTTTCTGTTTTCTGTTTTTATTTTCTGAATCTTATATCTTCTCTTATATCTTTTTGTGCTAACCAAATCTTTTCTAGGGTTTTGTGTTCTTGTGTATGCAGGAGGCAATTCGAACTAGGAGCAAGAAAACAACAGAACCTCTGCTTGAAGGATTAGAAGACAGTAGACGGAGGAGAAGAATCAGAACATCTAGAGAACTTTTTCCTCCTCCGGAAACTCTGTTGCAACCATCACCGCAAGGTTCTGACAATAGCACAGAAAATATGGAGAACAATAATATCAGAAGAACTCTTGTTGATTACACCAATATAGCTGGACCTCAGCACTTTAACAGCATAGCTAGACCTAGAGTCAATGCAGCCAATATGGAGGTCAAACCAGCACTGATCCAACTGGTGAAAAGCAATCAATTTAATGGGTTATCTCATGAAAGCCCATATGAGCACCTTACTACATTCAATGAAATTTGCAACACAGTCAAAATTAATGGGGTGCCAGATGAAGCGATCAAACTTAGTTTGTTTCCTTTCTCATTGGGAGGCAATGCTAAGCTTTGGTTGAATTCTTTTCCAGAAGGAAGTTTCACAGAGTGGGAAGCAGTGGTAACAAAGTTTTTGAACAAGTACTTTCCACAATCAAAGGTGACAAAAGGCAAGCAAGAGATATCTTCATTTAAGCAGGGCATGGAAGAATCATTGGGGCATGCATGGGATAGATACAAAAGTCTGTTAAAAAAAACACCCACGCATGGTTTCAAAGAAGAAGAAGTAGTCCTAACTTTCCTTGGAGGTCTTGGTTCACAAACTAAGATGATGCTTCATGCCTCAGCAGGAGGAAACATTAAATGGAAAACTCCAGAGGAAGCAACTGAAATTATTGAAAATATGGCTACTAGTGACAACGAACTCAACATTGAAGAAGGAGATCTTAGTCAGAAGGAGTTGTTACAATCAAATGAGGCTTTGCTTACTCAAAATAAAATTCTAACTCAACTGCTGGAGACTCTGACTAAAAATCTTGCACAATTACCTAAAGAGTTGAAAACTGCTGCACAGGTACAAACCCAGTTGTGCGAATTATGTGGAGGTGATCATATCAATGGTCAATGTGCTTTTCCAGTGGAAGCCGTGGAGGATGTTAATTTCATGGCTAATCAATTTCCATACCGTCAAGGGAACTACAATCAAGGGTGGAAACCACATCCAAGCATTGGTCAAGGATAAATTGGGCAAGCTAATCAATATAATAAGCAGCAACAGCAACCAACCTTTTGGCAACAGTTATCTATGCTTAATGAAAGATCAACAAGGTTGGAAGAAACTCTTCAGCAATTTATACAGAAAACTGAATCTTCTCAAAAGAGCACTGAAGCTGCTATAAAGAATTTGGAGATTCAAATGGGTCAGATTACCAAGCAATTGGAAGAAAGGCCAAATAGAAATTTTGGGGCTAATACTGAGGTTAACCCAAGAGAAGATTGCAAAGTGGTAAAGAGTGTGAATGAAGAGATATTTGAGTTAGAAGAAGGAGAAACAGAAGAAAGAAGAGAAATAGAGAGCAAAAATATTTTTCCTTTTCCAATAAATCAAGAGAAACAAATGGACTTCACAGAATTATTCAGAATGGTGGATAATGAAGCACCTTGGGAACAGATTCTAGAGAAAATTGCAGTTTACACAAAATCTGATGAAGAAATCTCTACAAAGAAGAGACGTAGAGATGATGAGGCAAAAGAGTGTATAACTGTTAAGAAAGAGTCATTCCCTCCTAAAGCATCAGATCCAGGCAGTTTTTTTATCCCTTGTACTATAGGGAAGAAAGAGGTAAAGAAAGCTCTCCTTGATTTAGGTTCAAGTGTTAACTTGATACCTTACTCTTTACTAGAGCAAATCGGCAATGTTAAAGTGAAACCTGCAAAGGCTAAAATAGTAATGGCCGATGGATCTTCAAAGGAGCCATGTGGGATTGTAGAGGACATTATAGTTTGTGTTGGCAAACTTCAGTTTTTGGCAGACTTTGTGGTGATGAAGATGGAGACAGAGAAGATACCTATCATACTTGGAAGACCGTTTATGAAAACGGCCAGGGCTATCATAGATGTAAATGAAGGTATAGTGGTGCTCCAGGACAGAGAGGAGAGAGTGGTGGTAGATGTTTTCAAAGATGAGACGCAAGCAAAGGAGGAAGAAGCTAGTTATAAAGCTGCATCTCGAGATGCATCCATGACTAGCCATAAAGATTAAAATCTTGAGGTTTCAGGTAACCATTGTTTGTTGTTTCAGGTACCCAAGGAAGAAGAGATTGGAAGAGGAGAAGAAATTCCTAGTGACTGGAAGAAAAGAAGACTCCAACTTGGCACACCTGTAAGAATCAAGAACAAGTTGTGGGTTGTGAAGGGCTTTAAAGAGAAGGAGATGATAGAGATAGAGTCTCCATATTCTAGAAGGACCAAAACAGTTCAAAGGAAACAACTGAGGAGTTGGTGGAAAGACAACATCAACTATAAAGAAGATGGAACTTGAACTTTATTGGGTCAAGCTAATGACATTAAAAGAGCGCTTGCTGGGAGGCAACCCAGTGAATTTAAAAACTTTTGATTCGGTTTTGTAATTTTTAATTTGTGAACATTATTTTTGTAATTATTTTGTTGGAGATAGCATCTACTGAAGGATGCTAGGTGGTTAAGTATCTACTGAAGGATACTATGTTTGTAGCACCTACTGATGGGTGTTGGTGGATTTTGGGTCAGGCTCGTGACGTTAAACAGGCGCTACCTGGGAGGCAACCCAGTTGATTGAATCTTTCTGTATGTTTATTTTAGTTAGGGTTTGCATAAGCATTTTAAACATTGAATTGCAGGGAACCAATGAGAGGCATGTATGGGAGGCACGTAGGTTAAGAAAGAAGGAGAGGAGCACATCACGAAAGTGCCGCTGAGCGGTACTCTCGCAGAATGGGCTTTAGTTCCCCTTAGCGGGACCCGAGCCCATTAGGGTATTTTTATACCCCAAGCTGCGTTTTAGGTTTTCTTTCCAGGCTCTTCTCTGCACAAACACTTCCACACACCTTCTCCTAGGTTTTCCACATCTTTTCACTCTTTCCTCTTGAAAATTTATCTTCAACTCACTTGCTCACTAGTGTTCCATTCAAGTTTGGGGTTGGAAGAGAGCATTCTAACTTGGAAGCATTCTCATTGCAATTAGTATCTCCACCCAAGTAAGTAAAAAGCATTTTGTTCATTCTAGGGTTCTTGAATTTGAATGTGATTGTCAAAGCATGAATATTTAGGGGTTTTGATTTCTATGCATGATTTGATGATATATTTGATGTTTGAACCGATTAAACTGCATGATTATGAACTGGAAAACTGAAAATTGCATTTGGGTGGAGTTAGGACAGCTTTAAAACAAGATTTTCAAAAATCTGCAGAGTTACCGCTGAGCGGCAGTTTACCGCTGAGCGGCACTCTGCCAGATTTGGTTTTTCTGAATTTGAGCGTGTTGGAATGTGGCACTGGTGGCGCCGAGGGGAAATTCTGGCCCTCAGCCGTGGTTTAGCTTCGAAAGGAGTTGTGTTCTGTGTTTTACTAATGATTAACATCATGTTCTGTGGTTTTGTTTGTGTTTTGAATGTAGGAATGGCATCCTCATCAGGAAAAAGATTGAAAACCATGGCAACCAAGAGAAAGGAAAAGGAACCAGAGCAACCCCAATCTAGCAGGTTCCTCTCTAGGAAAGATGAGAAGCACTTTAGGGTGGTTCAGGACAGGAGACTTCTGATGGAGAGAAAGGTTGGAATGATACCTAATTTTGCTCCTCAATTTGGAGAGCAAGTGTTAGGGAATGATTGGGGAAAGCTAGCCACTTATCCTGCACCTGCCAATATAGCTGTGGTAAAGGAATTTTACACCAATGCAAAGAAGATTGGTGATTATCCAGCTGAGAATTATTTGGGCTATGTCAGAGGCCATGCTATCAGGTATGATCCTGATTCTATTAATAACTTCCTGGACACTGTATGGGCTGGTGAGCAGTGCCAGTTTGCTCTTTGCATGGAGGAAGGTGCTGATTATGAGGATGTGGAGAGAGTATTGTGTATACCTGGAGGACACTTCCAAAGGAATCGATCTGGCTCAGTGGTTAACATTAGGAGGACGGATTTGACTCCTCTTGCAAAGTATTGGATGGCGTTTTCTCATGCCAACATTCAGCCATGTTCACATGTGTCAGATATTACTCTCAGCAGGGCACTATTCATCTACTGTGCTATCAGAAATTTAAATGTTAATATTGGGCAGGTGATACCTGATGAAATTAGTGTATGTGCTAACACCTCAAACAACAAAGCACCATTAGGACATCCTTCTTTGATCACTCACCTTTGCAAGCTAGCCGGGGTGGACAATTCTGTTCCACCATTTGAGAGGCCAAGAAAAGCTATTGATGAGGCCTATTACAGACAGTACTGTGGAGGTGAGGATGCAGCTCAGCCAGTTCCACCACGCCGGGCTCGTAGAGAGAGAGGGCCAGCATAGAGCCAGACATCTACTGAGACACATGAAGCAGAACCATTCCAGATGAGGGACATGTATATGTCTCTTATAGGTGCTCAGTTGCAGTCCATTCACAGAGGGCAGGTGGCCACTGCTGAGATGATTGTGGGGATGTATGATACACCTCCAGCCCACAGGTGGACTATGGATGAATTCCATAATGTGGTAGCTTGGCCAGAGGAACCAGTGCATGGAGGAGCTGGAGCAGCTGAAGCTTCAGCTAGAGAGATGGAAGAAGATGAAGCTGATGATGATGATGCATTTGATGATGATGAAGATGAGGAGGAAGAGGAAGATACAGAGGACAGCTCAGACTGATGAGGAGCTGAGATAGCATTTACTGATAAATGCTATCATATGATTATGCTTTTGTGGTTTAAGTTTTCTGAACTTATTTGTTTTTGTTTTTAGATTAGGGTTTGATGTACTCTATTGAACACCTGGTTTGTTGTGATGGTTTGCTCTTAACTGTGATTGTGTGATAAGTAATGCTGAATGATGCTTGTGATTAAATTGATGTTGAGATGATGTGCACATTAAAATGCTTATACAGGTGATTCACAAGCTTTGTGAACAAATGCAGGATATCATGATTGTGATTGTGAAATTAAGCAAGATGTGTATGTCAAATGTGAATAAGCTTATATGTGAGGTTTTGAGCTCCAGAGTTGTTATTGTTGAATGTTATTACTTTGAAAGCATGAATGATTTTGCCCAGGTTTTCTATGATTGAATCAATTGCTTGTTTTGCATCATATGATCAAGGCCGTTGATGGACAAATTTGTAAGCACCAAAATATGATGTCACAAACTTGTTTCACAATCGGCAAGTATGACCGAATCGTTCAAGTAATAAACTTGGTAAGACCAAGTATCGTTCTTCCCAAAGGACTCACGGCCTAGTTTAGTTATGTGATTTGTTGATTAGCTAAGACTTAAGAACACAATAATTGAAGTTTAATATGCAAGGACGAAAATTAAACATGTATGCATGAATTGATCAATGGCAAAGACAAAAGATAAACACTTTCAAGGAGATATATGAATAAATATGTTGTTGGGGGTCAATTTCATCTCATCCACTCTCATATATTTTAGGAATTCAACATTCAAATCATCATTGTTAATGCCACTCTCTAAAGTACCATTCTAGATGGCTTCTCCCTAATCAAATAGTTCATACAATTCCTAGCATTCCTAATGATTAGTTCATTACCGCAGGAGCTTAAAGGCAACCAATATAATATTGTCAGTATAATATTGGGAGAAATTCCCCGGATCTAGACTTCCCCGTACGTGCCCGTATCGACAAAACCAATAATCATGCATTAGAATGAGTTAAACAATGCAAGCATTGAGCAAAGAGGAAAAACCCTAACTAATGATGAAAGAAAGCATATGTCTCAATTCAAAGATGTACTCAACAAATCCATATATGAGAGCTTCAAGAGATTACATTGATTCCCCAACAAACATACAAGGTTTAGTTCACCATATTCATGGTGAACCTAGATGAATCACAATGAAAGAATGAAAGAATAAACCCAATAAAGGTGAAGAGGTAGCCTGAGCATCCAAGATCCTCCTTCAAAGGGGTGGAAGAGAGAGTGTTTGCCTCGTTTCTGCCAAAGATACCTAACTATAGGACGTGCAAGCCCTTATATACTAATCTAGAGTTACAAAAGATCATAAAAGCCCAAGCCCAAAAAGTGCCGCTCAGCGCCATTTACCGCTCAGCGGTGGTTGCGTGACTCGTTTCTTCCCCTCAGCGGCCATTTTGCCCCTCAGCGTGACTCCCGCAACCTCCTGAGTGCCGCTCAGCGGTAAAATGCCGCTGAGCGGTGCCTTCGACTTCTCTTTTTGCACTCTTTCTTGTCTTTTCTAATGTCATCTCTCTCATTCTTCACTCTTTTCACTAAATTCACCTCAAAACCTGCACAAAAACACTCAAATCAAGCATAAACCTGTCCAGCTCTCTTATTTCTGAAAATATAGATAAAATGCATGATTTCAAGCTAGTTTCTAAGTCTAAAGGTTGCTTTTAGTATCAATTTTAAGCATGAAAATAACAGTTTTTCAACTGTTATCACAACCCCAAACTTAGAACTTTGCTTGTCCTCAAGCAAACAAAATGTAACTCCATCTCCAACCAATTCATATGATGGTTCACTCATTCAAAAATCCTCTTTTTCAAGATAAGTAATAACTTCACTCAAACTTATGACCAAGAGTTCAATCAAGATGCGCACATGCTTTAGTGTTTCACAAAATCATTTAGATTCCAACAAATGCTATTTTTCATGAATGATCAATCAATTAAGCATGGATATTCATGTGCTCATGGAATATTTCCTCACCAGGTAAAGTGTTTCACTCAACACACAAGTGTATAAGAGGTAAAGTGTTTCACTCATTCACTCCACTATCACAATGTCACATGAATCAACTTTGCCTTTCATTTTACCACAATCAAAAACATTCACAAGCATGCATCATCACAAGGACTTTTCAATGGCTTATAATGTGGCTGGGCTAACAAGAAAATTGGTTTTTCTGGATCACAAAATCCTTGAGTTAAGAGAATCATAACAACACAATTATCTTATTCATTCCCAACTTTCTTTTGCCTTTACATTTGCATTTGCATTGAGCTTTACTTCTTTTTCTTTTCTTTTCTTTTTCTTTGCATATTCTTACTTTTTAGCTCTTGGCTCAATGCTTTTCCTTTTTCATGTTTTCCCAACAACCCCAAACTTGAACATTTAACAATACCACATAAGATTTTCTACTTAACTCAAGGTAAAGATTTCCAATCAAGGGTGTTCAGTGTATGTTTAAGGCTAAGGGTTCAAAGGATAGAACACAAAGTGTTCTCTTTTAGTGGGCTTACTTTATGTATTTGGCCAATAAAAAGGGTTTCAATCAACACGGCCTTTGATCATGTGATGCAAAACAAGCAATTGATTCAATCATAGAAAACCTGGGCAAAGTCATTCATGCTTTCAAAGTAATAGCATTCAACCATAACAACTCTGAAGCTCAAAACCTCACATATAAGCTCATTCCTATTTGACATACACATCCTGCTTAATTTCACAATCACAATCATGATATCATGCATTTGTTCACAAAGCTTGTGAATCACCTGTATAAGCATTTAATGTGCACCTCATCTCAACATCAATCAATCAATAAGCATCATCAAGCATTACTTATCACATAATCACAGTTAATAGCAAACCATCATAATAAACCAGGTGTTCAATAGAGTACATCAAACCCTAATCTAAAAACAAAAACAAATAAGTTCAGAAAACTTAAACCACAAAAGCATAATCATATGATAGCATTCATCAGTAAATGCTATCTCAGCTCCTCATCAGTCCGAGCTGTCCTCTGTATCTTCCTCTTCCTCTTCATCATCATTTTCATCAAATGCATCCTCCTCCTCAGCTTCATCTTCTTCCATGTCTCCTGCTGAAGCTTCAGCTGCTCCATGTACTGGTTCTTCTGGCCAAGCTACCACATTATGGAATTCATCCATAGTCCACCTGTGAGCTGGAGGTGTATCATACATCCCCACTATCATCTCAGCAGTGGCCACCTGCCCTCTGTGGATAGACTGCAACTGAGCACCTATAAGAGACATATACATGTCCCTCATCTGGAATGGTTCTGCTTCATGTGTATCAGCAGATGTCTGGCCCTGTGCTGGTCTTCTCTCTCTACGAGCCTGGCGTGGTGGAACTGGCTGGGCTGCCTCCTCACCTCCACAGTACTGTCTGTAATAGGCCTCATCTATAGCTTTTCTAGGCCTCTCAAATGGTGGAACAGAAGTGTCCACCCCAGCTAGCTTGCAAAGGTGAGTAATCAAAGAAGGATGTCCCAGTGGTGCTTTGTTGTTTGAGGTGTTTGCACACACACTAATCTCATCAGCTATCACCTGCCCAATATTAACATTCAAATTTCTGATAGCACAGTAGATGAATAGTGCCCTGCTGAGAGTGATATCTGACACATGTGAGCATGGCTGAATGTTGGCATGAGAAAATGCCATCCAATACTTTGCAAGAGGAGTCAAGTCTGTCCTCCTAATGTTAACCACTGCTCCAGATCTATTCCTTTGAAAGTGTCCTCCAGGTAAGCACAACACTCTCTCAACATCCTCAAAGTCAGCACCTTCCTCCATGCTAAGAGCAAACTGGCATTGCTCACCAGCCCACACAGTATCCAGGAAGTTGTTGATGGAATCAGGATCATACCTGATAGCATGGCCTCTGACATAGCCCAAATAATTCTCAGCTGGATAATCACCAATCTTCTTTGCATTGGTGTAGAATTCCTTCACCACAGCTATGTTGGCTGGTGCTGGATAAGTGGCTAGCTTCCCCCAATCATTCCCTAACACTTGCTCTCCAAATTGAGGAGCAAAGTTAGGTATCATTCCAACCTTTCTCTCCATTAGAAGTCTCCTGTCCTGTACCACCCTAAAGTGCTTCTCATGTTTCCTAGAGAGGAACCTGCCATTATGTGGCTGCTCTGGTTCCTTTTCCTTCCTCTTGGTTGCCATGGTTTTCAATCTCTTTCCTGAAGAGGATGCCATTCCTGCATTCAAAACACAAACCAAAACCACGGAACATGATGTTAATCATTAGTAAACACAGAACATAACTCCTTTCGAAGCTAAACCACCGCTGAGGGCCAGAATTTCCCCTCAGCGCCACCAGTGCCTCATTCAAACAAGCAAAAAAAACAGAAAAAGCAAATCTGGCAGAGTGCCGCTCAGCGGTAAATGCCGCTCAGCGGTGATCTGCAGATTTTTGCAAATCTCTTTTTAGAACTGTCCTAACTCCACCCAAATGCAATTTTCTGTTTTCCAGTTCATAATCAAGCAATTTAATCGGTTCAAACATCAAATATATCATCAAATCATGCATAGAAATCAAAAGCCCTAAATATTCATGCTTTGACAATCACATTCAAATTCAAGAACCCTAGAATGAACAAAATGCATTTTACTTACTTGGGTGGAGATGCTAGATGATATGAGAATGCTTCCAAACTAGAATGCTCTCTTCCAACCCCAAACTTTGATGGCACACTAGTATAAAAGTGAGTGGAAGAGAAAATTTTTAAAGAGGGAAGAGTAGAAAGATATGGAAAACCTAGGAGAAGAGGTGTGGAAGTGTTTGTGCAGAGAAGAGCTTGAAAGAGTGTAAAAACGCGCAGCTTAGGGTTTAAAAATACCCCAATGGGCTCGGGTTCCGCTAAGGGGAACTTAAGCCCATCTGCGTTAGTACCGCTCAGCGGTAAATGCCGCTCAGCGGCACTTTCGTGATGTGCCCTTCTCCTTCTTTTCTTGTCCTACGTGCCTTCCTAGCATACCCCTCATAGGTTCCCTGCAATTCAATGTTAAAAATGCTTATGCAAACCCTAACTAAAATAAACAAACAGAAAACAATCAATCAACTGGGTTGCCTCCCAGGTAGCGCTTGTTTAACGTCACGAGCCTGACCCAAAATCCACCAACACCCATCAGTAGGTGTTTCAACTTACCAGCACCCATCAGTAGGTGCAAAATTTTTTCACCAACACCCATCAGTAAGTGTTGCAAACTTAATATCCTGCAGTAGATACTTAACCACCTAGCATCCTTCAGTAGATGCTAAATCCAGCAAAATAATGTCCAGAATAATGTTCACAAATTACAAATTACAAAACCAAATCAAAAGTTTGTAAATCTACTGGGTTGCCTCCCAGCAAGCGCTTCTTTAACGTCACTAGCTTGACCCTGTTAAAGCTCACGTTCCATCTTCTTTATAGTTGATGTAGTCCTTCCACCAACCTTTCAACTGCTTCCTTTGGACTGTTTTGGATCCTCTAGAATATGGAGACTCTATCTCTATCATCTCCTTTTCGTTAAAGCCTTTTATAACCCACAACTTGTTCTTGAATCTTACTGGTGTGCCAAGTTGGAGCCTTCTTTTCTTCCAGTCCCTAGGAACTTCTTCTCCTTTTCCGGTCTCTTCTACCTTGGGTACCTGAAAAAACAAACAATGGTTATCCGAAATTTCATTCTTACCTCTAGTTATGGGTGCATCTCGAAATGCAGCTTTGTAACTAGCCTCTTCCTCCTTTGCTTGTTCTTCATCTTTGAAGACATCCACCACCACTCTCTCCTCTCTGTCTTGGAGAACCACTATACCTTCATTCACATCTATGATCGCCCTGGCCGTTTTCATAAACGGCCTTCCAAGTATGAAAGGTATTTTCTCGGTCTCCATCTTCATCACCACAAAGTCTGCCAAAAACTGAAGTTTGCCAACACAAACTACAATGTCTTCCGCAATCCCACATGGCTCCTTTGAAGATCCATCGGCCATCACTAAATTAACCTTTACAGGTTTTATTTTAACATTGCCAATGTGCTCCAAGAGAGAATAAGGCATCAAGTTAACACTTGAGCCCAAATCAAGGAGAGCCTTCTTTACCTTTTTCTTCCCTATAGTGCAAGGGATAGAAAAACTGCCTGGATCTGCTGCTTTTGGTGGGAATGATTCTTTCTTAACAGTTATACACTTTTCTTCCTTTTCCTCTCTACGTCTTCTTTTTGTAGAGGTTCCTTCATCTGATTTTGTGTAAACTGCTATTTTCTGTAAAATTTGTTCCCAAGGAGCTTCATTATCAACCATTCTGAATAAATCTGTGAAGTCCATTGGTTTCTCTTCATTTGATGGAAAAGGAAAAATTTCCTTTCTTTCTACTTCTCTTCTTTCTTCTTTTTCTTCCTCCTCTAACTCAACTATCTCTTCATTCACACTTTTGACCACTTTGCACTCTTCTCTGGGGTTAACCTCAGTATTAGCCCCAAAATTTCTAGTTGACCTTTCTTCCAATTGCTTCGTAATCTGACCCATCTGAATCTCCAAATTTTTTATAGCAGCTTCAGTGCTCTTTTGAGAAGATTCAGTTTTCTGTATAAATTGCTGAAGAGTTTCTTCCAACCTTGTTGATCTTTCATTAAGCATAGATAATTGTTGCCACATGGTTGGTTGCTGCTGCTGTTGCTTATTATATTGATTAGCCTGCCCAGTTTGTCCTTGGCCAATGCTTGGATGTGGTTTCCAACCCTGATTATAATTGCCTTGACGGTATGGAAACTGATTAGCCATGAAATTAACATCCTCCATGGCCTCCACTGGAAAAGCACACTGGCCATTGATGTGATCACCTCCACATAGTTCGCACAACTGGGTTTGTACCTGTGCAGCAGATTTTAACTCTTTAGGTAGTGAAGCAAGAGTTTTGGTCAGAGTTTCCAGCTGTTGAGTTAGAATCTTATTCTGTGCTAGCAGAGCATCATGGGTTTGTAATTGAAGAACCCCTTTCTGTTGCATAGGGGCGCCTCTTTCATTGTGAAGCTCATTATCACTTGTAGCCATATTTTCAATAATTTCAGTTGCTTCCTCTGGAGTCTTCCATTTGATATTGCCTCCAGCTGAGGCATCCAGCATCATCTTGGTTTGTGAACCAAGCCCTCCAAGGAACGTTAGGACTACTTCTTGATCCTCAAAGCCATGCGTGGGAGTTTTACGTAACAAGCTTTTATACCTGTCCCATGCATGTCCCAGTGATTCCTCCATGCCCTGCTTGAATGAAGATATCTCTTGCTTTCCTTTAGTCACTTTAGATTGTGGGAAGTATTTGTTTAGAAACTTTGTAACCACTGCTTCCCACTCTGTGAAACTTTCTTCTGGAAAAGAGTTCAACCAAAGCTTAGCGTTGCCCCCCAATGAGAAAGGGAACAAGCTAAGTTTGATAGCTTCGTCTGGCACCCCATTAATCTTGACCGTGTTGCAGATCTCATTAAAGGTTGTAAGGTGCTCATATGGGCTTTCGTGTGATAACCCATTAAATTGATTACTCTTCACCAGTTGAATTAATGCTGGTTTGACCTCCATGTTGGCTGCATTGACTCTAGGTCGAGCTATGCTGTTGAAGTGCTGAGGTCCAGCAAGATTAGTGTAATCTGCAAGAGTTCTTCTAGCATTATTATTGTTCTCCATACTCCCTGTGCTATGAACAGAACCTTGTGGTGATGATTGTAGGAGAGTTTCAGTAGAAGGGAAAAGTTCTCTGGACGTTCTGATTCTTCTCCTCCTTCTACTCTCGTCTAGGCCTTCAAGTAGTGGTTCTGTTGTTTTCTTACTTCTAGTTCGAATTGTTTCCTGCATGCACAAGAAAACAAAACCCTAGAAAAGATTTGTTAGCACAAAGATATAGAAGAAAAGATATATTCAGAAGATAAAAAGATAAAAGATTCAGAAGATAGAATCAAATAAGATAAAATAAAACCTAATCTAAAAAATAAAATCTTACCTAATCTAAAAGATAAAATAAAATAAAATCTAACCTAACCTAAAAGATAAAAAGGTAAAATAAAATAAAATCTAATTTAATCTAAAAAGATAAAAAGATAAAATACAATAAAAACAAAAAAAATAAAAACAGAAATTCAAATTAAAGTCAAAGATAATCAATAATCACACAAATTAACCAGTTAAACCAGAGTCCCCGGCAACGGCGCCAAAAACTTGATGGACAAATTTGTAAGCACCAAAATATGATGTCACAAACTTGTTTCACAATCGGCAAGTATGACCGAATCGTTCAAGTAATAAACTTGGTAAGACCAAGTATCGTTCTTCCCAAAGGACTCACGGCCTAGTTTAGTTATGTGATTTGTTGATTAGCTAAGACTTAAGAACACAATAATTGAAGTTTAATATGCAAGGACGAAAATTAAACATGTATGCATGAATTGATCAATGGCAAAGACAAAAGATAAACACTTTCAAGGAGATATATGAATAAATATGTTGTTGGGGGTCAATTTCATCTCATCCACTCTCATATATTTTAGGAATTCAACATTCAAATCATCATTGTTAATGCCACTCTCTAAAGTACCATTCTAGATGGCTTCTCCCTAATCAAATAGTTCATACAATTCCTAGCATTCCTAATGATTAGTTCATTACCGCAGGAGCTTAAAGGCAACCAATATAATATTGTCAGTATAATATTGGGAGAAATTCCCCGGATCTAGACTTCCCCGTACGTGCCCGTATCGACAAAACCAATAATCATGCATTAGAATGAGTTAAACAATGCAAGCATTGAGCAAAGAGGAAAAACCCTAACTAATGATGAAAGAAAGCATATGTCTCAATTCAAAGATGTACTCAACAAATCCATATATGAGAGCTTCAAGAGATTACATTGATTCCCCAACAAACATACAAGGTTTAGTTCACCATATTCATGGTGAACCTAGATGAATCACAATGAAAGAATGAAAGAATAAACCCAATAAAGGTGAAGAGGTAGCCTGAGCATCCAAGATCCTCCTTCAAAGGGGTGGAAGAGAGAGTGTTTGCCTCGTTTCTGCCAAAGATACCTAACTATAGGACGTGCAAGCCCTTATATACTAATCTAGAGTTACAAAAGATCATAAAAGCCCAAGCCCAAAAAGTGCCGCTCAGCGCCATTTACCGCTCAGCGGTGGTTGCGTGACTCGTTTCTTCCCCTCAGCGGCCATTTTGCCCCTCAGCGTGACTCCCGCAACCTCCTGAGTGCCGCTCAGCGGTAAAATGCCGCTGAGCGGTGCCTTCGACTTCTCTTTTTGCACTCTTTCTTGTCTTTTCTAATGTCATCTCTCTCATTCTTCACTCTTTTCACTAAATTCACCTCAAAACCTGCACAAAAACACTCAAATCAAGCATAAACCTGTGCAGCTCTCTTATTTCTGAAAATATAGATAAAATGCATGATTTCAAGCTAGTTTCTAAGTCTAAAGGTTGCTTTTAGTATCAATTTTAAGCATGAAAATAACAGTTTTTCAACTGTTATCAGCCGTTTGTTGGAAACCTTTTTATTGGCCAAATTCGTAAAATTAGCCCACTAAAAGAGAACACTTTGTGTTCTATCCTTTGAACCCTTAGCCTTGAGCATACAATGAAAACCTTTGATTGAAAATCTTTACCTTGAGTTAAGTAGAAGATCTTGTGTGATATTGTTAAATGTTCAAGTTTGGGGTTGTTGGGAAACATGAAAAAGGAAAAGCATTGAGCTAAGAGCTAAAAAGTAAGAATATGCAAAGAAAAAGAAAAGAAAAGAAAAAGAAGCAAAGCTCAATGCAAAGGCAAAAGAAAGTTGGGAATGAATAAGATGATTGTGTTGTTATGATTCTCTTAACTCAAGGATTTTGTGATCCAGAAAAACCAATTTTCTTGTTAGTCCAACCATATTATAAGCCATTGAAAAGTCCTTGTGATGATGCATGCTTGTGAATGTTTTTGATTGTGGTAAAATGAAAGGCAAAGTTGATTCATGTGACATTGTGATAGTAGAGTGAATGAATGATTACCTCTTATACACTTGTGTGTGAGTGAAACACTTTACCTAGTGAGGAAATATTCCATGAACACATGAACAATCCATGCTTAATTGATTGATCATTCATGAAAAATAGCATTTGTTGGAATTTAAATGACTTTGTGAACACTAAAGCATGTGCACATCTTGGTTGAAATCTTGATCATAAGTTTGATTGATGTTTTTACTTATCTTGAAAAGAAGATTTCTGAATGAAGTGAACCATCATATGAATTGGATGAAGATGGAGTTACATTTTGTTTGCTTGAGGACAAGCAAAGTTCTAAGTTTGGGGTTGCGATAACAGTTGAAAAACTGTTATTTTCATGTTTAAAATTGATACTAAAAGCAACCTTTATACTTAGAAACTAGCTTGAAATCATGCTTTTCTTCATATTTTCAGAAATAAGAGAGCTGGACAGGTTTATGCTTGATTTCAGTGTTTTTGTGCAGGTTTTAAGGTGAATTTGGTGAAAGAAGTGAAGAAGGAGAGATATGGAATCAGAAAAGACATCAAAAAGTGCAAAAGGAGAAGCCGAAGTCACCGCTCAGCGGCAGTTTACCGCTGAGCGGCACTCAGGAAGTCACGGGAGGTCCGCTGAGGGGCAAAATGGCCGCTGAGGGGAAGAAACCAACTCACGCACTTACCGCTGAGCGGCACTTTAATGGGCTTGGACCTAATTTTCTATAATTTACGAATAATATATAAGCTTTAGGGTTTCCTAGGGTTAGGTATCTTTGGCTGGAACGAAGCAAACACTCTCTCTTCCACCCCTTTGAAGGAGGATATTGGATGCTCAGACTTCCTCTTCACCTTTTAGGGTTTTATCTTTCCATTCTTTCATTTTTATTCATCTAGGTTCACCATGAATATGGTGAACTAAACTCTGTATGTTTGATGGGGAATCAATGTAATCTTTTGAAGCTCTCATATATGGAATCTGTTTTTAACATCTTTTAATTAAGATTTATGCTTTCTTTCATCATTAGTTAGGGTTTTTCCTCTTTGCTTAATGCTTGCATTTTTTAACTCATTCGATGCATGATTATTGGTTTTGTCGATACGGGCGCGTACGGGGAAGTCTAGATCCGGGGAATTTCTCCCAATATTATATTGGTTGTCGTTAAGCTCCTGCACTTATGAACTGATCATTAGGAATGCTAGGAATTGTATGAACTCGTGATTAGGGAGAAGCCTTCTTGAAAGGTACTTTAGAGAGTGACATTAACAATGGTGATTTGAATGTTGAATTCCTAAAATATATGAAAGTGGATAAGATGAAATTGACCCCCAACAACATATTCATACATAAATTTCATTCAAAGTGTTTATCTTTTGCTTTTTGCCATTGATCAAAACTTCATGCATACATATTTAATTTTCGTCTTTTGCATATAAAATCCAAATATTTCGTCTTTAAGTCTTAGCTAATCAAGAAACCACACAACTAAACTAGGCCGTAAGTCCTTTGGGAAGAACGATACTTGGTCTTACCAAGTTTATTACTTGAACGATTCGGTCACACTTGCCGATTGAAAAACAAGTTTGTGACATCATAATTTGGTGTTCATAAATTTGTCCATCAGTTAGCTATATGATTTGTTGATTATTTAAGACTTGTGAACAATTGATTGTAGGTTTAAATGCAAAAGACAGTAATTAAACATGTATGCATGAATTTGATCAATGGAAAAGAGGAATACAAACACTTTAATGAATTAGATGGATGAGTATGTTGTTGGGGTTATCAATTTCATCTTATCCACTCTCATATACTTTTAGGAATTCATCATTCTTTTCATCAATGTTAATGCCACTCTCTAAATCACCTATCAAGAAGGCCTATTGATAGGCTGTCGTTGGAGCTATCAAATTAATACTACTTTTCAAGGCAACTTCAGTATTGCCAAGTAGTATTCAAGAAAGTAGACAGGGTTGAAGTAACCCTGAGTCGTCTCCCAACGAACACGGAATTGCTTTTGAATATCTGTGACTCTTACGAATACTATGCAATGCTTATGAATAAAAGTAATGGTTGAAGAGTGTTTAAAGAATAAATAAGAAACTTAAAAACAGTTACGATGAAATAGGCTAATTCCACTGCTTTTCCAAGATAGATTCATCATCGGTTATTCACGGATAATTGTTCAATTGATTATTGTTTAAGTTTCAAATTAATTAAAGTACATTCTTAATTAATTTTAGGGCGATCATGCATTTAACCAAAGTAAATTCTCAATCAAATGCAAAACCTTTCTAGATTATTCACAATAAATTCAACCAAAGTACATTCTCAATCAAATTCTATTGTGTTTAATCATGTCTATTCTTAAATCTCCTAACCAAATTAAAAGCTAATCAATCAAAGTAAATTCTCAATTGATTATAGTTGAAATTATTACTAAACAATCAAAGTACATTCTCAATTGATAGTAAAAACCATTTAATCATATGAAAGTTCCTAAATTAAATCAAAGTAGATTCTCAATTAAACCTAGAAACCCTAGAACTCATATAATCAATATGCATGTAGATTCAAACACATTATGATGCAAAAATCTTTGCTTTTAACAAGATAGAGAGATCAAAAGACATAGAGGGAACAATTTAAATCAATAATCAAAGTAAACAATTGCATTAACTGAACGTAACCTCAGAATCCGTCATGGAATTACAGCAGAATAGCCCTAGATGCTTAGCTCTCCATGAATGGAGTTGAATACAAGATGAAAGAAAAGTGAGAGGAGTATGAGAGAATGAATTAAGTGAAGTCCTCTGGGTCTCTTTAAATAGGGCTTGATTGGGCTTGGACTCTGAATAGTTTGTTGATAAGATATTTTCTGTTGATATATTATATCTTTCAAATATTCATTAGATTAAGTCAGTTTTAAAGAATATTTGATAGATATTAACTTAATTATCTTATATCCTATATCTTCCAAATAACTAAAATATTTAGATAATGATAAAATTATTTGGAAGATATTTTCTGTTGATATCCTCAAATTAAATTCAACAACTGAATTTTATCTTTTAGATTTTCTGACTTTCCAAAATTGCACAAATGCCCTGAAATTTCTTCTATCTGCACTTTAGTCCGTTCTGAATTTTCCAAATAAAATCTGATTTTGGGCCTTGAATTGCCATTTGGACCAATAAAACTTATATTCTCAGCTGCACAAATAAACATTAGAACATCCAAGAATAATTTATGCGCTAAAACTCACTTTTTACGTCTCTTTATTTCCCAAACCCAACAATTCCAATCATCACAAATTCACTTAAAATCAACCATTTAAGCACAATTATTCCATCAAAAATTTGAATTTTAAAGCATAAATGTGGGCATACAATTCCTAGCATTCCTAATAATTAATTCTGAAGCGCAGAAGCTTAACGGCAACCAACCCTCATATTCCTATGTCTAGGCAATATGCTATTGGGAGAAATTCCCCGGATCTAGATTTCCCCGTACGTTCTCATATCGACAAAATCAATAATCATGGCATTGAATGAGTTAAACAATGCAAGCTTTAAGCAAAGAGGAAAAACCCTAACTAATGATGAAAGAAAGCATGTATCTTAAAATAAGATGTTAAAACACAAATTCCATATATGAGAGTTTCACAACATTACATTGATTCCCCAACAACAATATAAGGTTTAGTTCACCATATTGTAGGGCTATGTAATTTGACTCTCTTAACTCAGGGATTTTGCTGACCAGAAAAACCAATTTCCTTCTTAGCCCAGCCAAGTTACAAGCAATGAAAGCCCTTGTGATGAAAACTTGCTTGTGAGTATGTTTCATTGTGGTTAAATAAAAAGCAAAGTTACTTTGTGCGACATTGTGATAGTAGAGTGAAAAAAAGGACACCAACACCTCACTATACATCTGTGAGTTGAGTGATACACTTTTGAGTGCTTGAGTTATACACTTTTAAGTGCTTGAGTGAAACACTTTCCTTGGTAAGGAGTAGTTCTTTGAATTTCTGATTGCATCTTGATAACGGTTGAAAAACCGTTATTTTTATGCTTAAATTTGATACCAAAAGCAACCTTTAAGACTTAGAAACTAGCTTGAACTCATATTTTTGCTTTAGTTTTGAGCATAAGAGAGTTGAAAGTGAATGTAATGGTTTTGTGCAAGATTCCCTTGATTTTGTAGGCTAATTGAATGATTTGAAAGAAGAATTGAAATACCGAATGATTGGAGTGCTGAAAAGTCAACTAGAAACTAAAAAGGTCAACCAGTCAACTAGAAACCAGAAAAGTCAACCAGTCAACCAGAAAAGTCAACCAGTCAACCAGAATGCTGAAAAACCAACCAGAACGTAGAAAAAGTCTGACCGAGTGGCGCTGAGCGGAAAAATACCGCTGAGCGGCACTTTTCGGGTGTTGAAATCACCGCTGAGGGGCAAAACCCTAACTAATGATGAAAGAAAGCATGTATCTTAAAATAAGATGTTAAAACACAAATTCCATATATGAGAGTTTCACAACATTACATTGATTCCCCAACAACAATATAAGGTTTAGTTCACCATATTGTAGGGCTATGTAAGCCATGTAATTTGACTACTTCTTTGAAGAAAAGTTTTGCTATATAGCTAGCATCATCTACTTTGTGGCAAGGTATGAAATGAACCATTTTACTAAATCTATCAACCACCACAAAGATTGAATCAAACCCCTTTTGAGTTCTCGGTAGGCCTAGGACAAAGTCCATACTAATGTCCTCCCAAGGGGCGCTAGCTATTGGAAGAGGAAGATAGAGTCCATGAGGCATGACTTTAGATTTAGCTTGTAAACAAGTTATGCAACTAGAACAATGCTTTTGGACATCTATTCTCATGTGTGGCCAATAAAATTTGCTTTTTAAAGTATGAAGAGTTTTATCAACTCCCTGATGGCCCATGAGTCCTCCTCCATGACTTTCCTTCATTAAAAAGATACCCCTCAGAAATATAGAATCCGTCGAATGGCTTCTTAAGACAAGATGCATAAGTGGATGCAAATGTAGGATCAATTTCATAAAGTTGCTTAATGTCATCAAAACCTAGTATTTGTGATCCTAAAGTAACTAACAATGCATGACGTCTAGATAGAGCATCCGCAACAACATTAGTACTCCCCTTTTTATGTTTGATGACATATTGAAACTGCTCGAGATATTTTATCCACTTGGCATGTCTTTTGTTCAGCTTTCCTTGCCCTTTAATATACTTGAGAGATTCATGGTCAGTATTGATAATAAATTCCCTAGACACCAAGTAATGCTCCCAAGTTTGCAATGCTCGAATAAGGGGATATAGTTCTTTGTCATAGGTAGGATAATTCAATGTAGGTCCCTTGAGTTTTTCACTAAAATAAGCTATGGGGTGACCTTCTTGTATAAGGACAACTCCTATTCCTACCCCAGATGCATCACATTCGATTTGAAAAGCTTTGGAAAAATCAGGTAAATGTAGAATGGGTGCATGTGTTAACTTATGCTTCAAGGTCTCAAAGGCTAGACTTTGCTTTTCATCCCACTTGAATGACACATCTTTCTTTAAAAGTTCATTAAGGGGAGCAGCAATAGTAGAGAAATTTTCTACAAATCGTCTATAGAAACCTGCTAGACCTAGAAAACTTCTTACTTCTCCCACTGTTTTCAAGACAGGCCACTCTTGGATAGCGTTGATTTTGCTAGGATCAACATGTACACCTTCTTTCCCAACTTTGAATCCCAGAAAAATGACACTCTCTTGACAAAAGGTACATTTGGCAAAGTTGGCAAATAAGTGATGTTGTCTAAGTAAAACCAAAACTTTCCTCACATGGTGAAGATGTTCTTTAAGACCTTTGCTATAGATTAGAATGTCATCAAAGTAGACTACAACAAAGCTACCGATGTATTCCTGAAGAACATGATTCATTAGTCGCATGAATGTACTAGGAGCATTGGTTAAGCCAAAAGGCATGACTAACCATTCATAGAGGCCAAATTTGGTCTTAAAAGCGGTTTTCCATTCATCGCCTTCTTTGATTCTTATTTGATGATATCCACTTTTAAGATCAATCTTGGTGAACATGTTTGCTCCATGTAACTCATCTAACATATCGTCCAACCGAGGAATAGGGTGCCTATACTTGACTGTAATGTTGTTGATAGCCCTACAATCTGTACATGTTACAAGCAGTTAAGAGAGCATTTATGATTTCATCATTCAAGCACAAACTCTCTTTCTTTTTCCCAGCTTTCCTTTGCATTGAGCTTTTCTTTTCTTTTCATTTCTTTTTCTTTTGCTTTTGCTTTTTCTTTTCAAGTATTCACTGCTTAGCTCAATGCTTTTTCTTTTTCCTTTCCTATTTTTCCAGCAACCCCAAACTTGAACCTTTATCAATACCTCACAAATGTTCTCAACTTAATGCAAGGTAAAGCTTTTCACAAAGCGTTTTCAAAACATGCATAAGGTTCAAGGTTCAAGGGGTAAAAAAAATTGTTTTCTTTTCAGTGGATAAAATCATGTGAACACTAAAAGAATAAGGGATAACAAAAGACGGCCTTGGTCATATGAAACCTGAAAGCAAGTAGTTCAATCACATAAAATTTGGGCAAAATCATTCATGCTTCCAAAGTAATAGCAATTATTCACAACAACTTTGAAGCCCAAAACTCACACAGGTAAACTCTCAAGTCCCAGAATTCAGAAAAACAACCTGCTCAGTATCTCAATCAAACTTTACCTCAAGCATTTGTTTCATTCTTTGTGAGCAATCACCTGTATATCAGCACATCATACATAATCTCAACATCAATCAACACACCAGAGCATCACAAAGCAGTACTTATCATAAAACACAACAATTGGACAAAAGAAGTGTAATTTATCTAAGCTGAGTACAATAACAAAACAAATAATTCAAAAGAAAGGTTTAGAAAGCTGGGTTGCCTCCTAGTAAGCGTTTCTTTAACGTCACTAGCTTGACACCATAAAATCAATGTGGATTGACCAACTCCATAACAGTGGAAAGACGTTGCACCTCACCACCCAAATAATGCTTGAGACGTTGTCCATTGACCATCCAACTTCTTTGTGGGTCTACAAAGGATGGATCTGTCAACTCAACTGCTCCATGTGGAAGGACATTCTTGACCATGAACAGACCAGACCACTTGGACTTCAACTTTCTAGGGAAAAGTTTTAGTCGGGAATTGAACAACAACACTTGCTATCCTGGATTAAAGACCTTTCTTATCAGCTTCCTGTCATGATAAAATTTCACCTTCTCTTTGTAATTCTTAGAAGAATCATCGGCATGTAGCCGCATTTCCTCAAGCTCAATAATTTTCCTTCTTCTCTTTTCTGTAGTGTCACTAGGATCATAATTCAAGAATTTTAAGGCCCACAAAGCTCGATGTTCCATCTTCACCGGAAGGTGACATGCCTTTCCATAAACCATTTGGAAAGGAGATAATCCAATAGTTGTCTTCATTGCAGTTCGATATGTCCAAAGAGCATCGTCTAGCTTCTGAGACCAATCCTTTCTTGATAAAGCAACTGTCTTTTCTAAAATCCTCTTTATTTCCCTATTAGAAACCTCAGCTTGCCCATTTGTTTGTGGATGATAAGGTGTAGCTACCTTATGTCTCACACCATAATGCTTGAGTACCTTTGCAAACTGAACATTGCAAAAATGAGATCCTCCATCATTGATGAGTACTCTGGGAGTTCCAAAACGGGAGAAAATTGGCTTATCAGAAATTTAATCACAGTGCTAGAATCATTCTTGGGACAAGCCAGAGCTTCAACCCATTTACTCACATAATCCACTACCACCAGTATGTATTCATTATTGAAAGATGGTGGAAAAGGTCCAACAAATTCTATGCCCCAGCAATCAAAACTTCAACCTCTACGATGCCTTGTAGTGGCATTTCATGACGTATGGAAATAGTACCCGTCCTTTGACACTTGTCACAGTTCCAGGCATGATTATGAGCATCTTTAAACAAGGTAGGCCAATAAAATCCTGATTGCAACACCTTTGCAGTTGTTCTCTGCTCCAATTTTGAACAAGTAAGGATCATCCCAAATGAACTGTTTGGCATCATGCAAATTTTTTTTTCTTTGTTGCCAATTGAGATCTTTTCGGATTACTCCTACAACTTTGAAATTAGCCATATCAGCAAACCACGACCTTTGTTGGATGTACATGAGTGTTTCATCTGAGAAAGATTCCCAACTTTCTGCTTCCTTGCTTGTGACTTCAGTGTTAACCAACCGGGATAAATGATCAGCAATTACATTTTCACTTCCCTTCTTGTCGCAGATTTCCATATCAAATTCTTGTAACAAAAGTACCCATCTGATTAATCGCGGCTTGGAATCCGACTTGGTTAGCAAGTACTTTATAGTTGCATGGTCGATCTATATAATCACTTTAGACCCAATGAGATAAGGTCTAAATTTCTCCAAGGCATACACAATAGCAAGTAATTTATTCTCTGTAGTGGCATAATTCAACTAGGCTTCATTCAAAACCTTGCTTGCATAATAAATAGTGTGAAATAACTTCTCTCTTCTCTGGCCAAGAACAATACCTATGGCATCATTACTGGCATCACACATCAGCTCAAAAATTTTGGTTCCAATCAAGAGCTACAATAAGTGGGGCAGAAATCAATTTTTTCTTCAAAACATCAAACGCCTTAAGGCACTCTTCATCTAGCACAAATGGGGCGTCCTTAACAAGGAGGTTGCTTAAGGGTTTGGCAATCTTTGAAAAATCTTTGATGAATCTTCTGTAAAAACTAGCATGTCCCGAAGGAGTCAAAAACTTGTTAACCCTCGGCAAGTGTAACTAAATCGTATCAAGTAATAAACCTGGTAAGACCATGTATCGTTCTCCCAAAGGACTCACGGCCTAGATAGTTGTGTGATTTTGTTGATTAATTAAGATTTGTGAACAAATTGTTGTAAGTATCAAATGCAAAAGATTGAAAAGTAAATATGGATGCATGTGATGATCAATGGGCAAGAAGAAACAAAACACGTGAATTGAAATATATGGATGAATATGTTATTGGGGTTTATCAATTTCATCCTATCCACTCTCTTGTATTTAGGAATTCATCATTCTTTTCATTAATGTTAATACCACTTTCTAAATTACTTTAAACCCGATGTCTGGGCGAAGAAAGCCTAATCATAATCACTAGTTTACAATGTCTTGTCTCCCTAGCAATTAATCATGCATTATAGTGAACAGAAGCTTAAAGGCAAGCAACCATCATACTCCTATATCTAGGTTTGTAATATACTGTTGGAAGAACTCCCCAGATCGTGATTTGTAAGATATCTCTCAATAACAATCCTAGGGAGAGAAGAGGAGAGCTGTCGCATCCCCAAATCGTCCAACCCTAGTAGTAAGAAATCTCCTGATGCTTACAAATCATAAGATTTATGCCATACATGAATAAAATATCACAAGCATTTGAGAAAAGAAGAATATCTCTAACAATTAATGAAAGAAAGCATGTATCATAAAAATGATCTTGAAGAACAATTTCCATACAAGAGAGTTTCTAAGGATTTACACTGATTCCCCAACAACAAAATAAGTTTAGTTCTCCATCGTCATGGAAGAACTAGATGAACAATGGAATGAAAGAATGGAAGAGATAGAAAAACCCGAGAAAGAGAAAAAGAGAGCCGTCACCATCTCCAATTCTACCCCCAAGGGTTGAAAAGTGTGTTTCTGCTTCGTTCCAGCCAAAGATACAAACCCTAGGACGTCCTAAAGCTTATATACTATTCTAAAAAATACAGAAAAGTAGGCCCAAGCCCATAAAAGTGCCACTCAACGGTTTTTACCACTCAGCGGCAAGTGCGACACTTCAGTTTTGCCCCTCAACGGTGATTTCGGCACCTGAAAACTGCCACTCAGTGGAAATTACCGCTCAGCGCCACTCGGTCGCAACTTTTTATGCACTTTGGTTGACTTTTCTGCATTGTGGTTGACTGGTTGACTGGTTGACTTTTCCGGTTGACTGGTTGACTTTTCTGGTTTGTGGTTGACTTTTCTGCATTCCAACCAGTCGGTACTTTAACTCTTCTTTCAAATCATTCAATTATCCTACAAAATCAAGGGAATCTAGCACAAAACCATTAAATTCACCTTCAACTCTTATTTTCAACAATTCAACAAAATCATGAGTTCCAGCTAATTTCTAAGTCATAAAGGTTGTAATTGAAGTCAATTTTAAGTATAAAATAACAGTTTTTCAACTATTATCAATACACATCCTCCATCCAGTAACAGTCCTTGTGGGTATGAGCTCATTTTTTTCATTATAAATAACTGTCATTCCACCTTTCTTTGGTACCACATGTACTGGGCTTACCCTGCACTATCAGAAATAGGGTAAATAATGCAAGCTTCGAGTAACTTTAGCACTTCCTTTCTCACCTCCTCCTTCATCACTGGATTCAACCTTCTCTGTGGTTGAGCAATTGGTTTGTAATCATCTTCCATGAATATTTTGTGTATATAATATGTTGGACTGATGCCTTTGAGATCTGAGATTGACCACCCAATAGCGCTTTTGTTGGCTTTAAGTATCTCAACCAACTTTTCTTCTTCTTTGGGAGAGAGAGAATTGCTGATGATGACTGGTTTATTTCCACCTTCTTCTAGGAACACATATTTCAAGTGTGGTGGTAACATCTTCAACTCTAATTTGCTTTCCTTGACTTTTTCTTTTGTGTTGATCCCTGCTGTCTTTTATAACAGATCTTCTTTGAATTGTTCCAACTCAATCACGCACTCATCAATTAATTCTTCTTCTTTTTCACTCAAGTCTTCACAGGTGTCAACTAGCATCTCCTCCAAAGAAAAATTATTACTTGCTTTCTTTTCTTGTATCATGCAAATTTCGTCAAGAAGATCAAAATGAAAGCATTCCTTGTTATCCTTTGGGTGAGACATGGCTTCAAAAACATCAAAATTTACTTCTTCATCTTGCACTCTCACTTTCAGCTTGCCATTTTCCACATCAATCAAAACTCTTGCAATATTCATGAAAGGTCTTCCAACAATAAGAGGTACATTCACATCCTCTTCCATCTCCATAATAACAAAGTCCACTGGAAATAGAAATTTATCTACCTTCACAAGCACATCTTCAGCTACCCCATAAGGATATTTCAAAGATCTATCTGCTAGTTGAAGAGTCATCCGAGTAGGCTTGAGTTCTAACCCTTCAATCTTTTCAAACATGGAGAGCGACATGAGATTAATGCTGGCTCCCAGATCAATAAGTGCCTTCCCAACAGAGATATTCCCTATAGTACAAGGAATAGTGAAGCTTCCTGGGTCTTTCAATTTGGGAGGTAAGAGCTTTTGTATGATAGCACTGTAGTTTCCTTGAACTTCAATAGTTTCCTCTTCAATGTATTTCCTTTTCTTAGTGAGGAGCTCCTTCAGAAAATTAGCATATGAAGGCATTTCCTATAGAGCCTCAGAGAAAGGTATATTAATCTCAAATTTCTTGAAGATCTCCATGAAGCGCTCAAATTGTTTTTCTTTTTCCTTCCTAGAATAATTCTTTGGGTAAGGAAGGGGTTTTTCATATGATTTTTTCTTTTTCTTTTCATTCTCTTCCTCTCTTTTTTTCTTTTCTTCTCTCTCTTCTTCTTTTCTCTCACTTTTTTTCCCTCTCATTTTCATCTTTTTCTTTTTCACTCAACCTCTCTTTTTCTTTTGTCTTTATTTTTCTCTCATCTAAAACTTTTCCACTTCTAGTAACAACATGGATAACGGTTGCGTGTTGGAATGTGGCACTGGTGGCGCTGAGGGGAAATTTTGGCCCTCAGCGGTGGTCTAGCTTTGAAAGGAGTTGTGTTCTGTACTCACTAATGATTAACATCATGTTCTGTGGTTTTGTATTTGTGTTTGAATACAGGAATGACATCCTCTTCAGGAAAGAGATTGAAAACCATGGCAGCCAAGAGAAAGGAAAAGGAACCAGAGCAACCCCACTCTAGTAGGTTCCTCTCTAGGAAACATGAGAAGCACTTTAGGGTGGTTCAGGACAGGAGACTTTTAATGGAGAGAAAGGTTGGAATGATACCTAACTTTACTCCTCAATTTGGAGAGCAAGTGTTAGGGAATGACTTGGGAAAGCTAGCCACATATCCTGCACCTGCCAACATAGCTGTGGTAAAGGAATTCTACACCAATGCAAAGAAGATTGGTGATTATCCAGCTGAGAATTATTTAGGCTATGTCAGAGGCCATGCTATCATGTATGATCCTGATTCTATCAATAACTTCTTGGACACTGTGTGGGCTGGTGAGCAGTGCCAGTTTGCTCTTTGCATGGAGGAAGGTGCTGATTATGAGGATGTGGAGAGAGTACTATGCATACCTGGAGGACACTTCCAAAGAAATAGATCTGGCTCAGTGGTTAACATTAGGAGGACGGATTTGACTCCTCTTGCAAAGTATTGGATGGCGTTTTCTCACGCCAATATTCAGTCATGTTCACATGTGTCAGATATTACTCTCAGCAGGGCACTATTCATCTACTGTGCTATCAGAAACTTGAATGTTAATATTGGGCAGGTGATAGCTGATGAGATTAGTGTGTGTGCCAATACCTCAAATAACAAAGCACCACTAGGACATCCCTCCTTGATCACTCACCTTTGCAAGATAGCTGGGGTAGACACTTCTGCTCCACCATTTGAGAGGCCAAGAAAAGCTATTGATGAGGCTTATTACAGACAGTACTGTGGAGGTGAGGAAGCAGCTCAGCCAGTTCCACCACGCCGTGCTCGTAGAGAGAGAGGGCCAGCACAGAGCCAGACATCTGCTGAGACACATGAGGCAGAACCATTCCAGATGAGGGACATGTATATGTCTCTTATAGGTGCTCAGTTGCAGTCCATTCACAGGGGGCAGGTGGCCACTGCTGAGATGATTGTGGGGATGTATGATACACCTCCAGCCCACAGGTGGACTATGGATGAATTCCATAATGTGGTAGCTTGGCCAGAGGAGCCAGTGCATGGAGAAGGAGCTGGAGTAGCTGAAGCTTCAGCAAGAGAGATGGAAGAAGATGATGCTGATGATGATGATGCATTTGAAGGTGAGGAGGAAGAGGAAGATATAGAGGACAGCCCAGACTGAAGAGGAGCTGAGATAGCATTTACTGATGAATGCTATCATATGCTTATGCTTTTGTTGGTTTAAGTTTTCTGAACTTATTTGTTTTTGTTTTTAGATTAGGGTTTGATGTACTCTATTGGACACCTGGTTTGTGTGATGGTTTGCTACTAACTGTGAGTGTTTGATAAGTAATGCTTGATGATGATTAGTGATTGATTGATGTTAAGACAATGTGCACATTAAAATGCTTATACAGGTGATTCACAAGTTTTGTGAACAAATGCAGAATATTATGATTTTGATTGTGAGATTAAGCAGGATGTGTATGTCAAATGTGAATGAGCTTATATGTGAGGTTTTGAGCTCCAGAGTTTTTATTGATCGAATGTTATTACTTTGGAAACATGAATGACTTTGCCCAGGTTTTCTATGATTGAATTAATTACTTGTTTTGCATCATATGATCAAGGTCGTTTGTTGGAACCCTTTTTATTGGCCAATTTCATAAAGTTAGCCCACTAAAAGAGAACACTTTGTGTTCTATCCTTTGAACCCTTAGCCTTGAACATACACTGAAAACCCTTGATTGAAAATCTTTACCTTGAGTTAAGTAGAAGATCTTGTGTGGTATTGTTAAATGTTCAAGTTTGGGGTTGTTGGGAAAACATGAAAAAGGAAAAGCATTGAGCTAAGAGCTAAAAAGTAAAAAAAGAAAAGAAAAGAAAAGAAAAAGGCAAAGCTCAATGCAAAAGAAAGTTGGGAAGAATAAGAATAATTGTGTTGTCATGATTCTCTTAACTCAAGGATTTTGTGATCCAGAAAAACCAATTTTCTTGTTAGCCCAGCCACATTATAAGCCATTGAAAAGTCCTTGTGATGATGCATGCTTGTGAATGTTTTTGATTGTGATAAAATGAAAGGCAAAGTTGATTCATGTGACATTGTGATAGTAGAGTGAATGAGTGATTACCTCTTATATACTTGTGTGTGAGTGAAACACTTTATCTAGTGAGGAAATATTCCATGAGCACATGAACATCCATGCTTAATTGATTGATCATTCATGAAAAATAGCATTTGTTGGAATTTAAATGACTTTGTGAACACTAAAGCATGTGCACATCTTGATTGAACTCTTGGTCATAAGTTTGAGTGAAGTTGTTACTTATCTTGAGAAAGAGGATTTTTGAATGAGTGAACCATCATATGAATTGGTTGGAGATTGAGTTACATCTTGTTTGCTTGAGGACAAGCAAAGTTCTAAGTTTGGGGTTGTGATAACAGTTGAAAAACTGTTATTTTCATGCTTAAAATTGATACTAAAAGCAACCTTTATACTTAGAAACTAGCTTGAAATCATACTTTTATTCATATTTTCAGAAATAAGAGAGCTGGACAGGTTTATGCTTGATTTCAGTGTTTTTGTGCAGGTTTTAAGGTGAATTTGGTGAAAGAAGTGAAGAAGGAGAGAGATGAAATCAGAAAAGACATTAAAAAGTGCAAAAGGAGAAGCCGAAGTCACCGCTCAGCGGCAGTTTACCGCTGAGCGGCACTCAGGAAGTCACGGGAGGTCCGCTGAGGGGCAAAATGGCCGCTGAGGGGAAGAAACCAACTCACGCACTTACCGCTGAGCGGCACTTTTATGGGCTTGGACCTAATTTTCTGTAATTTACGAATAATATATAAGCTTTAGGGTTTCCTAGGGTTAGGTATCTTTGGCTGGGAGGAAGTAGAAACACACTTTTCACCCCTTGGGGGTAGATTGGGAGATGGTGACGGCTCTCCTCTTCTCTTTCTCGGGTTTTTCTATCTCTTTCATTCTTTTATTATTGTTCATCTAGTTTCACCATGAATATGGTGAACTAAACCTTGTATG